>CAIGQW010055024.1:4924557-4963917 GCA_903798125.1 Danio choprae
TAGTAGTAGTAGTAGTAGTAGTAGTAGTAGTAGTAGTAGTAGTAGTATTACTAAAACTTTATTTTACCTGTTTATGTTTGGGGTTTTTTGTCTCTTAAAGTGTCAGTCACTTTTACAAATCTTCATAGGACTAAAAATGTTTTTTTAATGTTTAACTAAAGTAAAAATTAAAAATAAAGTTCCCTAAACCTTGGATGACCTAAAGATGAGTGAATTAATAGAAAACCTTCATCCTTTACGAAGCTTCAAATACTCTGGCCGCTATATGTTTTGTTATACATTTCAGGGTAGCAACTTACTTTAAAACAAACTCAGCATAGTCAAAATAAACATGCAACTAAAAGGATGAAAGTCAAGATAATATTTAAGGTCTCTGGGTTTGTCTATATTCTGAGTGAAATGAAGATTAAGATACTGGTGGTCTTTGCTGCCTACCATTGCAGGAGCAAACGCTTTCCCAGCTGTGCTGCGGGGTTATGAAGTTTGTCCGTGCTGTGGCATAGTTACTCATCTTCCCCTGCCTCATCACCACCGTGTTCCTGCAACCCCTGGGTGGGCAACCAGCACCCACGCACCCATCATGCTTCAGCCTCAAGACACTCAAACCCAGGGTATCTTCTACAGTGGACAGAACCCCAGTCAGACGCTGAACAGGCACGGACTTAACGGAACCATCCTGAGCACGCCGGACCAGCAAAACCTCCGTGTTGACAGAGTTTGGCTGCTGTTGCAAGCTGGCGATGTGCAGCTCTTGTCTGGGTATGTTTAACTCCAAGGCCAGGCTGCGTTGGAGGCCTCTCCAGTGGTCTGAAACGAATTCTTCTGCAGAAATTCCGGCCAACTGCAGCGTGAAGCCCTGATCCAGATTTTGTTGAGCAGCAGCCCAAACATGGACCTTTACTCCAGCCCAGATGCTAAATTTCCCATCGGTCACGCTCACGTTCAAGTGGTACAGGCCTGGATCCAGATTCTTCTCCACTACGATCTTTCCATCCACTGTGTCCACTGAAAACAGGTCACGGTCCTGGCCATCGGAGACCAGCTTGTAGGACAGCACGTCTTGGGGGTCTTGGTCGGTAGCGTGCAGCTTGCTGATGACGCTCTTCGAGATTGGCCCGCCAGCGGTGGTGATGAAAACTTCAAGCGGATTCACAGTAGGTGGATACCGACTCTGCTCCGTAATGTTGATCTTCACCACGCAGATAGAGGACAGCGGAGGGTGGCCGCTGTCAGTGACCTGCAGAGATGATATTTATGAAAAGAGTGAAAAAAGGACTGCGACATGTGAACAGTGCACTGACCTTTGAGGGTTTTTTTTTAAATAATTGAAGATGGTGTGATAAAATCACTGGTTCACAGATAACAATCAAGTTTAATACCAAAGGCCAGGTTGTACTATACTATACTAGTTATATTCTGTTTGAAGGTGTGATTCATTTAGGAATGAAAGATTCTGTCATCATTTATTCACTTTCATGTTGTTCCAAACCTGTATGACTTTTGTGTTTCTTCTTCTGTTGAAAGCTGATTGAAGCAGACATTTTAAAAAACGTTAATGGGAACCATGAACCCTTTAGAACGAACTGTAGCAAAAAATGTGTAATGCAGTTATTAAATATTGACTGAGGTAGCAAACAAGATTTGGAATTCTGATTCAAATTTGAATTAAAAGAAGCATGGTTGGAATAGGTTTGTAAAGTTAATTTATATATACATTATTTATTTATATATTTTTATATTTGATTTTTATAAACAGTTGTCAATACACATCCAGCATTTCATTTAGTTTTGCCAGCTGCTACTATTGCATTGTGTACTTCCATACACAATAATAATTTTCAAACTTAAACAAGGAGAAAATGTTGATTATATTATTCAGTTTGTAATTGTTAGTCATATACTGCCTATTGATTACATATTTAAATGGATAGTTCACCCAAAACTGAAAATGATGTCACTGTTTACTCACCCTCAAGTGGTTCCAAACTTTGAGTTTCTTTCTTCAGCTGAACACAAAATAAGTTATTTCCAAGAAAGCTGGAGACATGTAACGATTGACTTACATAGTATTTGTTTTTCAAACAATGGAAGTCAATGTTTACAGGTTTTCAGCTTACTTTAAAATATCTTTTTTTTTGTGTTCAACAGAATAAAGAAACTGATAATGGTTTATAACCACTTGAGGGTGAGTAAATAGTGAGCCATTTTATTTGTTTAGTTAAACTATCATTTTAATATATCTAAAATTGCTAACAACAAATCCTTGAATGCTTAAGATCAATGCACAAAGGTTATAAAACAAAGCAGATGCTGTCAGGATCCAGCCCTTCCAGCCCTGTCACTCCCGTCTGTGTTTAATGTCTGTTTGTTTGTTTTGTGTATTAGCACATGGCTGTCTCTTTTGTTGTGTCGGCCATGTGCTCCACTTGTCCTGCCTTGTTTTCCTATGCCTCGCCCCCTTGATTAGTCCTTGTTTGTCTAATTATGTTCACCTGTTCCTCGTGCTCTCTACTCCCTTTATATTGTGTCCATTTCACCCTGGTCCTTGCTGGTTTGTCACACTGACTTTTTGTGTGCTTGTCTTGTTAGTGCGTCATAGAACAATTTTATATAGTCTAGTGTTGTTTCTTTTATCTAGTCTTTTGTACTAATCTTTTTGGTCTTTATCTCGGATTCATTTATCCTTTGGAATTTTATTTATTTATTTTTCTCTTCTCTCAGCAAAGTTGCTGTCATTTTTATTTCTGTTTGTAGTTCAAGACTTATTTCAAGTTATCATTTTGTGATCCTCAGTCCCAGTCTAGTCCTAGTCTTTTGTTAATTCTTTATTTTAGTTCCTTTTGCTGTGTTTTGCTTTCTGTTTTATTTGTAGCTACAGCTTATTTCTTTTGGCCTTTTTGTTTTAGTAGTTTTATTTGGTCCCTTTTTTGTTTCATTTTTATTTCTCAAACCATTCTTTTCCCTCCCTCTTAAATATGTCTTGTTTTTACTTTGTTTGAAATTTCACCTTTCCTGACCAGCCTGTTCCATCTCCCACAAGACTCTCCCATCTGTATCATGCTGAAGTCCTGAGTCTCCATCCCTCACCAGCCTGTTTTCTTGCCCTCACCCTGCACTATTGTGTGGACTGTCCTTCTGCATTGCCTTGTGTCCCTCCTGTGAATAAACCTTGTGTTCTCCTGTCTATTCTTTGTTTGGGTCCTCCTTGCCAACCCTGACAGATGCAGCACATGCATATTGTATACAATTTTTAGCACCATGTTTGATTCATAGATTTTTTTAAGGCTATTTTAAATGGATCATTTATATACACTTTTTTTACATCTGGGGATTTGCAACAAAAAGAAAATAATTAAACATTAATTATAATAAACATGTTGCACATCCCTGGTATGTTTTTTGATGTTTTTTTGAAAGCAGCCATCATTATTCACATTCATTATTTACTTAATTTAACAAGCTGGCCAGCAGAATGCTGCATGGATTGGGGATTTGTTGTGTGTGAGCTTCGCTTTATAAATCACTAAGCCATAAAAAAGAGACAATAAAAATCTTATTCCATAAAACTGAATGCTAATATGACTTAACATTTAGAGCACAATGATGAGTAAATGATGTCTTTCATTGTGGGTCAACTATGCCTAAGCATGTGTTGTAAACATCCTGTACTTGTAGCTGAAGTTAACAAAAATTTTCACCTGGATTTTTAACAGATGCTGTGGCTTGCCTCTCCTCCTCAGCTGGGAGGATACGGACAGCAGTCCTCCTTGGTCAATGTGAAAACTCCTGTCCTCATTTCCAGAGACAATATGGAAGGAGAAGGGAGGGCCGTTCTGAGGCGTATCTCTGTCTGTTACCAGCAGCTGCAAAATCCCACTGCCCACAGCCTCCCCTTCCTGCATCCAGAACAACACCATTAATCAGCCGCACATGTTTAGAAAATACCATCTGACTTTTGGAAAAGTTGTACAGTAGCTGTCCATTCTTCAAACAAGGTAAACAAATAACATAAATCTATTGTTGCTTTTTATCAGGACCATTCTTGGCTCTAAAATGTGTCAGAGGCAAATCATCAGAAGTGTTGGAAAAGAATAACCATGATCAATCTGCCTCGATGTTTATCTTTTTCTTGCTGTTTTTGAAAATCAATAGCGTATTTCTGTCACGAGACTCGTTTTCAATGCCAGATTCCTCTGCAAACAAGCAAGCAAAAAAAAAAAAAAAAAACGCAGCAAATGCAGGCTTGAAGAAACAGCCCCAATTCTGTCGAAATGAAAACACTGAAAGAACAGATGGTGATTTTTATCACTCTGTCTGCATTTGTCAACAAAGTGCTACGGATTGGGGAGACATGTGCTCGTCGTCTCCCTTCAGGCTGGCACAACTGGAACAGGTAATTGAAATGGAGTGCTTGGCTGGCAGAGATGAGTCTAATTGTTACTGACCACCTACATGGTGCCAAATCGCCACTGCACTCTAAAGACGTAGACACCTTGGGTGGAAATAAATGAGGTGTGAAAAATATTTCCAAGTCAGCAGAGTTGGGCCTATAATTAGAAGCAATAGATCCGGCTGACTCCAAAGGGGTAAAAAAATGGTTTAAACAGTGATGCATAAAATGGTTAGATTATACATGGCTGATTGGTTCTTTAGCCTGAACTCTTGACTTTTTGTGTGCCCATGTGGAGCTGCAAGCAGAAATGTGATGACGACTGTGTCTTCATAAAAAACATATGGAAGCATGTGGTCCTATTCTTGTGATTCTCTGCATGCTTTTACATACATGTTCTTAAACCGACTTATGTTTAATAAGCTGACATAACTTCTGGTAAATGTAAATTCTGGTAAATTCATCAATGGCTGAACCCTAAAGTGAAGTTTCACAAACTAATTTCGAGAGGAGCACGTGATATGATGACATCGTCTCTCATCTGTAATCATTAGTAAGCCAATCAGATTAATACAAACTCCCTATAAGTAGCCTGTCAAAAAACTACTCTCTTATCTTCGTTTTCTGAAGAAACCCCCCCATCCACCCCATCTCCCCCTTCTTTCCTCTTTTACCAGGGGAGCTCTCGAGAACTACCTGATCTCGTACCCCCTTATATGCTTATTGACCAGGCGGGAGCCCTGGGCTCAATTATCTCCGAGCTCAGGGTTCTCTCCCGGGACAGCATGCCAAACCTGCTATTATTATCAAGCAATATATAAGTGTGAACTCTTAAACTTATTTTAAAGTTAGATTTTTGTCCAATGCAACAATTTTGATCAGCGTTTATACACATTAACCTGCTTTCTGTCAGTTTATTGAAGTGTGCATATACAGTATGACATCAATGCATCCTTACTGTGCATTCTTAAGCGCATCTAAATAGAGAAAATGCTTTTAGTGATCATTATTTCTATAGAGCTTATAGTACTTTTACGTCACTACATATAGTCAGCAACTCACTGATTTACATGTTGTGGTCAGAGTGAGTCTCACATTAACAATTTACTGAGTCAAATGATCTGTCAGAATTTGATTAAAATCCATTAGATTTAATTGATCGCACCCCAGAGATCTGCTTTACTAGTATTAACAGTACTAGCAGGAAGCCCAACTTCAAATATTTTTCATAGGGCTTAAAATTGCTAGCAAGACCCCTGCTTTAGACCACTGAAGTTTTTATAGAAGGTGAATCTAAACAGCCCTAGTTGAATTAACACAAAACTTAAGGTTCTATGTAGCTCTGCAGTATATTAATTTAGCTAGAGCTGTTTAGTTTCACCTTGTGTAAAAACTTTGAGTTGTTTAAGGCAATGGGTTTCCACGCACTCTTCTAGTAAAGTCAACCATTTGGGTTAAGAGTGCAAAGGCCTTAAAACTTAAATTGTTGCTATCACTCCTTGAAAATATATTTTCTATAATAGATATATTATTGAATTCTAATGAACACAGTTTACTAGCATTTCTGGGTTACTGTTTTGCATGTAAATGGTTATTTCAGATTTTTGTAAGTTATCAGTAAATTTGAAGGACATGTAAACAAGCTCATTGTATGGTTGAAAATTGGTGTCTGTTAAAATTAAAATTAAAATTATTTCTACACAAATTAGCATTGAAATCATGCTATATTTGAAGGTTTATTTCTAAAGCTAATGTGAATTTGTTCTAGATCACTAGGCATGATATTACACTGCATTGTCTGAAAAACTTAATCTTAGTCAATCTTAGTCAAAGTAAGTGACTAACTGGTCCAGAAACAAAAAAGTTTTTGGACAAAGTCTAACAAAGTGTGTTTTTTACCTGAAGAATGAGGCTGTGATTTATCTTGGAAAACATGGGTGGGTTGTCGTTGACGTCAGATACGGTCACTGTCACCTGGACGGCAGAGGATAAAGGAGGATCGCCTTCATCGGCAGCTTGCACAGTTAATGAGTAGTGCGTTATCTGAAAGGCGAGAGCAGTGTCAGTGGGATTATAAAGATATGAACATGATGGCACGGATGTTCAATATCTGTAGTCAAATATGCACAGGAGTGATTAAAATGCTCGTCTGTGATCAGAGGATTCAACTAAAAATCCCTGATAAAACAAGTGTATACGTGTTCTGGGCAGTGATTTGGGAAGGAAACTGAAGCTCACCTCTTCTCGGTCCAGCATGGAGCGAAGAGTTATGAAGCCAGTGCGAGGGTCAATGCTGAACTGCTGCTTTGGATCACCGCTCACAATGGAGTAGACGATGAAGTTATTTGGAGGCTCATCAAGGTCGATGGCTCTTACCTGAGACAGATGAGCAGTGAATGAAAGGAAGATGAGCACACCTGAGTGGTATTAAGCAAAGCTTCAAAGCTCTGGATTATTGCAGATTCTTCTAATCCAGCGATCTGCACCAGACACAGCTAATGCCACAATGATTAACCGAGCAGAACGTGAGTGCTCATTTACCATCACCATTAGCTGATTGCTCCGTTCAAAATGTTTTTCTGATTGCTTAACTGACAGATGCGGTAAATCATTTACTCAACAGCTGCCACAATAGCTTGTCTCGATCCCATAGCCATATTGACAACAGTTGGCTTTACTTTGCTTCATAGAAAGCATTGTGGAGAAAGTCTGAGACACAATACAGTCATGTCAAGTCAAAGACTATACGAGAAAAGAATAGGAAAAAGAAATACTAGCCTATCGATGTCAAAGGCTACTACATTCTTGAAAATATATTTTTTATGTTCAACACATTTAATCAACACATTTGATATATATATATTTCAGTAATATTTTTATTTTTGGTCTTTTTTTCATAAAAAAAGTAATAAATATTTAAAACAAGATACATTCAGTGTTGTTAATGTTAACTAAAATATTTACAAATACAAATTTTAAACAGAAATATTTCTAAAAAATAATAAAATGACAAAAATCACAAACTTTAATTTTGAATTCTAACTGAAATTCATTCATTCATTCATTTTCATTTCGGCTTAGTCCCTTTATTAATCTGGAGTCGCCACAGCGGAATGAACCGCCAACTTACCCAGCATATGTTTTACGCAGCGGATGCCCTTCCAGCTGCAACCCATCTCTGGGAAACATCCATACACACCCATTCACACTCATGCACTACGGACAATTTAGCTTACCCAATTCACCTATACCGCATGTCTTTGGACTTGTGGGGGAAACCGGAGCACCCGGAGGAAACCCACGCCAACACAGGGAGAACATGCAAACTCCACACAGAAAGGCCAACTGACCCAGCCGAGGCTCGAACCAGCGATCAGCGACCTTCTTGCTGTGAGGCGAACGTGCTACCCACTGCACTACTGTGAGGCCCCTAACTGAAATTCTTAATATAAAAACCTAATATACTAATAATAAACAATTTAATAATATATAATTAGTACTAAAATTAATAGATTTTTAGTATCAATATGCATCATTTATTTTCATAAGGTATCTAACATTTTAAAAATATATATTACATTACGGGGCGGCGCCCCAATTCACCTATAGCACATGTCTTTGGACTTGTGGGGGAAACCGGAACACCGGGAGGAAACCCATACAAACACAGGGAGAACATGCAAACTCCACACAGAAACGCCAACTAACGAACCAGCGACCTTCTTGCTGTGAGGCGATTGTGCTACCCACTGCGCCACCGTGCTGCCTTGTGACATATTTTTGTCTGTATATTTTTGAACAACTTTTTTTTCCACAGTAATTTAACTAAATTGAATTTAACCATTAAACAATTACGCTTCTCCAGAGGTCACTCTGAAATCAGTTTCATGAGTTGCCTTCATGCACAAGCACTGCCTCCAAAGCCATCGTCTGATTGGACAGCATGGCAACAAGTCAGCTGCCTAAGTTTTTGAACACAGCCTAGCAGTGCATCTTCCAGAAAAAACACAGTCAGCCTAATTCTGAAGCGTTTTATCGCTGGCTGTTCAGTGACAGGTAAGGGGCAGTGCAATACCTGCAGAGCCATGTCTCCAGGTGAAATGTCCTCTGGTATCACTGTGCTGTAGCTGCTGCGGTTGAAGACGGGCGGGTTGTCGTTGACGTCTGTGATATTGATGATAACCATGGCGATGTCACTGAGCAGTGGTTTGCCCCTTGCCCCCTCCACTGACAGGTAATACTCACGACAGAGCTCAAAATCTAGCGCAGCCTTCACCGACAGCAAACCTGTAACACACAGCAACAGAAATCACATCAAGTCCTGTCTAGCATTACAGAGTCATTTGCAGAAAACATCCAAAATACAGCAATCTCTTTACTGGTTTTCCAAGATATACTGACTAGTCAGTAATTTAAAAAAAAAACTGGCATCTGTCATTTTGGCAAGACATGTCCAAAAAATTTCCAAATACTGCTGGATATTGCTTTATAAAAGCGTGAACAATACTGGAAAATTAGATTAAATTTGTTTTTCATTTCCCCAGTGATAGCAAGTCATTACCAGCTGGTCTGGGAGTTTAGTGGAGCACAATTCTTGTTTCTAGTGTGTGGTGTAATAATGAAATATTTGTTTACTGTTTGAGCTCATCTGCATTTAGATTTCTATCCAAACTAATGTGGCTGTACTGTGTGTGTGTGTGGGTAACACGTTTAGTGCAAAATAGTGCTGACTAAAAGTCTGATTTAAGGAAGCACTATTTAATACTGTCAGATATTGTTTCATTGTTGAATCAGCTGACCACACAGTAAACCTGTGTTCAAACGTGACTAATAACTCTCATGCAAGCCTACTTGCCAGCGGAGTCAGACTGAATGCTGATTTCTTTTCTGCAATGTTGCCTTTTCTGTTTTTGCAAAGTGGTTGAGTCCTACCAGAGGCTGATTCATCTAAAGTGTACAGAAAGCCGGTGGGATTTGCTCTGTGCACTATGGGTAGATGCTATTTTAGGTCTGATTCTCCTTTACTATGTGCAGTGGTGGACAGTTGCACAAAGTATTTTTATTTTGTTACTATTTAAGTACATTTTGTCAGGTATCTGCACTTTCTCAGAGTATTTCTATTTTGAAAAACGTTTACTTTTACTTCACTGTATTTTGAACTTTTTGCTCCACTGCATTTTATATAAACATGTCGTTCCTTGTTTTGAACTGGAGAAATCTCCTGTTTATTCTTGTCAGTTGATGTAAAAATAGGTTTACTAATGATTCATTCATGAATTGGGCTGGTGGTGAGTCAGCAACTCCCTGATTCAAATGATCCAGTCAGAGCCAGTTAATAATTTGCTGATTCAAATGTTTCTGGCGGATTGAATCTCCAGTTAACAATTTAATAATACAAATGATCCTGTCAGAGCGAGTCTCCAGTTAACAATTCAGTAATTCAAATGATTCTGTCAGATTGAATTTCCATTTAATGATTCAGTGATGCAAATATACTGTACAGAGTGAATCTCCAGTTAAAAACTGACTGATTCATATGATCCTGTCAGATTGAATCTCCAGTTAATGATTCAGTAATACAAAAGATCCTGTCAAAGCAAGTCTCTAGTAAACAATTCACTAATTCAAATGATCCTATCAGATTGAATCGCTAGTCAATGATTCAATGATACAAATTGATACAGTCAGACCCAGTTAAAACAAATGACTGATTCAAATGATCCTGTCAGAGTCTCCAGTTAACAATTCAGTAATTCAAATCTACTGGTCAGAGTGAATCTCCAGTTAACAACTGACTAATTCATATAATCCTGTCAGATTAAATCTCCAGTTAAAGATTCAACAATACAAACGATTCATTCAGAGCGAGTCTCCAGTTAACAACTGACTGATTCATATAAACCTGTCAGATCAAATCTCCAGTTAAAGATTCAACAATACAAACGATTTATTCAGAGCGAGTCTCCAGTTAACAACTCACTGATTCACTTGATCCTGTCAAAACAAATCTCCAGTTGATGAACTAAAGATAAAATTGTAATAATATTTATTTTTGCACATGCATCTTTCTCACTACTGTATCACATATTACAAATAAAACCAATGACTGCATAGCATTCTTCTCAAAACATATTTTGCCTCAAGTGACGTCTTTTATTATTGAATGTACAAATTTACACATATTTTGTTTCAATCGTTTTTATAAAAGGAAATATTTTATTTTATTTTATTTTACAATAAATATACAATAAATATTTTACTTTCTTACTTGTTTGCACACATCAACTTTCATTCATTGTAAGCAGAAGTTATCAGTTTACAAGTGTTGGTGATTAAACTTTTCTTGCTAAATAAATAATTTAGTACCTTTAACATTTAAGTTCATAAAATATCAAATACTTTTTAAGTAATTCAAATATTTTATAAAGTCAACTGTACTTTTACACACCAAGTATTTGTGAATCACCCCCACTGACTGAGTCCGATACTTCTCTTACTAGCATGCACGTCTGCTCACATTATTAGAGTAAAACGAGAAGGCGCAGAACAACAAAAGCATTGCAATTTTTGCTTAGCTCAAAATTCCATTTCAACAAGTGCAAAATTGCTCTCTGTAATGTTTCTTTTTATTGATTTTAAAGATCAGAGGCTATGTTGTGTCACTTAATGGCTTTCCTAGAGATCCACCAGCGTATTATTACTAACAGCACCGTGTTTGTCCTTGGCACATGTTCTGTCAATATAGGTGTGTTTGTGCTCTTACTTGAACACAGAGCTTGTGTTCAATACGAGAGTGGAAAGCAACAGTAAGCACTTGAATGTGCATCAGTGTTCCCTGCATTTCACCATGAACTGTGCATTTGTAGATCATTTAATTGTAAAACAGAGAGTAGTGTATGCTGAAGAAAAGGCTGGGTATTCATAAAATAACAATCCATATGGACTGCAATAACCTTCGGTGTGAGATTTTTACCTTGTTTTTATTTTTTTATTTACTTCGAACGACAGAAATAACTTCAGAACAGCGCTCACAGCCAACAGATCTTGTCAATGTGACGCTGAACTGTGAGTAATAAGATGTAAAACTGTGACATCTACTGGAAGATGGAAAAACTGGAAAAATATTAGGGTTTGCCTGATTCACGTGTTTCTGAAATGACAAAACAAGATGTCTAAAACGGTTATGTTATATACATAATAGCTTAACTTGTAGTCGAATGTTGATGTCGCACACATGAATATTTTATTGACAATGATCTAGGATTACTTCCCTTCGGCTCATAATGACAAATCACCTGTCAAGAAGCTTCGCCTATTTTCATAATTGCCATGAGAACGCATGGCTTACTTGACTGATGATCAACACCCATATACACAAAAGTGCAACTTATTGAGCAAACTGTACTTTGTTGCTTTTACTTTTACACTAGTTGCACCTACATGTACAGTATTTACCTAAGAAATACAAGGAAACTTAAGGGTTTACTTTATTACCCAGTTATTGTAACTGTTATAATACAAAGTACGTAGACATCAAACTGGGCTGTAAAATAAAGTGTTACCTGTACTTTTACCCCTCATTGCCTTATTGCCATTCACAAAATTGAACATGCCATCTACCTTGACAAGGGTTTCTATAGTGGGAGAAAATAATGAAGTTAATTTAGCCTACAGTAACCTGCAAAATGAGTCACATGTGAAAAATTAACCTTTCCGTTTTATTGAACATGTGCAAACCTGCAGTTCATCCATCAAGTTAAAATACTGTTTGCACCAATATTCTTATTTTCCATCTATTTTAATATTTGGGACATCACTTTTTTATATACTGTTAGATAATCTGGCAGTTTTTACTAGCAGTTAGCATTTACTGTCCATACACTTGTATTTTTGTGACATTTCATTAAACCCTCCATGATTTAAGCGTTCTTTTGAAATGTCAGGAGTGTTTCTGCTGTTAATTAAATTACTTTTTTTTTTTCACCAAAGTAAATTGTCTAATATGCAGGGTTTTTTTGGTTGTTGTTTTTTTTGCAATACACAGCTGCGTCATAAAAATCATATCACTCATGAATCCATCAGTGTTACTGTTTCTCATTACATTTAATTAGGAACAACAGCCAACAGTGAATTAAATGTATTTATTTTTAATCCTAAAATGATGCAGCCTGACCTTGCATGAAATGGGAAAAAGGTAGTGTAATATAGTGCAAGTGGTTTAATGCATGATTGATGAGTTTCACTTTGACAAGCAAAAAAATAAAATAAAATAATAATGAAATGCCAATGTAGTTTTGCTCAACTATTTCATGACATACAAAGAATATTCTCGCAATTGTATTTCAATGCACTTGATTATTATATTGTGTAAATATATGTATTATAAAATATTATATTACATAAAAACGTGCTATAACCAAGTTTTGGTAAGACATGGACACTTAATAACTATTCCAGCCGCAACCCAGTACTGGGAAACACCCATACACTCACATTCGCGCACACACACACACACACTCATACACTATGGCCAATTTCGTTTATTCAATTCACCTATAGCACATGTGTTTGGACTGTGTTGGACTGGACCCACGCGAACATGGAGAGAACATGCAAACTCCACAAAGAAATGCCAACTGGTCCAGCTGGGACTCGAACCAGCGACCTTCTTGTTGTGAGGTGACAGTGCTAACCACTGAGCCACCATGCTGCCCACACTTAGTAATCAAATATTAAAAGGTGTCAACTATGATTAAAAAAATGGGAGATTACTACTGAAATACAGGGGTATTAATATAAAATGTGGTCAAACAAGCAAACTTCACCTAAAGAGAAAGGAAATCGAACTTGCAGTAAATCATTTTATTTACATTGATACCACACTTTGTCTAGATAGTGCATCTTAAAACGAATCATTATGGGAAAAAAAGTAAATATATATATATAAATAATAATTTAATAATAATTTATAAGCTTCACTTCAGAAAATACATACACAGTGGATTTCTTGAATGAAATAACCTCTAAATAGCCAGTTGCTTTCTGCAGAGAGCCAGAACTCACAGTAGTGCATTGTTTGACAACTAATAAAGAGTTTGGCTCAACCCTGCACAAAAGTCCTGCAGCATGAAAGCTCTGAGGATTCGCGATAAGAGGACAAGAGTGAGAGACAGTGTGAGAGAGAGAGAGAGAGAGAGAAAGAGAGAGAGAGAGAGAAAGAGAGAGAGAGAGAGAGTGTAAGAGGAATGAACAGATGGGAATAAACAAGCTGACAAGTGCCTGTGTGGATTCAAAACATGTCAGCGCAGGTTCTTCAGTTCAACATTTACTCATGCTGAAGAAGATTCCAGCATCTCGCAACAGGAATAAGTCATGGAGGATCAATAGCAGTGTGCAAATATGAACGTTGAGTCATTTATGTAGATAGAACTCAAGCTTTTTTTGTACACATCTCGTGTAATCTTTAGTGACACTGACTTTAAAGTTTTACATAAGAGGATGTCACTGTCACCCGACTTTTTGAGTTCATATTTGAAAATGATATATGATGTATTTATGTGATATGTAGTTTGTCAAGATAAAATCAGGTTTAGACAAAAAATAAATATAAATACAGTTAGGTATTAAATGGTATTTTTTTAAAGAAAAGCCAAGAAGTGTTATTGAAGTTTCACTGAGTAACTAATGTAGTTTTTATTAACAGTTTGTTTCATAATTTAATAATTTAGTTTTTAGTTAGTTTGATTAGATTTTTACTTTATGTATTTCTTTTATTGTTTACAGATATAAGCATGTACTTATTCATTCATTCATTTGTGTATGTTTTTATTTTTTTATTTTAAGTTTTATTTATTTTATTTTATTTTTTTGTATTTCTTTGGCAACTAGCTGAAATAAAAATAAGTTCACCTTTTTATACTTTTTTCAAGGTAGCATTCTTGTATGTTTTACATTTCCGGAAATCCATTGGAAACTAACCAAGCTGTCATTTAAAAAGAAAACATATGATCTACCAAATGATATTTTATAATATTTTCTAATAAAGGTTTTTTATTATAATTTTTTTTAATGTCAATTGCACTTGTAGTACTATAATGTTCTTTAAAAGCATGATTTAAAAAAGCATATTTTTTGAAAGAAAAAGAAAGAAAAAAGATCTACCGCATTTCTCTAAATATAAAAACATAAATGTTTGCTCTCTTGCAATAAATCCCACCATTTATATCTCCAAACAACTTACCCATCTACTAAATGAGACATTTTTAAAAGGCTCTTACCGGTCACAGGGTTTATCAGGAATCTGCCATCTTCATTGCCAGATATGATGGAGTATCGCACAGGCTCGTTTTCAGCGCCGTCTTTGGTGAGGGCAGACACACTGATCACCTTTGAGCCGACCTGGGATGATTCGGCTATCTGTACTGAATACTCGGAGCTGAGGAACAATGGCTGGTAATCACTCAGAATCACCACATGTACTGTAATCATGGCGAAGGAGAAGAGATGGCTAGGGAGGCCTCGGTCAGTGGCTTTTACTTTCATCTCGTAAGTGGACTTGGTCTCATCAGCTAGAGATCGCTCCAATCTCAGAACGCCGGAGATTTCATCTAGAGAGAAGAAGCCGCTGTCGGCACCTTGAAGAGAGTACCGCACCTCTGAGTTTATACCTGGAAAAGTCGTATAACACAATATTCTCAGTATTTCAGTGCTGGAACGACAGAACAGCAGATCAACAGATGGCTAAAAAGCGATCTGGAGTCTTGACAGGGACATTTCAACCAAATAATCTATAGGATGAGAACGATGTTTAAATGTTTAAACGTTTACATTCTTAAAATGACTGTGATCCCATCAAATCAAAGAAGGTGGAGCTTCACAGATCACAGATAGCAAATTGAACTGACACAACTGAATATGACAAGACAAGAAAGAGTGTCTCATTTTTAGTTTTCATCATATTATCGAAGATGATAACTTTAACTTAAAAGCTAAAGAATTGCACATTTATGTCATGAAACTTCAGGTTATAAACTGAAGGATATAAATGCATACATCTCCCATTTCCTACTTTTTCTCAGATTTGAGACTTCAGATCTCACAGTTTCAATGTATAAACTCTCCGTTTTGAAAAAAGAATTGTGAGACATAAACTGTTGCCTATATAGGTGTCATTTAAGAAATTGTAAAATCGTGAGAAATAAAGTAGAATTTAGTTGTAAACAGATTTATTTAATTAATTTAAATCCATTAAAATCAAGGACTAGGTTTAATATTAAACAGGGCAAATTAGCATGAGAGCGCAATCCTAAAGCGAAAAAATCTTCAAGTAATTTATTGACAATGTGTGTGTGACTTAAATGACATTCAGTTTTATAATGTCTAACACAAAGCATAAACAAGTGAAAATTAGGTCCAAAGACAGAGCCAATGACGATAAATAACAGACAGGTGCAAAAAGCGTAAAAAGCATGTTTATTTGGGTGTTAGAAAATGTGGTAAATACTGGTACACTGACTATCGCAAACCTTAGTAATCATATTCACTTATATACTCTCCCCCCACTGTCAGTGCTTAGTAAATCCTGGAAGTAGATTTTTACTCAAAGAGAATGTTTGCTGTGGCACAGTATTCAAGACATGGTTACAGTCTTGGGCCTCAATGGTAATATTAAGTCTTAAGAATTATTTTAAATAAGTTTTATTTAAGTACACTAATGACTATTACACTGATTAATGTTCATATTGTGAGATTTAAAAAAATACATTGTGCTTTTTGCACATTTGCACAATAGGTTTTGAGAGGACAATATCACTAAATCACTTGTTGAAGGCATTAAATAAAGGTCAAAGTAGCTCAAATTCACATGAATCCCTGTAATAGCAATGTGTATCCTCTGCATGTTCACACACATTTTCAGGTGTGGTCTGTACCTCCCTAATCATGTTTCTCTGTCATAGATTCAATCCCTCATACAATGCTGCATACCTTTAGATTTACAACCTTCGTGTTACGCGTCAAGTAAAAAATCTGGAGGGCTTTTAATGTTTTCTAAGTGAATAAGCCATACATTTTTTTTTGCTTTAATGCAGCCTTTTGTGAAGATAAGCATTGCCATACCTGTGTCTGGGTCTTTGGCATAGATGACAGCAATGGGCGTTCTAATGGTTGTGTTGTCAAACACTGTGACTTCATAATGGCTTGTGGAAAACTGTGGTGGGTTGTCATTCATATCCTGCACCATGAGTGTGACGTCTGCCTGGCAAGAACGGCCACCGCCATCAGTCGCTTTAACAACTAGGTCATACTCTGTTTCCCGCTCCCGGTCCAATACAGCAAGTGTGAATAGCACTCCTAAAAGAGAGGAAGGAAAAAAATACAAGGCATTATTAAAAATGACAATAACAGGGGAGGATTAGACAGTGTGTTGTAACATGTACGGTATCTGACACGAGCCTTGACTAGTTATTTGTTTGATAACTAAGTGCAACAGATTGTTGTCTCAGAGGTGGTGGCTTAATTTCATTAAAATGGCTGCAAAAACAAAGAAAGTTGCTGTTTCAGGAACTTCATACGACTGAGCTGTACACAATCCTTTGTTTTTCCAACTTTGCCCAAAGCATTTCATGCATAATGTTTCTTGTAACTCAATATAACCGTCTTAAAAGATGTGACATTTAGATAGGATGCCCTGGAATAGAGCACGTTGCATATCATAAATCACATTCTCATTGTTTAGCAGAAATTCCAGGAGTTCTGAGAAAGAAAGTTACCTCTTATCTTCTTTGTTGAAGCTTTAAACAGGGAATGCTAATAGAAATGTTTTAAAGTTACCTGTTTTGGGGTCAAGATGGAACTTGTCTGCATTAGGTCCATGAAGAGTGAATGACACCTGACCATTTGTTCCAATGTCCGGATCAGAAGCAGAGATCTTCAGGATGAACATGCTTGATGGAGAATTCTCCATGACTGCTTCAGTGTACAGCAACTGTGAAAAAGGGTAAAAGTTACTAAATAAATATTGGGACTGATTTCCAATTAAATAGGTTGCCACCAACCCACATCACAACTTTCTGTTGTATTTTGTGATCACTTTTATATTTTAGGGAGATGTTTAGTAAATGAATTAACAAATGCATGTTTTTCTTTTTTTCCAAACAGTCCCGGATACTTTTACTATGCCATAATTTTTTTTTCCTACATTCATTTATTTGTTTGTTTGTTTTCATTAATTTCTGTGCAGAGGCACAAATGTGCCCATAGTGAATAAGTACATACTTACTTGCTCGCACAAAGGACTGTTGTCATTGAGGTCAAGAACATGGACCTCCACATTGGCAGAGGTTTGAAACCTTCCATCTGTGGCTATTATTTTTAGAGAGTATTTGTCTTTGTCCTCTCTGTCAAGTGGACTTTTGGAAATCAATGTCCACTCCTCCCCTGCAGCAGTGACTGAAAACTGGCCCAGTGGGTCTCCATCTTTAGAGATTAAAAACACCAAAAGTATTTGCTTAAAAGCAAAATACATAACTTTACCTATGCAAACGTGTTTATACAACAGTCAAAGAAGGAATAATGTCAAAGCTGAACTATAAAAACAGACTGCACAGAAGAATAGCATAAGTCAGGTTCTTTAAAGGTCCCATGAAATTAAAATAATGTTTTTTAGATATTAGTATCAGTATTGTTAGTTTCAAGGATATCTTTAAGCTAGTTGCTCCAAAACAGTAACACAATTTGTGTTTAGAAGTTATAAAACTGGTATAAACATGTAAAGCTTGTAGTTTGTCACTTCTGCCTAAATGGAGCAACAATTTTTTTCATACTACCGTTTCTCATCAAATCATAACCAAAACACTATTGGCTGTTTTTTTTTTAAAGGGGAGGAGCTACACTATGTCCCACGCTTTCTTCATGTTTCAGTTGAGATTACGTCAAACATCAAATAAAAATGCATATTTCAAAGCATTTCACGGGACCTTGAATAATAAAATTCTATTAATGGCCATCGAGCACAATTGAAGTACATCATTTTTACGTACCTGTTATGTAACATACAATCTGTCTATTTTCTGCAGACACATCTTTATCAGCAGTTGTCAGAGTGACAATGTTCTCTCCAGGCCTGCTGTTCTCTAGGATGGACCCTTGGTAAAGCTCTTCTGTAAACTGTGGTGGGTTGTCATTTTCATCTGTAAGAGTCACCTCAACTAGAACTGAAGCTGACTGTTTGAGTGTGTCACCATGATCAGTGGCCACCACAAAAAACCTGTGAAGCTGTTTGGTCTCTGAATCAGCCTCCTGTAGGGTAGTAATCCAGCCAGTTTGCGAATCAATGGCAAACATGTCACCAATGTCATCTGACTCCGGCTCAAGTGTATATGAAACTTCTCCATTGATGTTTGTGTCTGCATCATTTGCAGTAACTTGAATGACTGTGGTACCAGAGGGCAAATTCTCAGCCAGGAAGGCCTTATATGTGTCAGCTTCAAACATAGGTTTATTGTCGTTAACATCTTGAACCTCTATGTGAACAGACACAAGAGATACTACATTGGTGCCATTGTGATTTCCCTGAGCGATTACATCAATCTTGTACATCTTGGTTTTTTCATGGTCGATATTGTTCTGCAAAACAACTGTACCGCCATCTTTGTCAATAGCAAAAGAAAGTTCTTTGTTACTGTCTAAAGTGTTCCCATTGACCAAGCTGTAGATCAGGGGCATGTCAGCATCTGCTTTGACCGTGCCTATCTCATATCCTATAGGCAGGTCCTCTGATGCTGAGAAAGAGTACAATGGCTCTGTAAACCGGGGCAGTGTCATCTCCGGTGGGACCACCTTCACCTGCACTGGCACAGAGGAGTTGTAAAAAGGAAAGCCTCCATCTCGAGCCTTGACTTTGAAGTTGAAAATTTTATTCTCCAAACCAACCAGACTCTCTTTGAGACTGACTATTCCAGTAAATGCGTTGACCTCAATAATATCTTCTGTAACCTCGTCTGCTTCTTCTACTGTATAAGTGACATCAGCATTTTTACCTTCATCTGCATCATAAGCCATTATTTGAATCAATGGCGAGCCTTTGTTCACTGTGGACTTAATAGAAATATCATACTCAGAGGCTTTAAACTGAGGAACATTATCATTCTCATCTGTTAGAATAATCTTCACTGTGCAAAACCCCACTCTTCCTCCTCCATCCTTAGCCATGACCTTAATAGCAATTACTCTCTGTGATGGATTTTCCCTGTCCAAAGGTTGAGAAGTCACAATTTGCCCGTCTTCATTGATGGCAAACTTCTCATCGGCAAGCTTGTTAATGATGGTGTAGTCAACACTGCCGTATGGCCCATCGTCTGGGTCAATAGCAGCTAGTCGGATCACACGAGTTCCCACTTCTGCATTCTCTGCCAGATCTGCCTCGTAAATGTTCTGGGTAAAATAGGGGCTGTATTTATTGCCATTTGTCATGTCAATGTTAACGGGGGCAGTCTTCTGAAACACACCATCTGAAACTGCAACTGTGAGGTTATAAAATGGATCCAAGTTTCTCTTGCACACATTAGAGAATGAGATGAGTCCAGATGATTCATTAATAGAGAAATATCTGCCTTCATTGCCTGACAGAATCTTATATTGAAGGTCATCCTTACTATCGGGGTCTAATGCTTGAACTTTGATAACAATGTTGCCGCAAGTGGCCATTTCATCAAGAGACGCCCGATAAGATGGCTCGCTAAAATCTGGAGGGTTGTCATTAACATCTATGACGTTCACAATAATGTGAGCTTCACCACTCAGTGGTGGTACCCCTTTGTCTGTGGCTTTCACTTTTAGAGTAAACTGCTGTGTACTTTCATAGTCCAATACTTGTGTAGTCACCAAAATGCCACTTAGAGGGTCAATTTTGAAAAGATTGCTCTCTTTGTCAATCAGTTGGTATGTTGCCTCTGCATTCTTGTCTGCATCTCTATCAACAGCTAAGACTTGTAAAACAGAAGTGCCTATTGGAAGGCCTTCAAACACATCTGCAACATAAGAAAGACTCTGGAAGACGGGGGCATTGTCATTAATATCTTCCACGTCAATCTCTACTTTGGCTTCAGCAAATGTACCAGTCACGGAATCTGTGGCACGAACAGTCAAAATATGCTTTGTTTCAGTCTCAAAGTCTAGGAAATCTGTGACACTTAAGACTCCAGTTTTGAAATCTATGTTAAATAACCTGGAGGCGTTGTTTTCCTCTAGATTGTAGATAAGGCGGTATCCTTCTGGATTTCTTGCCTGCACATGCAGGATTGTTGTAAAAGGAGTTATATTCTCAGGTAATTTCAACGGGTAGTACATGCTTTGAAATATTGGATGTGAACGATTTTGTACTTGGATGTATATTGTCCCAGCAGCTGACAGACTCGGCTGACCATCATCTGATACTAGCACAGTGAGAACATATTTATTCATAGACTCAAAGTCTAAGGGTCTTTGTAGTGATACATCCCCAAGATAAAGATCGACTCTGAAGAGACTGAAATCATCCTCTAGGGAAAAGATTATAGATCCATTCTCACCAAAATCATTGTCGGTTGCTAGCACTTGAAAAAGTACGTCCCCTGGTTCAGTTTCATCCGATATCATCAGCGTTTTGGGCAAATTTAATATTTCCGGTGCATTGTCATTTACATCATCTATGTAGACCTTAACATGAGTGGCATCCACACGTGGTGGACTCCTAAAGTCTCGGACCTCCACAGCAACTTCATACACATCCTGCTCTTCACGGTCAAATGGAACTCCGGTGGTGTAAAGGACTCCAGATGATGGAATAACTGCAAATTTCCCATGTGGATTCAAGACAGTGTACTGCAGGGGCTCATTCAGGTAGGTACCTGTTGCTCTAAGGACGGCTAAAATTTTCACAGATGTAGAGTCCTCAAGAACAGTTGCTACATGTACTCTGTCCTCAAATTTCAGACTAGATTTTGTTGCGTTGGAGATATTCAATTTCACTAGGGTAGTGTCTTTATATAACCCATCGAATGCAGTGATCTTTAGCTCGTTATAAGATTGTAATTCAGACGAATCATTCACTGAAATTATTCCAGTTGACTGATCTATTTTAAATGCATTTTTATTACTATTTTCCAAAATCATGTAGGTCACTGCTGAATCTGCATCATGAGCTGCCACTTGGATCACTTTCATGTCTTTAAAAACTGGCAAAGTGAGGGCAATTTCATATACAGGTAAAACGAATTTGGGAGGACAATCATTAAAGTCCAAAACACGAATGATTACTTTGCAAGGCTTGGAAGCACTAAGTGATGGCTCACCAGAATCCCACACCTGAACACTGAAGAAAAATTCAGGCGTTGCCTCAAAGTCAATCAAAGATTTTAAGGAGATGGTTCCCATGCTCGGATCTATTTTAAACACTTCATGAGCTGCAGGCTCAAGGATTTGGTACACCAGGAGAGCATTTGTGTCTTTGTCTGCATCTGATGCTTTGATAACTAAAGGTGTGTTGTTCTCCCCAGTCACCATGCTGTTCACAGGCGCAGACTCACTAATCTGCCCGTAATATACATCCTGATGGAAAACAGGAGCATTGTCATTTGCATCTATCACATAAACATACACTACAGCATCAGATGAGACTCCTGCTGTATTTGTAGCACTTATTTGCAGATGGTATGTGGGTTGCTGCTCAAAATCTAGTGCATTTTGGACTGACAGCAGTCCGGAGTTGATGTTGATGTGGAATGTTCCACTGGGGTCGCCTTCATTGATTCTGTACAGTACTGAGGATGGGCATCTGGCAGAGACAGATAGCACAGGGGAGCCAGGAGGCATGGCCTCACTTATCTCAGTGATGTATTCTTTGGAGGAGAACCTGGGTGGTGTGAATTCAGACAGCTTTATAGTGATCGTAACAGGGCAAAGGGCACTACGCTGGGGAAAGCCCTGATCTGTGGCTTTTACGGTGAGGTGATACTGCTCCTGCGGAAGTCTGTCTAATGCATCAGATACACGAATGCTTCCTGTCCCTTGGTCGATTTTAAAAGCACCATCCACATTCCCACCTGGGCAAAAAAGAGAGATTGTTTACTCAAAAAGAATTTTGTGTTAAATGTCAAAAATGGATTAAATGCGATTATCATTTTTTAATTGCCACCCAAGAGTATTTACAAATGCCGCATTAAAATTAAGTTTTAAGGCGAGCCTTTCTTCATTTACATCTGTGCTTTCCATACATGTTAAAGACAAGTTAGTTAAAATGCAAAGGTAACAGTGCTCCAGGCAAAAGTCTTACCAGTGTGAAACGAATAAACAATATCTGCATTGCTCCCTGTATCCTTATCCAGGGCTTTAACTCTTAGCACTTCAGTGCCAGTGGCTGCTAGATTACTTATGGTGCCCTCATAATGAGTATTCAGAAAAGATGGGATCTGGTCATTACAGTCTTCCACATGAACGACAACCTTCGCAAAGTTCTTTTTTATTGGGATCTTATCATCTCGTACCTGGGAAGATAAAGCACAAGGGTCAACCTGTGTGGTACATGAGATAACACATGAGCACAAATGTTTTCTTTTGCCCTTTTAGAAATATTGAGGTCAGGACTTTTCAGGAATGTGGATTTATGGTCTTCCTTGTGCTCTGACTCCTTCTATTGCATTATTTGAGGGAGTCAAGATAAATAATCATATTCCAGTAGGACTAATGACTACGCATTTTCATTAATCAAAGAATCACATTTTGTGACTTATGTGTAATTGCAACAGATTGCACTGGCTGTTGTTACAATTTACATAAGACCTTGAGATAAGAGTCCAGTTGAGTCAAGTCAAGTGTCACTTTACCATCACAATCAGAGTATGAGTGGAGATGGTCTCATAGTCAAGCTCTTCTTTCAAGACAAGCACACCACTCCTTTGGTCCAGGTGAAAGTACTTGAGGCTTTCCGGATTGGGGCTGCTGTGGATGCTGTAAAAGAGTCCACTACTAGCATCTGCATCATGGGCACTGATGTGAAGGATCTCCTTCCACGGGGATGTGTCCTCTGGCACTCTAACCTCGTAGAGGCTCTTCAAGAACATGGGCCGATGCTCATTTATATCCACTACTTGAATGTAGGCCTAGAAAAAAAAAGACAAACCAGTACTCTCCCAGCTGTCCATTGCCTTTAAGTAAGACATATTAAAATGCTGATCTGATAACAATGGTAAATCTTTCATCTCGCATTAAGTTGTAGAGCCTGCATTGCAATGAATTTATTGACTCTGCGATCAATGTGTGACTGATTTGGCATGTGTGCTCATACCTGAGTGGTTATGGTCTCAAATCCATCTGTGACTCTGACTGTTAAGTTGTAATGAGATTTTCTGCCTGCATTCAGACGTCTAGCTTTCACAATGCTGCCGGTGTTTTTTTCAATGTAGAAGTCCTGCTCTTCGTCACCACCTAAGATACAACATACAGTAGCGGTTAGATCACTGGTTATCAACACAAGTCAGATGGTTGTTTTGATGTAACCACATCTATATATATATATATATAGATGTGGTTACCTATATATATATATATATATATATATATAGGCGGTTCATTCCGCTGTGGCGACCGCAGATTAATAAATGAATGAATGAATAAAACAGTAATATTATGTAAAAAACAGTGCATTCTGGGTAATCTTGTTGTTTCTGAGAAAGTAGTCATCTGTACAGTTACAGAGCTCAGAGTCGGCATTCAGAGTCTGTGCTTGAAATCACACTTTGTGCCCTTGCCCACTATTATGTACACTAGTTCACTAATATAGTTCACTTGACTATGAACTTGAGTTAATCCTAACAGAGACATTAGTAAATTTAGACACTGACAAACACCTGCTGTTAATAATCACAATCACTAAAGGAAAGAGAATCAATAAACACAAACAGTGACTTCAGTTACAGCATTAAATAAAATCAACTAAAATAAAACACCTTCAGTCTCATCAGAGGATCATTAAACAACTCCACAAACAGCATCAGCTGATTCACTGATTACTGACCGCTTTGACTTGCATACAGTTCTTATTGAGAATTAACAGAGGTTTAGGTGTTTTATTTAGTTCTGTGTCACCATAATGGAGGTCAGTGACAGCTTCAGTTGGGCTCTTCACCCGTGACTTTATAGCTTTAGTTTTTCTCATGGGTGCTGTAATTCAGAATTTATAAAACCCCTTTGTTATGATGTATGTAATTCAGGCTTGCTCTTATTGGGCTAGGTTTACTTAAAGCCTAGTAGTGTGATTGATTATATGAAATATGTTGCTTTTTTGACCGTGTTTCATACATGTTATCAATGACAATGTGAAAAGTAACAGTTCGTGTTCCAGAGAGTAAATTAAAAGAAATAAAAACAGTTCAGTCAATATGAAGACACACTCAGACCTCATGAATCAGCCCTTGCACCTCAAATGCCAGCATGCATTGCAGTATGAATAAATTATATAGCTTATGATGTTACAGTTTTCATTATTTGCTGTTGATTCTGTTGTTGTTTGTTGACGTTGTTGATTTTGTCACTTTTAATATCCTGTTTGTGATGTTTGTGAGTTTTGTTAATTGTCACAGTTGTTGAGGTTCATACGCTGATTATTGATGTCTCTTTGAGCATAAATCAAGCCAAATCAAACTCAATTATTTTTTATTTTTCATTTTATTGTTTTTGCTTATGAACCTTATTCTGTGGCACATGCAAGCATGTTATTATGTTACTTTTAATAATGGGCTAAATATTGAATAACATCGGTGAACAGGTTCTGTCTCACTTAAAACAAAATCAGCATCTCCAGATTTTTTAATTTTTTGTCTAGCTGGCGATGCTGTTTGTGTAGTGGTTTAACTATCTGCTCTTTTTTTTTGTGATTTTAGTGATTTAATAATTCGTTGTACTTCAGTTGATTTTATTACAAAGCTTTGACTGAAGTCAGTCGTAGTTTTTGTGTCTCTATTTTCTGTTCTTGTTTTTTTTTCAGTATTTCTGTTTTTTAATTTCTTGTTAATCACCAATCCTCAATTATTATATAATTAACTCATTATCTTCAGCTGTGTTTCACTGTTTCTTGAGCACTCAGTAGTGTGTACACAGAAGTGTTCATTCAAAACTGAGGACTTTTCTGTGGGGTTTCAAAGGTTAAAGATTTGAGATGTAAAAACATAGTGTAAAAATGTATTTTAACAGTAATATACTGTGAATGTAAACTACAGGAGTAGGTTGTAAAAACACAGTATATGGCTGACAACCCAGCTGCCAGTATTATTCTGTAAAATCAAGACAAAAACAATATTTTTCTGTAAAACCTGAGTCGAGTTTCTAATCTCCCTTTTGTGTGTCACCCTTGTGGAGGAGAGTAGAGCCAGTGTTTGAGTCAAAGATGAACAGACAAACACTGATGTTATTCTGCATGTTTCTCCTGATTTAAAGACAGTAGCTGTGTAGTTGCTGATGCAGTGAGAGTCTATGTAAATTCTAGCTCTACATGCATGTGAGTTGCAAGAGGGGTTAAACTAAATGTTTAGAAATAACAAAAATAAGTTATAGTTATAAATATGCTTGTGTTAATCAAATAACACATTAGAAATATTTCTTCATAAACTCAAACAGCAGTTGGCCAAATTTAGGTAGTCTATTCTGTGAATGAAATGAGTTTACTTGAGTTTTAATTCAGTGCATGTATTTTTACAGCAACAGACTTTAAAATAACAGTAGATTACTGGCAACTGCAACTGCCAGTATTTTACTGTTCATTTACAGGGCACATTTTTACAGTGTACAGAATTTACAGAAATGGTGCTATAAAAACACAGTATGTGTTTTATTCTGTAAATTTACAATTAAATGTTTTACAGTGTACAGTTCCCATTAATGGACATGCATTAAAATTATTTTCATGGTATTTTGACGCACAGTTATTTGTCATTTTGTTAACTAGTCAATTAAACATTAATTTTTTTATTTAATCTTATATTTCATAAAATTGTATTTAATCTTATATCAATACTTTAATACTTATATTATGTATTATATTATCATGGGGCCTCACAGTGGCGCAGTGGGTAGCACGTTCGCCTTACAGCAAGAAGTCGCTGGTTCGAGCCTCGGCTGGGTCAGTTGGCGTTTGTGTGTGGAGTTTGCATGTTCTCCCTGTGTTGGCATGGGTTTCCTCTGGGTGCTCCGTATACCCCAAAAGTCCAAAGACATGCGGTACAGGTGAATTGGGTAGACTAAATTGTCCGTAGTGTATGAGTGTGAATGGGTGTGTATGGATGTTTCCCAGAGATGGGTTGCAGCTGGAAGGGCATCCGCTGCGTAAAACATATGCTGGATAAGTTGGCGGTTCATTCCGCTGTGGCGACCCCAGATTAATAAAGGGACTAAGCCGAAATGAAAATGAATGAATGAATCAATATATTATCATGCATATCACAATTACATAATTACAATAATCCACAACAATAATAGCTTATTACAATGCTTGCTTGCTTTTTGTTCTTGTTTTGACTTTAAATTACATAGGTGTATACAGACAAGTGCTTTTAATTAGTAATTTATGTAATCTTGTAGATTCTGAGAGGCTTCATTAAGATTAAAGGCATGGATTAAGCCATAGTGTGCATTGTTGATTGCTTAGATTAATATTAATTTGTATTTTAATTTAATATTATTTTACCATCAACACTTCGCAGTGAAACTTTGACAGTGAACCCGTATGCATTAATTCAGGGCTGAGTGAGTAACATGAATTGTTATGACAGTAAGATTCAGAACTATAATCCACGTACAATCCTCTACAATTTCCTTCAGCAGAATAAGTAGACAAGCAACATGCACGCACACACAAAAGCCTTAATGAAATGCACCACTATATCGCAAACCTCACATTTCTAAAACCCACATGAGTCTTTTTTTGCGATGCCCAGCCAGGTACAATAATGACAGAAAACAAGACCACATTACAAGGGCACTCCTGCCATGCTTTTCATAAATCAGCACTATTGTTTAAGGGAAAACATTTGGCACACGTATAAAAGACCAGACGTCTTACTCAGTGGGGGCAAATTCATGCCTGTTTTAACAGATGGTGTTTATTAAGAATTCCACCTATTGAAGGCTTTCTGATCCCATTTTAATGTAGCTATATTCTCAAGTGACTCTTCATTATGTTTGTGTCCAAACTTTACAAAGCAAATGACTCTATCATCCTCTTTTTCGAAGATCAACAAGTACTGGCCTTGATGTAGGCCTTGAGATGCATTCTGAGGAAAAGCTGTCGGGAGATCCTTTAATCACAACATAATTGGCTTCTCAAGAGCTGAAAAAGTAGCTGCATTGAAAGATGTATTTTAATTATGTAAAATTGGGGTTATGGTTATAGTTAAACCAACTTAGAGATGGTTTTATGAAATATTTAAATTTGTAACTAACACTATATGATGATTATGAGCTTGTAATCTTACATTCCAATGAAATAAGAATATTATTTCTTATTTTTGCTCTGCCGATTATGTAAAGTATTCATTTTATTAAAAATCATTAGTTGCACTCTGTGAAATCATAAAAATAATTACCAAATATTTAATGTTTCAATGATCAAATCAACTATGCACACAGTTCATTCAGACATGTAATGTAACATGCCATAATCTATGGATTATAACATATGTGCATTTGTTTTGTTTTGTTTTGGGGTTTTTTTTTTTGGGGGGGGGGGGTGCCAAATAAATAAGTGTAGTTTAATTCTGATTTTTTAAATTGTGAATTTATTTAATCGTATACTTTCTAGCTGTCTGTTTTCATTTAGAAATCTGCCCAAAAGTATATATGAAATAATACATTAAAGCAAGTGAAGGACATTAAAATGCATTTATGACCTAACATAAATTATGCATGACAAATTCCGAGTAACATGCAGCCTATCTGAAATTTATGACATATCAAAAAATCTTTTTCATTGAACTGACCACAGTCTTCTGATTAAAATATAATGTGTTTGCATCTAACAGATCATGTTCAGTAAAATCACACTGAGATAACACGAGCTCTGCGGTCAACAGGTGAACTCTCTTCCCTGTGATTCACTTTCACTCCCTAAAATTGCTTGTGATTTATTTGCACTGAAGCTCATTTCTCTCACAGTGAGTCTTCAGGGCTGAAGGTAAGAATGTGGGGATCAGACTGAAGGTCAGGTTCAGCCTTTAACTGCAGGCGAATGCGTGCTGCTTGCACGGGCACAGAAAGAGACTGATGGCAGCTCCTCTGGTGCCCTGGCTTGTCATCTGAAGAAATGTGTCACTGCAAGATCTGCCTCCTGGCACTGATTTTATCACAGAGAGGGAAGCTATAGCATCACAGTGACAACAGACCCCCTACATACTCTACTGTACCATGTGTACACACCTTAATGTTTGAACCATAACTTCTGATTTTTATAAAGACAATATTGGTACCTGAACAACCAGGAAAAAGAATTTCTAATAATCAAAATCAGCCAATATGTTCAATGAGAAAGTTGGTAGAGAAGAGGAAAAGCGGGAGACAATAACAAAAAAAAAAGTATGAATGTAAATTAAAATAATAATGTTAGTTGTGTTTGTTTGAATTCTCAGATTCAACTGACAATCACAAATTCAGTAAATGTTATTATACTCAAAATTATTCTCAGGTCTTTGAATAAAGAGAACCAAAATAATCCATATTGATTACGCCATTCAATCCTAGTTTTCTGAAGAGACTAATTGATTTGATTCAGACTTTTGTTCACACACTGTAAACATGAATCAGCAATATGTAAACATGAGCATGATGTATTAAAACCAACCACACTAAATGCTGCAAACATTGTTCACCAATTAAAGTTCATATGTGAAAAAAACTATTTTTATTCATTTAAATAAATTAGTTTTATACAGCTAACATATCTCTTCAGAAGGATAAAACTAAACTATTCAAATTATATGATTTTTTTAAATGATCCCTTTATGGATGTTTTGAAGTGTCAGAGTTCAAGAGAAACAGACTATTAATGGAGGGAAAGACATCTTTCGGTACCATTTTATATTTGGTGGCATTAACTACTACTGTATGTACTTGCATCAAAAAAATAAATGCAATGTACTTAATGTGTTCATAGTGTACTGCAGAACACTTCTGGCACTCTTGAGGTGAGATATGGGTAAGGTTAGGTTCGGTGGTATGGGTAGGGTTAAGGGTGGGTCAAGGTGTACGGGATGGTCAATAGTGTAATTACAAATGTAATTACAGAAATTAATTACAGATGTAACTACATGCAGGTATTTAATCAATAGTACGTTACATGTAAGTACATTGTAACACATTATTAATTTCAGTGTAAGTACATATAAGTTAGGGTCACCTAATATAAAGTGGGACCAGTCTCAGCCTTCAGTGTTCTGAAATGTAACAAATTTTCTATGGTTTTGGAACAACATAACACTGAATAAAAAGTGACAGAATTTTCACAACTAACCTCAATAAATGTTACATTTATGCTTTTTAAAAATTTACTATAAAAAACAATGATAAATAAAAGAGCCTTTCTTACCAATAATGTCAAACAAGAGTAGGTTTTTGGGAATCTCTGTGCGGATAATTCCCACCATGTCAGTGACAGGATCCGTCTCCATCACCACATAGTTGAAGGGGGGCTCATCAAACGCCAGGACATCCAAACTGGGCTCAGGTTGAGGCAGCCATTCAACATGCAGACGTGCCTTAGACATTCGGGGAGGATTGCCTTGGTCTGTTGCATGAATCTACGAAAATAAAACCAAAAACAGGTCAACACTGTGCACCTTTTAACATTTTTTGTCGTTCATCACTACATTAATTGGAGTATGTTATACTGTGTTTGTTGGCATAAATTGTGTTCACCTCCGAAAACATTCTGCCATTATGTATTACACCTATTTTATACAAGTCAAAAGGTGATTGTGAGTTAATGATGAGTAAATGTTCATTTTACTCTGAGCAATATTAATTAGCAGCACGCAGTTATTACAGGTCCAGGGTTTGGTTTAGGGTTATGGCATGTAAGTATGCACAATTTACTGTTAATAAGTACATAATTACTATACGAACTACATGTAACTCATAATAATATGAAGCAAAGTGCTGATGAATGCTTAAAACTACTTGCTTAACAATGCATCAGTTGTTTAAGTGTTTGATCATTTTTGTTTACAATAGTTAATAAAAATACAACTGTTAACTTTTCATTAAAGTCACATTCATTCAATTATTCATTTTCTTTTCGGCTTAGTCCCTTTATTAATCTGGGGTCGCCACAGCGGAATGAACCGCCAACTTATCCATCATATGTTTTACGCAGCGGATGCCCTTCCAGCTGCAACCCATCTCTGGGAAACATCCACACACACTCATTTACACACCTACACTACGGACAATTTAGCCTACCCAATTCACCTGTACCGCATGTCTTTGGACTTGTGGGGGAAACCCACGCAAACACGGGGAGAACATGCAAACTCCACAGAGAAATGCCAACTGACCCAGCCGAGGCTTGAACCAGCGACCTTCTTGCTGTGAGGCGATCGTGCTACTCACTGCGCCACCGTGCAGCCATTAAAGTCACATCCATTACATAATTTACTGTACAGATACACCTTTTGGTTTTTATTATGTATAGGTAAATGATAGGATTAGTAAATAAACATAAGTAAATGCTAACATTGGTAAACAGACATTAGCCACTAGACTCAAAAATTCTTCCTAGTGACTTTACTAATTTATTTAATTGGTAGTCATTGAATTGAGTATATTAACACTTTCCATACTTTTGTATGGTATTTGTTTGTTTGATGTTGAAAAGTTTAACAAAGTGACTTTATTGACATTTAATAATTATTGACAGTATATTTAAGCAATTTATTGTCGTGTTTGATCATGCAAATTACACTACTAAAAAAATAATAATTTGTTACCGGTACTTTTTCTGCTATTTTACAGATTATATTATTCTTATCAATATATTATTTCAAAATACTGTTAATCTATGAAGTAAATTTGAGAATCACAATCTACAGACAACTGTAATTAACATACTGTCTATTTTTATGGTGTGATGTTAACAAATTGAATCTTAATTTAAAGTGTTACTAACTGACTTGAACTTCTGAATTAAAATCCAGTATTCTGATTCACTCTCATCTTAAAACTTCACAACCCTAGTGTATATACATACCGTCAGAATACTGTAGTTGCCCCGAACAAACTGTCCTCTTGCTGTTACCACCCCAGTGTCTGGATGGATATCAAACCGGCCCTCATTGCTGTCTTCTAGACTGTACGTGATCATGCCATTGGGCCCCACATCGTCATCACGGGCCACCATCCTGTAGATGTTCTGAGGCTCGGCTGTGCTCTGCCGTTCAGGGAGTTTTATTTGGAAAAGCTTGTGACTGAACTGAGGGCTGTTATCATTTTCGTCCAGGACTTCAATGACCACAGTGGTGATGGAGCTTAACGGAGGTTCACCTTTATCTGATACCATAACCTAAACAATGGCAGATGAGGGAAGCATCATGAATATCTTTTGCACCAATCAAAACTACACCTTAAATATCTGTTTTGCTAAGAATTTAAATATTTTCTTTTATGTATTATGAAATGTAAAAAATGTTTCATTAAGTTTTAATGCTCCTTTAAAATATGAAAGGTACTTTTAGTTATTCAAGTGTAATAAAAATCAAATAAATAATTTATTATTTTTAATCATTTAAAAAATGAATATTTGAATGGCAAAAGTTTTTATATTGCATTCCAGGGAATATAGTGTCAGAATTCACTGTGTCCATTACCGCATCATATTCATATTACTTTCCCTTTATTTTGCTAAAAGGCAACAATTTTAAAGAGCTCTTTATAAATATTTTAAATGTTTCAAAACATTTCAAAAGTTTGCCAAATTAAAACCAATTTTGAATGGTGTTGCAAATTTTAAAGTGCCCTCATAAACAACTTTTCCATACAAAAACGGTGCCATATCAAATGACTCAAATCCTAACAGTTTCTGGTTTTTTTGTGTGTGTGTGTGATTGCGTGCGTGCGTGCGTGCATGTGTGCAAGCGTGTGTGTGTTATTCAAGGATGTTTTTCATTTATTTACACTTATGAATTGCATTATGGGACCTTGATCTCAGCTCTAATGTTGAAAAATCAGCTGTGCAGTTTAATAAAGTGACTTTTATTGATATTTTAGTCATTTGAAACTATGTATTTTTCACAAAATAGCCTAATAGTGTATATATAGAATTAAGTCTGTAAAATAACAGAATAAAGTACTGACAGTTTATTACCATGTTTTTTGTACTAGAATGTACAAGACCAACCCAGAAAATATATCATTTCTAACTATTAAAAATGTCAATAAATATCAATTGTTTAAAGCTTTTGCACAAGAACAAGTTCCCATAATGCAATTCAAAATCATAAATAAATGAAAACAAAAACATGAATAACAAAATATGAAAAAAAAATTAATTTACAGTTTATTTTTTACTAATCAACAAGAAGTTGAAAAGAACCAGCTTGGAAAAGTCATCTCTTTATATATTTGACTAATTCCGGTCTCTGGTATTACAATGAATGATTTTTATTCCATGTTGGATCTCAAGTTAACAAGTTATGAGTAAATAATTATGAATCACTGTAAACTGTTGCATGGTTAGCTTAAAATATATATTTATTTGCAACATTGAGGCCACATTTTACATCTGGTATTAAGATGGATTCTTTTAGTTTTTATGAAATCAAAGTGAATAAAATAATTGTCTAAAATACCTCTAAAAATTGTAATACACCGGAAAAAAACACATTCTCAGCCCTGGCGTTTATGATCTAGTAAACAGAAGAGAGCAAGTGAACCAACCTCAATTATGTGCTCGGCTTTTTGTTCCCGGTCTAGAGAGGAGAGGGTGCTGATCACACCTAAACAAACATACGGAGGAAGAACAGACAGACTGATCAATGCCACCAGCCTCAGATGGATGACACACCTGTTCATTCACCCCAGGCTGCTCATTTTACTTTCTCCTCTCACAGGTTTGTTTTTTATTTGTTTTGTTCCACTGTTTATATTAGGTCACCATGTGGTATACAATCCGTGGGAACAACGACTATTATTCAAGTCCGCATCAGTGAGGATTTGATGTGTACTACAAGACCAAACTTCTCAGTTGCCAAGAAACTGGCAGAAAATGAGCCACGGCTTAAGAGCCACTGCAGTCAAGACGTGTAAACGGCAATGTTGTGAATTAGTATAAGAGGTTTTCTGACACCTTTTTACAAGAGGCTTGGTTAAGTGTGCTCTATGACTCAACAGCTGATTTTAGGCTCAGAGGGAACAAAATGCACTAGTGACAGCGGTTTACCGCCACTGCAATAAACACTTAAGTGTCATTTCAGCGAAAGAGGACTGGCAGGGATCCACGGTGTCTATCAACCTATGTAGCACTCAAAACAAACCCTGCTGGGCTTTTATGACGGCCTGCATTTAGGCAGGCGATCCTAAATACATGGTTTTGGCATTAATAGCCACCTGTGGAAAGACTGCCCTATCGTGCATGGGACAATGGGCAAACACGTGGATTTAAACACGTCTTTAGTGCTTTAAGCATTCAAAATATTACTTTTTTGTCTCTTTTCTCATGTCTTAATCCCCCTTGATTATTGGCTTTTGATAATGTAAACTCTGTTACCTACGCACCCAAGAATTATTTGTCTTACCTACTTTTTATGATAAAAATTTATCATATCTTATAAATGCTACGGTTTTGTGGTGCTAAGCTGTTAAGGAGGTTAGCTTAGTCACAGTGTTCATGCTTGTTATTAGTCATCTCAGGCTGTCCTGTCCTGACATGGAGCAGCAAAAAAACTCCAGAGGACTTTAGTCCCTTTAGCCTTGAGGGAAGAAGGTTATGCCGCATTGAAGTGAGATTTGTTGCTGTCTCTGCAGTTGATTTGGCTCTTGAGATGCAGCATTGATTGTATTACACTTTCATAATCATTTAGCATTCTCCTTGATCCTCATGGACTATACAGTACACGCACGCAGTATTAATAGAGAGCTGGGTTTACACTAGTTCATTTTTGCCTCAAGCATCCAGTCAAATTTGTTAGCATTTTAAACACAGAAGTGAAAGCACATCAAATTTTTTGGACCAGTCTAAAACATCATTTTTCAGCGATAGATCCTTCATATAATACAAACCAACCCTTTGACTTCTTTGTAATCCTTGTATATTAGTTCAGGGTGGGGTAGTTGAAACAACAAAGAGACGAGACTTGGTTAAGACATGTGCAAGCTTGCAATGCTGGTTAATGCGGTTCTAATTTTCATAGCTACTGTTCAAAGGCTAGATTCAGCTGCAGCAAAAAAGGGTCAGAGGTGTTTGTGTGGCTTTGTGGGCCTGCTAAACAACTATCCTCACCCATGACACAAAATGACACACACTGATCACAGTATTCACAATAATTAGAGGGCCTATTCATTGTGCCCTTCACTGCTTTATAAAAAAATGTGTGCCTAGACATGTTCAATCTATCCATCAAAGATTGCATTATAGTGTGACATGAATCACCAACTTGTGCTGTTTCATGATTCACATACCTTCTGGTGGACCGTGGAAGTATAAAGTGAAAGTATAAAGCTTACCTGTTTTTGAATCGATGGTGAAATATACACGCTGAGAATCAAGGATCTGGAAAGCAAGCTTCCCTTCAGAGGACTTATCCATGTCTGTGGCAGATACTTTCAGCACTGATTTATCTTTTGGCAAATTCTCTTGCACTGAGCCAAAGTAGACAGGCTGGGACAGCTCAGGGGGATTGTCATTAATATCCCAAACTTCAATGTAGACCTCAGTCCAGGATACCAATGGTATAGTGCCCAGATCTTTTGCGTATACTGTCAGCCAATAGTGTGGCACAACCTCACGATCCAGAAGGCCCGCAGTCTGGATAACACCTGTAAAGTGTAATTTTACAGAATTACTCTGTGATAACAGTAGCATTACAGTGGACTGAAACATTAACCAATAAACGAGTCCTTGTATTTATATAAAAGTAATGTTAACAGCCATAAATCTGAAATCATCTCATAAACCAATTTCCACAAGAACTGTGAAACTTAACCCAATAATTATGTACTTAAAGAAGAGTACTGCATGTAATGTGGCAGGTAGTGTTGAGGTAATAGCTTATCAAATTCTTACAATCTTTAGGGAAAAAGCCATATATCACTTTGTCTTTACATATGTTAGTTATGCCTAAAAAAACTTTCTGGAAATGTCTAAACATGCAGTCTTGACCCAATGTGCTAAAGGCACGCAACTGTAAAAGAGAAGGTCATTCATATCCATGATGTATTTTCCTGTCAAAGTAAAGAGTGCAAAGTGTATTTTAAATAATGTAATCACTCGCATACCTGTTTCTTCATCAACCGTGAAGACGCCGAGCCCTGAGCCATCATGGATGTAGTATCTAACAACTCCATCTCGTCCCAGGTCGTTATCTACAGCAGTTAGTGTTAAGACTGAGGTTCCTATTTTAGCATCCTCCATAACGGCTGCTGTATACACCAGTTCACCAAAGAGAGGCCGGTTCAGGTTTTCATTGACATCTAACACTTCAATCTCAATAAAACATGAAGATGATAAAGACCGGGGCTTTCCATGGTCCACAGCGCGAACAGTTAAATTATAAGACTGCCGCTTTTCAAAGTCCAATTCACGCTCCAAAGTCAAACAGCCTGTGGAAGTATCAAGAAAAAATTTTCCTGATTCTGTGTTTTTCAGGTTGTAGCTTATAAGACCTCCACTCTCCAGATCTAAATCAAAGCTTTCGACCCATAGCAGCACTGTGCCTGGAGGAGCGTCCTCAGGAACTTTGATCTTGTAGACTGTGGGTACAAACTTTGGAGGATTGTCATTGATGTCCTCCAGCACAACGACCACATCTGCAAATGAGAAAAGCTGTGGGTCCGGTTTGGCTTGATCTCTGGCCTCAATTGTTAGGTCATATCTCCTGAAGGTCTCTCTATCTAAAGGCCCGATTACCTTCACCACCCCAGTGACTTCATCTATCTGAAACAAATCTGTGAAGGTGAACAGCGAATATTTAAATGCTCCATTGTTGTCCAAGTCAAAGTCGACTGCATTGACTTTGAAGATGCTTTTGTCAACCTCGGTGTTCTCTGGGATGTTTACAACATATCTTGACTGAGAAAATAATGGAGGATTATCATTTGTATCAAGAATATTAACAGCAAGAAGTTTCCATGTAGAGGTTTGCGGATATCCCAAGTCATACACTGTTATGTTGAGAATGTAAAACTCTTTCTGCTCTCTGTCCAAAGGGCAAATAACCTTCAGATCCCCTGTGTTCACGTCGATAGTAAAGCATCCGTCCTCATTTCCACTTGAAACGGAATAGACAAGCTTTCCGTTAAAGCCAGAGTCATTATCAGTGGCATTAAACTGCAACATAGATCTATTGAGAGTAAAGTCTTCCCTGATGTCAATTGAGCCTGGCGTGCCAATGACAAATTTTGGTGAGTGGTGGTTAATTATATGAACATCTGAGATAGATTCCTCTTCTTTGATGTTGAGAGATGGCCTAAATGACTCAATAAGCTTCTCTGTCAACTGCCTAGTAATTCCGGTCTCCTCACAATGTGTGGTGGCACCTTCGCCATTGTCTGTGATGCTCACAGTCACAGTGTTGGGGTCTGCACTATATGTGCCATCTGTTGCTGTAATTTTCAGTATATATAAAGAATTGTCTTTGTAATTTGAGGGAATGGCCTTAGCCAGTTTGATAGTGCCAGAAACAGGGTCAATTGCAAACAGTCCATCATCATTTCCAGAATCTATCCTGTGTACGATCTGCTGCAGCTCATCCAAATCAAGTGCTGATACTTCTGCAATGCTTTCCCCCACAGCAAAGTCTCGGGGTATGGAGGCATTGCATGCCACCCGCTCAAACACTGGAATGTTGTCGTTGACATTGGTCATGGTGATAGTTACAGTGCATTCGCTCACCCTGTTGAAAGGGTTGCCACTATCAGAGGCCCAGATTCGTAGATGGTACCATCTTTTCATGAGCTCATAATCAAACTCCTGAGAGGTAGAAATCACACCGGTCAGTGGGTCTACACTGAAAGGAACAGGACCTGTGTTTGCTATAGCGTAGGTCACAAAACCATTGTTATCTTTGTCCACATCAATAGCAGAGACAGATAAGATACTTGTTCCGATTCGCACATTTTCAGGGAGAGAAGCCTGGTATGAGGGTAGAGTGAAACTAGGGGCATTATCATTTTCATCAATTATATCCACGATGACATGTGTAACTGCTTTCCCGTCATTTGCTGTGACATCAAACTCATAATGATTTTGTTTTTCAAAGTCAAGAGACTGAGAAGTCACAATTACACCAGTTTTGGCACTGATTTTGAATTTATAGCTATCTGGGTTCTCTTTGATGCTGAATGTTGTGTTCTTTAAACTCATCCCAACAGAAACTCTAACTACATGAGTTTTTGGTGGAGAAAATTCACTGAGGGTTACGTAGTAGAGCTCTTGTTCAAACCTCAAGAGTTTTGCTTGAAGAGGAGGTGGAATGTGCACAGTTTTTATTGGAGTTAGCAAAGGAGGATTGCTTCTGTCTTTGGCTTGAAGAGAAATGTTTAGTCCAAATGGGTTCTGTGACCAGTCAATCTGATTTGTTGAAACCAGCTGAAAGCCACCATCATGAAAAGTTGAGGGAATAATCTGAAAGCAATTCAGTGGATCTCCTTTAACTATACTTAAAGATGACGTTTTTTCCTTCTCTTTGGGTTCCATCTTGATGTTTACACTTATTGTGTCATCATTCGTTAGGAGACTCTCTGCAATAGTTGGTACAATAAGGGTAAAATTCTTTGCTACCTTTTGGATTTTCACAACAACCGTTGCTACATTTCCAAATTTCTGCACACCAGAGATTTTCTTTTTCCTGTCCTCTGCCAGCACCGTTAGGTCATACCTATCTCTCTGACTGGCGTCAAGTCTCTTGACAAGTGTAACAGTGCCCGTGAAAGGATCAACAGCAAACGGGTGTGATCTAGTGGTAAATGAGTAATAAAATTCAGCATTGCTGCCAATATCAGCATCTGTTGCACTCACTCTCACAAGGCTCGACTTGATTGGTGTGTCCTCCTTAATTACCACATAATAAGAGGCAGGGTAGAAGAGCGGTTTCAGATCATTTGTGTCAAGCACTTGGATCAATACCTTTGTTCTAGCTCGGTTGTCAAAAGTGCTTTCTGTAGCCTCAACAGTGAGGGTGTAAATGTCTCTGATCTCTCTGTTGAGCACTGCTGAGTTACTGCTTCGGGTTATGATTCGCAGAAAGGAGAAATCTCCTACGTCTTCCTTCTCGGCCTGGAAAAAGCCATCATCATCACCAGAGACAATCTTGTACTGGATGTTCCAGAAGGGATCAGTTAGTATTATGCCCATTCGGACTGAACTCTCCACATAGGTCTTGGGGGCAGAGTTCTCATAAATGCTGGCATTATACAAATGATGGCTGAACCTCAGCAAAGAGCTGTCCTTTACCAGGCTCCCATGACATCTGGTTAGTGTTCCTAGGACTGCTATGACAGTGAGAATTATGGCTGTGTCTGTGAAAGACATTCTCACTGTCTCAACACGGACCCGCAGACCTGGGGAGAGTGAAACAAATGTTTAAACTCATTTACTGTCTGACAAATAGACCACACAGTGTCAAGACATGGCCTTACAATGAGTTGATATGTCAAAGTAATATAACCACATAGTGAAACATAAAAGGACCAAAAACACACACACACACACACACACACACACACACACACACACACACACA
>CAIGQW010055024.1:4964842-5000404 GCA_903798125.1 Danio choprae
GGGAGAACATGCAAACTCCACACAGAAACGCCAACTGACCCAGCCGAGGCTTGAACCAGCGACCTTCTTGCTGTGAGGCGAATGTGCTATCCACTGCGCCACCGTGAGGCCCTAGTTTAGTTTTAGAGTCAGTTAAATATTTTTGGTTAACTACACATATTCCTGATGTACTAGTTAAATATTTCAGAGACTGCTATAAATAATAGCATTAACGTACAGGGTTAGTTCACCCAAAACTTACAATTCTGTCATCATTTACTCACCCTTCACTTGTCACAACCCTTTTTATATACCTGTTAAATAGTGAGTAAATTTAACATTTTTGAATGAACTATTCCTTTAAAGTATATCTTAAAAGTATACTTTACTTAAAACAGGCCATTTAGTATCTAATTTAACTACCTACACTAGCGTGGGGCAGCAATTTGAGAAAGAAGCAAGCTGAACAAGTCTAAGCATATTTAAAGTATAATTCTTTGTCCATCTCTTTATATTTATGTACATATGTGGTAACAGTTCTAACCGCCATAAATCTCTTTGTATGGGGGTGGGGGAGGGTGTAGAGCAATATTTCCTGGAATGCATGTTAAGCATGCATAGAGGCACGAACAGAGAATTAATCTGCACTATAACAGGTTGACCTAAAACTTGTGTGTAAGTAAGTTTCAGCAACAGGAAATTTTAACTCTTTCAAAATCTCTTGAAATCCATCAGGTAAAAGTTGTGAAATCCCCCAGGGTGAGTCTGTTAGCAGTAGGATGTGCCGTGTGCTGCCCTCCAGCATACACTCTCACAGCTACCTGCCGCCACACGTTCAGCCAGGCAGCACACTCAGATCATATTTCACTATCAGTTCTCACTTTGCCAGTTTTGCTAGATTTAATGACATTTAAGGATACTGTGAACAGTTTAGCATGCTAGCACTCTTGTAATAATACTGTGTAAATCAAATTGTAAGTCAAAGTGCAGCAAGCTCAAAAACATATTCAAGAAAGTCACATCAAAGCAAACTCTAGAATATGTTTAAAACAAATATTGTAAACCACAAGTAAGCCAATAAATTGCACCTTTTGAATGCACTGCTGTACTGCAATTTTTCATTTCCTTTTTAACTAACTACACAAGACTAATTATGACTTTCTCCTGCACGTGTTTCATACTTTGTGGTACATGAGTTACTATAGGATTACACTAGCTCTTACTGTTCGTTTATTGTTTGCAAAAGTTTTGGCCAGAGCCAAGCATCAACATGCCCACAGATGCGTCATTTTCAACAGAACAGCTAGTTCAGTTGTACAGAGGCATTATGAATGACGTTAAATAGGACTTCCTTCCAAGTTTTTTTTCTTTTTTCTTTTTTTGAACATGTACCTACTAATGAAGACAAATGCAGTAGCTAAACTGAGCTAATGAGGGCATATATTTTTATATTAGGAGCTTAAATTCTTTCCTATGTTCCATACTTGTCTTTCTAGTATCATGCATTATTTGTAAAATATTTAAATCTTAACAGCATTTTTAGGAGCATTCTGAAGGTCCCCTATCTATCTATGGACATGAGGACCTCACATAAATTCCCTCACGTACACACCTAGTGCCACAGGGAGGCAATTATCTAAATTGCTAGAAGGGCTTCAGAGAATGGACAGTTTAGACAAATAGCCTAATCTTGGTTTACTTTGCCCTGGACATTTAAGGTGACCACCTTTTTTGCTATCATCAAGGTGTCCACCTTCATGTTTCAGCATCTTCTAATCAAATGTGGTACCACAAAATGAATTATTTGTCGATAAATAATCTGTAATGAATGTATTTAGGAAGAACTAACATTTCATTTTGACCCAGATTACATTGGCCCCAGTTGTATTGTGTTCAGAAGATTAGATCCTGTTCGTATTACAGGCGAGTCAAAGAGTTGAACTAATGATAACAAGAGAATATTGGCTTGTCGGTTATAAATTAAACTTTATTTTCATCGCTTTTAGACAATCTGTTAACTATAAGTATCTTTGTAACTCACATTATAGTATTAGTGGACTATATACATTTGGTTAGAAATTGGGTTAGCAGCTCAAACTGACATACCTACAAAATACTGTTAAACTGTAGACTATTTATGTTAGGTTTGGTTAAGAAGACATACAGTTGTTACACATACTAGTAATTTGAATATTACTGTACTAACTTTTAAAACCACACTTCAGCTTGACATACTAAACTTGTTTCATGAAAAGTTGATGAAACTTTGTACCTGACTACCTTTTTATGCCTGTTTAACTCTGTAAAGCTGCTTTGACACAATCTCCATTGCATAAAGAGCAATGGAAATAAACGTGACTTGACTTGAATGTCTGTTAGAGACCATAAAAATAAAGTGTTAGCAAAAACTAAGTAACAGTCCCCTAATTCTATTGACTGCTACTTGGCATATAGTTGCAAAGTCAACAGTATGTCTAAAGGGCACCATCAAAAAAAAGTGTAACCCCACACTATTATAACCAGAAATTGTTTAATTAATCTATTTTTTTTAACACTTTTATCTAACTTTGGAAAATTATATGCTAACATAGCATCATAACCCACAGGAATGCTTACCACAGCAAAACAACAAGATGTATGCATACAATCACACAAAGCACAAGAAACACGCTTTTGGATGTCCACACATGCAGCCGGAGTGCTAAAACCCACCAAATGCAGAAATACAGCAATGACAATTAGCAAACTAAAAGCACATGTCTGACCTCTCAGAAACTCACCTGAGGTCCTCGACTCCAGCTACACATAAAACCTTTCGCAAAGTCCTCACACCTTTGGCATGACAGTATTCCAATGCAGAAATAAAACGAACCGCTTTTCATCCATAATGACTGCAAACAAAACAAAAAAACTCTGCCAGAAATCCTAGTGTTGACAGTGCTAATTTACCATGTTCATGAGAGTAGAGCTGCAAGACTGTTGAGACACTTTATTCCCTGAGGAATCAGGTTGATCTTCTCCTCCCCAATCCTGATGACACCGTCCCTCCCTCAGAAACCCTCCCCTCCCACTAAACTTAAACTCAGCCCAACACCCATCAGCCATCAGCCGGGCACACAGATTGGAGGAGGTTTTTTTTACCCTTTCTTTCCGTGCGTGTGTGTGTGTCTGTCGTATTTATTTTGAGCTTTAGGTGAGGCACAGCTAAGTTTTACACAAAGTTAGAACAGTCCCATCCAAAGTAAACACACACCCCTCATATGTTTCATATTACTATCATAGCATGTACTCTAATCATAGTAGTGTTTTTGAAGCTTGTGGATAAAAATATAAGACTTAAGAAAACTAGTGGCTGATTAAATCACTATCGTTAAACCCAAAGTTGTCTCAGCACATACCTTAAAGCATTTACCTATTATTAGTGTTAGCACTACCCCTAATAGCCTGAAGCATGCTGTCTTTGTTTGACTGTTATGTAAACAGAGATCTCATTCACACTCAGACTACCTATACTGTAATGCGTATCATGTCGAGACACAAAGCGATCAGCATTTACATAGCAGTTTCTCCAATTAAAGTTCTCCACAGTCACATTATGCTAAACACCCAAAAATGGCTTCAGAACTGTACATTGCGATACAACAGCACTTTTTGGTCCAGCTATACCCACTAGAGATGATGTAAACAGAAGCCAGTCTTGGTGCCAAGACCTGCCATGGAGTGAGAGAGGATGAACACATGGAGCAGGCATGGGCCACAAATAAGACTCAACAGACGGTGGGCACTGGGCCACTGCAGCAGGTGGAATTTGCCGAAGTGCATTTTGAGGATGAAGTGAAAAATGTGCAACCCTGAGGGCACGAGAGAAAGCTGCGTGCATCTCTGTTTCACAATGCTTTTTTGCTTATATGTAAGTTTTGGCTATGGAAGCATGGTAGTGGCTTCATTCAACTCGATCCTCTTGTTCATTATACAAATAATTAACCAACAAAAATGCATCAAAATGAAGATTATATTTAAATCAAATTAATATTTGATCTTCCAATAAAATGTGGAAGATCAAAATGTGTTTAACCCACTTCTCTTCCTCTGGTGTATGGCCGTCCCATTTACCACACCTTCACAACCAACAAATTACAGTACAAAACAAAACACGAACAAGTGATATTTAAACTATATAAAAATACACTTTCAAACAAAATGTCTATAAGAGATGTTTTCATGAGAAGATTACAACCATTTTCATGAGTAATTAGTAACGTTCTGTCCTTTACTATCTTGTGCACTGACATGATTTTACATCATATCTTGAATACAGATCAATCAACACTTAGAAAAAGTGCAAGGAAGGAAACCAAACCTCTTAACCCCAAGATCTACAAATTAAAAGATACAAAGCATTTCTTGGCACAGCTTCAGACTGAAGTGTTTAGCAAACTTTAGTGGACGCATCTTTATCTGACACACACGATGGGATTGAGTGCAGCTGTTTTTCATGCCTTTTTAAATTCATTGTAATTCATTGACCTTCCTCATTGCGAGCTTCTCTGACTCATTATAACTTAATTTGCCTCAGATTTGCATGTAACTGTAGATTGTGAAGGAATGAAATGATGCATGTTCTTGTGCGACTTCACAGAGGCTTACTTTCTAAAACTCTGTAAACTTTAATAAAGTTGTCTGCACTCAAGCTGTAAATTTATAAATTGTCAGTCTTTCTAGATGTGGAGTATGAATGAGCTGCATCTTTAAAAACGAATTCTACATCACTGTTGCGTGTTACTGTACAGTCCTAAAGTAATATGCAAATAAACCCACAGGCACAATAGTGAATGGAGAGTACAATAGAGAATTAGTGGAATAGTGTGGCAATAAAAATGTTTGAGGGAACTTTAAAATGATGTTTAAAGATGGTCTAATTTAAATTAGAATTTTACATTTACATATTTAAACTGAAATGGATAAATATGCAAAACATCAATTGATATGGTTAGGAATGTTCATGTACTTACAAAGTTACATGGTCAGAGTATTTTATTTTTATACAGTGGAAAAGATTTCATACTCAAGATAATAGGATGGGTAATTTTTACCTTTCAATACACCAACTATCATGCTCTATTGACCTTATTCTTCAACGTGGAGGTGCGCCCGTTTTTGCGATTGTTTTAGATCTTCCGATTCACTTGCCTATGGGAGAAATGACTAGGAATAATAAACGGCAGAAAACAGTCAAACTACTTGATCTACAAACAAGTGTTTGCATGACTATACAGACAGTATACAGACTATGCAGAATAATATAATAGGAAAATATCAGTTTGCAACATCAAGCAGCATAACGAGCTGTTTTTAATGTCTAAAAATGAATGGAATTGAATGAGACTAGAAGTGTCAAGCCAGAAAGATTCCAATGGCTGTGCCGCTCGTACGAGAAGAATAAGGTGAACACAAACAGCAGTTTAATGTGCTCAATATATTATTTTATCTCACAAGTGTTCATGTGATGAGGATTCATCAGAACATGGTAACAGATAGCAATCACTTTTCTCTAAGTGCAAAACTTTTCTTAAAGATGAAACACACATTAGAATTTAAGTCGGAAAACAACATGCATATGAAACAACATGTAAAGGAAACAACATGCATATGACTTATTTTCATTGTTATACTTGTCATTTTAAGTTGGCGAAAATAATAAAAAAGATACTGAATTCAATTGTTTTTGTGTGTACGCAGCGCACAGCAAGCAAATTCCCAAGAATAACCTAATGATATGTTTGCAGTGTACTGAATAAATATGGCTAATGTGACTGATATGTTCACAGTTACTGGTTTTCAAACAGACCAGGTTGTTTGTCCGTCAAAGTAAAAGAGCAGATAAATGACTGAAATTCACAGCTGTCTGTGCCCTGTAAACATTATCCTGAACTCACAGAACACATGGCTGTCAGACCCGTCAATGATGTTTACATGGACATAGTACTGGGAACTTCTGTGAAAGTGTTTATGTCAGACTGGCTGAGATCATTTAGAGGTCCGTCCTCAAAGAACATTTATTCACCTTTTTTACGTATATAATGGAGGCAGGTTAGAAAAGGTGATGATATACGGTGCAATTTTAGAGCAATGTTCCCTGGCAATGTTGCATTGCTACTTTGCAACAAAACTGTATCTGGATCCATTAGATCAGTCTTCAACAATTTTTTGAGATCCTCCAATAAGAATGCTAGCAGTGAATCCTGTGAACAATCACAGAAAAATCAGCTCAAGACTCCTACACTCAAAAAAATGACTTTTGCTCCTTGGTCAAACTACTTATTTAAAATGAGTTGAAACAACACAATTTTTTTGTGACAACTTAATTGTTTTATGTTCATTCATTCATTTTCCTTCGGCTTAGTGCCTTTATTCATCAAGGGTCACCACAGCAGAATGAACCGCCAACTTATCCAGCATATGTTTTACACAACGGATGCCCTTCCAGCTTCAACCCAGTACTGGGAAACATCCATACACACTTGTCCACACACATACACTATGGCCAATTTAGTTTATTCAATTCACCTGTACTGCATGATTTTGGACTTTGGGGGAAACTGGAGTACCCGGAGAAACATGGGGAGAACATGCAAACTCCAAACAGAAACGCCAGCTGACCCAGCCAGGACTCGAGCCAGCGACATTCTTGCTCTAAGGCGACAGTGCTAACTACTGAGCCACCGTGTCGCCCTTGTTTTATGTTCAATAAACTTAATTTTGTAAAAACAATTAAGTTAACTTAGTTGATTTGTGCTGGGACAACATGAATAAATTGTGTGAAACCCAAGATTTTTTTTACAGCGTAGCTTATTATAAGGGAAAGGGGTCATGTGTCAACACAAAACAGGGTTTTTATGTAATTTAATGCTTACAATGCCAACAGCTGTCCAGTTTAGCTTCCTCGTATACTTTTTTGTTGGTCTAAAGATTCGGTGAGTTTGATTTATGCTTCATTGTCATGCATTAATTATATTAGGGTTTTTTATTAATTACTGGAGAAATGTTTACGTTATATGAATTTGAAACATATGTGCTCATCTCTGAATGCTTGTTGCCTAATGTCCGTTGCGCTAAATTCTTGGTTGTCCGTTGATAGCAATATTGCTCTGTGAGACAGGGGTCACCATATATACTGTGAGACAGGGGTCACCAATCTCAGTCTTGGAGGGCTGATGTCCTGCAGAGTTTAACTCCAACTTTCTTCAACATACCTGCCAGGAAATTTCAAGTATACCTAGTAAAACCTTGATTAGCTTATTCAGGAGTGTTTGATTAGGGTTGTAGCTAAACTGCAATACAAATTTTACATTGAAGAAGTGGCATGATCTAGTTTTTTCAAAACACAAGTGCAATATTTAGCATCCCTCTTAGCATGCATGGCTCCCATGTAAGAAATTTAGGTTGATGAGGGGTGAGTGGAACTATAGGAGTTACACTAACATTATTACCGGAAGAGTGTGAGGTTTAGGGGCATAGTGTAATATCCTGCTAGAAGAGCTAGACACTAGAGACTGCAGATGTTAGTGTTATTGTTAGTGTGCCAACCCCACATGCCAGCACAACCATTTTAAATCCCATTCAGAGAATAGTGAATACAACTTGAGGAGTTACATCAGTGCCATGACCCAGATCAGAGTGAGATTTAGTAGGTGAGTGTAATGGAGGCCAGCTAATAATTGTTGTCCAAGTAACCCAACTCCCCTGCCCTCACGAGGCACACTAGCAACTGATGCTAAAGATTGCAGTTTTTGGGGCTGTCCAAATATTGTGTTTAATAGTGGATGGAAAGCGTGTCACTTCCTTCACTATTTTAAACGCATTTTGCGCTCACGCTCCATTGTTGTCTGTCTGCTGATGTCTGCTAGGCGACCATCAACCGTTTTCTCAGCAGATGACAAGCTGACAAAAGCTCAGATACAAGTTTTATTCATGAAGAAAATTCAAAAGCACTGCAGTATTTGGGTGCTCTGTGTTTGTCTGAAGTAATTAGTCTACCGAAATGTGAATAATCCATACAAAGTATGAAGCTGATTGGTCAGTTGTTTTCATGTGATTTGCAGTGTGCTTGCGGCATTCTGAAAAATTGAGATGTTTTCAACTAAGTGCGCCTGGAATATGCATGCGCTTTGCTCCCAATATGCGTGGCCAAGCCACGTGCCTCTATTGGAAATAGACGCAATATGTGAACGGCCCCTTAAGCATTCATGTTAGCATGCACAACCCATATCCTACATGGAGCAGAGTGATTAGAACAGGAGAGGTTATGTTGGTGCCGTGACCCGGATGTCTTGTGGTCTGTAGTATTCTTGTTAGCACACCCATCCCCCATGCTGGAAATGCTGATTTATATCCTCCACATAGCAGGGTAAGTACCACCATAGGGGTTAAAATGGTGCCGTGACCCTGATGGGAGTGAGGTTAAGGAGGGTGAAGGCATCAGAGGTCAAACACTATAAGCTGTGTGGGTAAATCTTTCTCCCCAGGCCGAAAGATGAACACTATAGTGGTTTTTAGCATTCCTGATTGCACGCCTATCTCCCATGCCAGAAACGCTGGTTTCCGTCCTGCTTGGAACAGGGTGAGTAAAACCAGATGGGCTATGATGGGGCAGTGGTCCATGAGGGCCAGACAGAATCTGCAGACATTATTTCCTATTTCTGCACAGAATGTTGTAAAAATATACCTTTTTAATACCTTTTAAACTTTTATTTAATGGTAACAAATGCAAATCCAATTAGATCCACTTAATTGGCAAACAAAGCAAGTTTCTCATATAATATATCTACTAAAAGACAGAAAATATTACTTTACAAACTGTACTGCAAATAAATCATTTGAACATTTTCATATTAGTCAAGAATATTACTGAAATGTATTAAAAATAAACTAATGAAGTTTAATGAAGGCTAACAAGTGAGTAACCTAAAAATACACACCACTGCAGACTAACACTGGAGGTTGCAAATTTAGCATCATTGTTTAGTTTTTGTTTGTAGCATTTGAGAGGTTACACATACAACATTTCACAGAGATAGAAAAAGAAAAAAGATATATGTTGTGTCTTTTGCATTATATTTCAAGTTCTCTGTAGCTATATGGTCACAGAATGATTTTATCTACTAAAATCCTCATAATGGAACTGTTTCTTTAAGTAAACATTGTAGGGGTTTTTTTGGGGGAAGGGATTTTAAGAGCAAAGGCTACACAACAATGATCTTTTTCCTCCAGGGCAGTAGTAATTATATTCTCATAGTGTCAAAACAAATCTTGCATTTTTTAAAGATTTTGCCAAGTACTGTTTTATTTATAATAAACATACCCAGATCAAAGCCTGTCACCAAAGTTTGTTAAGCACTCACATTAGGAATTTGCCCATAACTATATTTCATGTCAGGCTGAGGGCAGAATGTTCTGAGACTTCAGGTGATTTCACTGATCAGGTGTGTAAACCTAAAGCCTTGTCAGTTGATTTCTCTCAAGGTGAGTTGTTTTTTTTTTTTCAGTCATATGGTTTTGAAAACTAGATGAAAATATTGATTGTTATGTGGATTTCATTACGGTGGCTTCAGAGCAAGAATGGTGTGGTTGCAAGCACAATAAACAGAAAGAATGAAACAGATTAACAGTTTTATAGAACACTGACAGATTCTCTATCATTAGTTTGCTACCTGAAAACACCCGATGAAAGCTGTCATAAAATAAATACCACAGAGAAACAAATGAAACACATTTGTCCTTGAAATATCAGGTCCATGATTTGTTCTCCCGATTAAAGGAACAGTTTGTTTAAATATTTAAATGTGTTATTGTTTACCCACATTACATATCCAGATCATTTTTATGATTACAGATCATGCAAACAAAGACATCTATTATGCTTTTGTTACTTTAGTAGCTTTACTTCCACTGTCACAATTTAGTTTTTTTATGTTATATGTTCCATTGAGGGCAGCGCTGTGGCGCAGTGGGTAGCACTGTTGCCTCACAGCAAGAAGATTTCTGATTTGAGCCTCGGCTGGGTCAGTTGGCATTTCTGTGTGGAGTTTGCATGTTCTCCCCGTGGGTTTCCTCTGGGTGCTCCGGTTTTCCCCAAAGTCCATAGACATGCACTGTAGGTGAATTGGGTAAGCTAAATTGTCCTTAGTGTATGTGTGTGAATGAGAGTGTATGGATGTTTCCCAGAGATGGGTTGCAGCTGAAAGGGCATCCGCTGCGTAAAACATATGCTGGATAAGTTGGCGGTTCATTCCGCTGTGGCGACCCCAGATTAATAAAGGGACTAAGCCGAAATGAAAATGAATGAATGAAAACATAACAATGGGGCAGCACGGTGGCGCAGTGGGTAGCACAATCGCCTCACAGCAAGAAGGTCGCTGGTTCAAGCCCTGGCTGGGTCAGTTGGCATTTCTGTGTGGAGTTTGCATGTTCTCCCTGTGGGTTTCCTCCGGGTGCTCCGGTTTCCCCCACAAGTCCAAATAACATGTGGTATAGGTGAATTGGGTAAGCTAAATTGTCCATAGTGTATTAGGCATTCGCTGCATAAAACATATGCTAGATAAGTTAGCGGTTCATTCCGCTGTGGTGACCCCAGATTAATAAAGGCGAAAAGAAAATGAATGAATGCATGAAAACATAACAATCACCTTATTTTCCATAGTGCTTTATATACAAATCATATTGTTAAACATGCAATAATAAAAATCAGGTTTCATCATTGTGAAACAAGTTTGGCACATTAAGCAAATTTAGTTCAGGATCTAATACATAATTTTTTTAAATAGTTTTATTTTATAGAATATTGGTTATTGGTTATACAATATTGGTTATATTATACATATAATATTTACAATGTATGTATTTATATTTACATACATTTGTCAATTTGTATATTTTTATTCTCTATTTACTTTTTTTTTAATTCCTTTATTATCTGTGGTTTTGTCCTGTCACTGTCCTTCTGTTGCACTGTGAAAACTTCTGTCACTATAACAAATTCCTCGTATTTGTAAACATACCTGCCAATAAAGCTGCTGATTAATAAAAGGGACTGTATGCATAACCTTTGTTCAGAAACCTTTGTTTTTAGTGACACTGGTGGCCATTTAGGGAACTGCAACTTGCCTCTGCAACTTGCCAACTTGTCTTTCCCCTTAAAATAAGTCTACAAATATTCACAAACAATCTCAAAAGTCAGTGAAGGTCTCGTAGATTACTTTTCATCAAGCCTTTAAAAATGGAAGCCTGTTTCTGCTACTAAATAAACTGAAAATACTTAATGGTAATTGTAACGTTTTACCCAAAATTTGTCATATAAACTTGTCATATAAATTTTATAGGGTCAAAACTGCTAGTGAAAACTTTCTTATTCCTCCATTGTTCACACCTTGGTTATAAAAAGTGATTAATACGTGAAGTCTTACATAACCCTTTACCTCAAAATGTCAATCATCTGGCTTATTTGGATTAGACATCTTTCAATATCCTCTAATTGAAATGCTGGCCAATGAACTGCACAGTTGCTATGAATGTTTATAGCATTTGGACCTGTCATGGATGCATTAACTGCATCATTGGAATGAGAAGCGCTGCTTGCGGCCTGCATAACAATTCACAGAGAGATCACAGCAGCAGCAGGAGAGGATCAGGACAGAGATGAGTTTAAGCTCGCTCATATGTCAGTTTGACTCTGCAATGCTAATCGTAAGTTCTGTCTGATTCTGTACGATAATAAACATCAAATCAGAGAAAATCACCAGGTTATTGTGTTCACATGACAGGTAGGACTATGATCCTCCTGTATTATTTAATAAATCAGGTTTCAGGATTCAACTTGAACCAGGAGTACCAGCTCCAGACATGTCTGAATTTTTTATTTCATGTTCGGCTTTAGACTGCATTGTGTAAGAACACAAAGAACTGACTACAAAAATATAATTGGCATGATAAACTGCATCTACACTTGCAATCATAAAAACGTATCTTTCGGTTTATCTGCTGTTTCGATCGCTCAGCTGTTTCAAGTGTCAGCACAACCTGGCTGTGACATAGATGTGTTTTTACAGGCATTAAAGTTTTGGCAAGACAAGTAAATCACTTGTAGGGCCTTCTATTCAAAAGTGTACTGCCATTCCATCTTCTTTCCTGAGATGAGAGCAATTTTCTTTCAACAGGCTTTTTTTTTTGTCAGGAAATAGATGAAACTCTTTATATTGTTAAATATGTGTGACTTTTGCTTGCAGGTACATGAAAAAGTGGAGTGAAGTTGGCTGAAAAAATCTAGTCTGTGCGTTTATGCATTGTTGTTTCAGGAGCACCTGTCAAAATTTGAAGGTTGAACATTTCAGATACAATGTTCAAAGGGTCATTTTGGTGGATAAACTCCCACCCACATGCACAAGCCAAACATTTTACATTTAAATGGTTAAATGTGCTAATATCGTCAGCATTTATTTATACTTACATCAAAACAATCGTGAATTCACCATGTCTTTGGTTATTTAAGTAAGTTTTAAATTGAATTTGAGCATACAGTATGTGGCTCAAAAGATGAAAAGTGGGATTTGAGCAACAAAACATTTATTCAATCAACAATTTTTATCAACAATTTATTTTTCTGTACATTAAAATGTCTCTGCTTTTCTTTTTATTTATTTCTACCATACATTTTTACCAAGGTTCACAGAAGACAGACACTAAAATATAATTTAGTGTAACAAAGGAACATTATTTTACCCATAATTTTAGGATTTATTCTTACAAAAGTCGTTTGAAAAATTTTTACTATTTTTAATTTTTACTTTTTTAATGTAATTAGATGTGGCCACTAAAGTAGGATATCTCATTAATTAAATTAATTCAATGTAAATTCTAATGATATTTCACAAAATTACAGTTTTTACAGATTTTTTTAAAGGTGTAAATTAAAAAACTAAAATTACAAAGAGATCATGTAACATTTAGGTGCAAATGTTCCTGTTTTCCTCCTCAATACTAGGAGGATATCAGGCAAGTGACTGTGTTAACTTACCCTTTATTAGGTGAGTGAGTAAATGATTAAAACTGTAAGCAAGGCTACAGTAGGAGGGTTGTTATTAGAGAGGATACAGTTGTGGCTGGATGTTCATTCATTCATTTTCTTTTCGGCTTAGTCCCTTTATTAATCTGGGGTCGCCACAGCGGAACGAACCGCCAACTTATCCAGCATATGTTTTACGCAGCGGATGCCCTTCCAGCTGCAACCCATCACTGGGAAACATCCACACACACACATTCACACACATACACTACGGACAATTTAGCCTACCCAATTCACCTATACCGCATGTCTTTGGACTTGTGGGGTAAACCGGAGCACCCGGAGGAAACCCACGCCAACACGGGGAGAACATGCAAACTCCACACAGAAATGCCAACTGACCCAGCCGAGGCTCGAACCAGCGACCTTCTTGCTGTGAGGCGAACGTGCTACCCACTGTGCCACCGTGAGGTCCGGCTGAAAGTTTATTATTATTATTATTATTATTATTTTTATTTTTATTATTATTATTATTATTGAATTACCAATTAAATTGTGTTTTATGAATGTCTACAATAGCCCTCACAGTAATTATTGTTGTACAGTGTCACAAATATTATGCTATATTCATATGCTCATGCCCAGTAAACTACGTTTGCTGTCTATTCGAACTGCTTATTTAAAATGAGCTTAAACAACACTATTTTTTTATTTTAAACAACACAATTCTTGAGTCAACTTAATTGTTTTATGTTCAATCATTTACAGTGTAGCTCCAAATGCTTTCTTTTAGGAGCGCACTCTTTTGTAAAAAGTGGTTGTAAACAATTTATTTGGCCTGAATTTAAACAAACAAAGTAAGTTGAACATTACTAAACTTTTTTTTGTTTTGTTTAAATTCAACCCAATTTTGGAATGGAACTTGTGTATGGACACTGTGAGCTCATTTGATCCTTCGTATCCTCTAAACTTTTTAAAAGGGAATTGCGAATGTGAAGATGGAGTGAACTTTTTTATATTTGTTTGGGTATTATTTTTGTTGGTTAAAAGTGGGTAAATACTTAAAATATTTATAATTAAATTTTTGTGTTTAATAAAATGTTTTTAGGATTTATTACATGATTTTAGACCCTTTTTGTCTAAAACACATTTTGTGCAAACATTTTAGGTTTTTCTTACCATTTTAAATGGGTAATAGGTTAATAGTTTGGATAATGTTTGTATATGGAATAGATGGTTTATTTTTCTTCTTTCTATACTGTAATCATAGTTAGTACTGAATGTTGTTCACATCATTGGATAATGCAAAATGGCCACATAGAGGATGAGGTTTGTACCAAGCCTTGGTCCAGACTTTATTGCTGGCCCCTTCATCACTCAAATCCTGAATCCAGCGTAAATGAGTTAGGTGCAGCAATCATGGATTGTTTGAACAAGAGAGATCCCAAGTTGATATCCTTGATTTGGTCCACTCCTGTGTCTACAGTCACACCAATGACACACATAGAGCCAATGGCATCAGATGCCCAGACAGTGTGTAGTTACTGTCATTATTTCCCACACGACACAGCTATCAAACTAGAAATCCAAGATTTGAACGTTCAGGAGGGGAGGATGCTATTGATTATTTTAAAAAGTGTGAGGAATGCCTAGCTGTTTGACTGATGAGTGAGTGAAACTTTAGCATCACTGCCATCAGTTTTAACTCATACTGCTAAAGTAAATACAAGTAATCAGTTTACGATCATTTTCCTTCAGTCATTCTTCTCTAATGATTATAAAGTTGAGGCAGAAAGAAAGATTTGTGAATGAAAACAGAGTGGAGTTTATATGTGCTAAGGAGCTGTACTGTATATTTACTGAAACCCAATATGACTGAAAAGGAAATACAAGCTTTGAGCAATTGTAACTCAAGGACTGCCAATATCCTGAAAGGAACTTTAACATCTGTTGATGAACTGGTTAAAGTGGGTACACAGGTGGAATGTGACATGGCAGAAGAGAGAGCTTTTTGGAGACAACGTCAGCTTGAACAAGTTCCAAGAGTTAATGAAACAAACAGACCCAAACATGGGAGAGCCCAAGGCCATTCAGTTACTTTTAATGCAAAAATAAGTGAGAACCAAGTTAATATTTTTACACTGACGATATTAATCAATAACTAGCAGTGCAAGGCTATAGTTGACAACACCTTTTATTTAATATGGGAATCTTTATGAATCTTTCTGAAGTTAGCATCTGAAACTTGGCAAAGCAGCCAAGGCAGATTTTTTACTAGCTAACTGTCAAGGTTATTCAGCACTGGAACAATTTACTTGGAACTGCTCTTTGCATGGGTATAGTTATCCTCTAACATTATTTGCTATGGAAAATCAATATCTGACATCCACCTTGGTCATTGGCCTTGAATTCCTTTTTACATCTGGAATAAACCTGGATTTTGGTGCTTATAATTTTTTTTATTTAATTTTTTTGTGCCTGAGGAGGAAACAGTTTTGGGTCAAACAGTTCAACAGGCAAGGTCTTTTTGAATTGTTCTCTCACCATGGTCTCACTTGGTCAATCTTTATCATGCTCTACCTCTTGCCCAAATATCTAGCTCTACAGAAGATGTAAGAGATACTGATGAATGCGGATCCATCCAGAACTAAAAAGAAGCTATTTGAAGGTCTGCTGTTAAACTGGCTGACTTTGAGTAGGGACACAAGTGCCATTAAGTATCAGACTGTTACCACTCACCCAGTTCCTGTGAGAAAGCAAGCATACCCGGTACCAGTAAGCAAACAGCAAATCATTGATGAGGATGTAGCATGATAGCTAAGAGGCTTATAAATATGTTATTTTCTCCATGGGCAGTTGCAGTGGGTTTTAGTGTCAAAAATGTATGAAGTTCTGCATAGAACAAACAATAAATAACCTTTATTTTTAAGAGTGTTGGTGAACAAAATTAGTACAGTAACAGTATAGGGTGCACTAATAAATGTAAAAGTTCCTCAATGAAACTGATGATTCCACTAAGAAACTTTAACATCAAAAGAACCTTTCCACACCGTAAAATATATAAATGTAATGTAATATAGCAATTTTCCATATTTTGTAATTCTTGTTTTAATTTGTCCACATTTAATTATGCTTTTGAGTTGCATTATGGGACCTTGGTCTTTCTTCCATTCATTCATTCATTTTCATTTCGGCTTAGTCCCTTTATTAATCTGGGGTCGCCACAGCGGAATGTTCCGCCAACTTATCCAGCATATGTTTTACGCAGCGGATGCCCTTCCAGCTGCAACCCATCTCTGGGAAACATCCATACACACCCATTCACACTCATGCACTACGGACAATTTAGCTTACCCAATTCACCTATACCGCATGTCTTTGGAGTTGTGGGGGAAACCGGAGCACCCGGAGGAAACCCACGCCAACACAGGGAGAACATGCAAACTCCACACAGAAAGGCCAACTGACCCAGCCGAGGCTCGAACCAGCGATCAGCGACCTTCTTGCTGTGAGGCGAACGTGCTACCCACTGCGCCACTGTGAGGTCCGTCTTTCTTCCAATAACTTTTGAATTTAAAAGTTAATAAAAGTGACTTTTAATAAAAAATTTTAATAGTTAAATATATTGTAATACATATTGTTTGGGTTGGTGTTGTATATTATGGCAACAAAAAAAAACTTCAAAAGATAACAGAGCAGAGATCAAGGAACCTTTCTCTGCTAAACCCAAAATAGTTTTTCTATTTCTATGCATTATTTTCAAGTGTATTTATTCCTAAAAGTGTATGTAAGAGAATTAGCAAGTAAACATTAAAAGAAACCACTTTTGGTTAAACCAACAGATAAAAAAAACATTGACAAATTCTAGTCCAGTGATGTAGAAATCTAAATGAGGCAGAAACAAAAGCTGCCTCAGAAAAAAGGACTCTGAGACACGTGTTCCCACTGTCTGTGTACTATGAGTGGGCTGTAATTACTAGTTTTGAGTGTGAATTCTAGCATGCAAATCTCCCATTAGCGTAACACTGGGAGAAAATGCCCATTTAATCCTCATTCATTTTATCAGTCATATTTGTGAACTGTTCAAACACATGCATCATCCTGCTCATTGCAGGGTCACTGAAACATAAGCAGCAAAGCAACACTTCGCAAATGACTGTTTGCATAGTCTTATAAAAACAAGTCCAACTTACTAACTCGCTACATCACATCAAACTAGAAACCCAGCAATTTTTTTTACTCAAGGCATTTCTGTACAGCGTGTTTTTGTCCACCCTGTTCTGTCATAAAATAGCAGCAGGCCAACAGGGAACAAAGAGTGCTAGAGAAAAGGTTTGCTTGTGTCACATCATCATCATCATCATCATCATGAGGGTGGAGGAGAGATTTGTGTTTGGATATGGAGCAGGAGAGACAGATGGTGCGTGGTTGGGGAGAGAAGGGACAGAACCAGGCCCAACGCAGCACGACCAGGAAATACAATCAACCTCTCAGCAGACCTGCAGAGCCTGACATACAACACATCTCTCTCTCTTCTTCTTCTTCTTCTTCTCAGCCTCCGTCATCCTCTTAAACATTACCGTATACCTGCACATTTGATATAATTGGAATATGTTTTTGTATGGGCAAGAATATTGTGACCTTTCTCGACGTGCTTCTGGGTAGTAAACTAAGGAGACTGCTACTATGTACACATTATTATAGGTCTTTTTATACTAAAACCATGAGATAAATAATTGTTGTTACTTAAAAATCAAAAGAAAAAGAAAAAATAATAATAATAAAAAGAAAACATGTTGTAACATATTTAATATATGTATTATAACTTCAGAAGAGTTACAGAATCAACATTTGGTGGAATAACCCTGATTATCAATCATAACAACGGAAAACAATTGTTCTCACCAGTCATCATTTTCTGGATATAAAAATGCTCCAAATGACAATATTTTTATTTCTTCTGAATTCCAAATTAAAATGTTATAATTTAGAGCATTTCTATTTACAATAAATCAAGCTTTTGTCCTTTCCTTGGCTAGTTGCCAAGAAAACATTTCATGCACTGTAAGTTAAACAAAAATAAAGTAATCTAAAACTACAAAAAAACTCTAAGAATAATAAAAATATATATATAAATATGAGGGCCTCACAGTGGCGCAGTGGGTAGCACGTTCGCCTCACAGCAAGAAGGTCGCTGATCGCTGGTTCGAGCCTCGGCTGGGTCAGTTGGCGTTTCTGTGTGGAGTTTGCATGTTCAATATGACAAAAAACAACTACATTTCTAAAAAATAAATGTTAAAATAAATTAAAAATAGATAATTCAAACTATTGATAAAGTAACAATAACAGTGGGCCTCACAGTGGCGCAGTGGATAGCACGTTCGCCTCACAGCAAGAAGGTCGCTGGTTCGAGCCTCGGCTGGATCAGTTGGCGTTTCTGTTCTCCCCGTGTTCTCCCTGTGGAGTTTGCATGTTCTCCCCGTGTTGGCGTGGGTTTCCTCCGGGTGCTCCGGTTTCCCCCACAAGTCCAAAGACATGCGGTATAGGTGAATTGGGTAGGCTAAATTGTCCGTAGTGTATGTGTGTGAATGTGTGTGTGTGGATGTTTCCCAGAGATGGGTTGCAGCTGGAAGGGCATCCGCTGCGTAAAACATATGCTGGATAAGTTGGCGGTTCATTCCACTGTGGCGACCCCAGATTATTAAGGGACTAAGCCGAAATGAAAATGAATGAATGAATGAACAATAACAGTACACTGGTCTGCTGTTTCACAGGAAGCCGTTTTAAAGGAATAAAACATAGAGAAAGGCACAAAATCTGTTCAAGAGTTGAATGAAGCTATGAAGTTAATTATCTATATGCATAATATTTTTATGAGGCTGTTTAAATATTCATTTAGAATTTTTGAATTGGACTAATTCAATGAAATAAAGGATGAAAAGAAATAGCTTCTTAAATCCTTTCAGGATGAATCAGAGACTGGGATCAAATAGTTTCTTATAAGTCAACATACATTTAAGAAGACTGTGTTTTCTTCAGAAGTCATATTTTGTGCTATTTTTGTAATAAAAAACTAAATAAAAAGTATAATTATTTATACTTTATTTTGATTGTCCTCATGTTGTTTTGAATATGAGCAACTTTAAAAGTGCATGTTAATTGGCATCTGTTAAAGAGTGAAAATAATAATTTTTAGGTGAAATAAGTTGTACTTGCGAAGCAGATATTAAGCAGACAGTCTACTAATACTATAGTTGACGTAGTTGTAAACCTATGTTTACAATCAACAATGTATAAAGAAAACCATCAAAATAAAGGAGAAGGGTCTGGCTGCAGACCGGGTCCAGATGCAAGATGAGCTGCATGCTATACTTTTAATGCGCACACCTAACCCCACCCCTAACCCTACCCCTCACAGTGATATCACTAGCTCTATTGAGTGCACTGTGTATGAGATTGCATGTCTAAGACTGCTCATCTCGGCTTGCATATGGAAGTCTGCAGTCAGATTCTGTTGGAATAAAGTGCCACATACTGTAATTTGTGTTCAAATATAATGCAGTTATATATATATATACTGTAGTTATACTGTAATATTGAAAATTCACCAGAAAGGATGATTGTGAAGCAGAAGGATCTTTTCTGTCACCAGATAAAGATTGATTTTTTTCAAAAATTACAGACTATTACAAAATTATTATACTGTACATTACTGTGCTCATTTGATCACTCTGTTTCCTTATTAAATAAATGGATATCAGATAGCAAATGATTTTAAAAATTAAAAAAACAAGACTGCAGTGTGCCACAAGAAACATAAAATACAGCATCGAAAATCAGAATGAAGTATTTCAGAGATCTGCTGAGATATGGTAAAAAGTGATATGTTTAACATACTGTAAACAGCAGCAAAGCACTAGATTACTTGGCTAAGCTGAAAACCGGTTTAGTCAGTGCATAAATTTACTTGATTTCACAAATGTCCATTGTAAATCTATGATGACATCCTGTTGTGGAGGTTTATGCATGTTTGTAATGTATTATGCCGATTATCTGCCTATAAGCCTCTGTCTTTCTCAGTGGCCGTCACCTTTGAATTGAATGACTGATGATCTCCATATCTTCTATTTCTTTTTTATGACATTTAAAGTCTGCATTCATCTTCAGCCATCCTTAATGCATAAAATATGGCAACACTCCTGCTTTTAAGCCTGATGAAATCGCTGTATGTCCCTGCAAAGGGAATAAGTGCTAATACGAAGGCTTTGTTAAGGATTTGAGCTCTGCTTGTTGTGACAACACAGTTCAGCTGCAGATATTCTGAGTGAGAAAGAACGTTCAGATAAGACTATGTTGTTCTCATCTGGAACAATGACCTTTTTGATGAAGAAATCAAGATGTTCACACCAACAGAAGCTAAAAGAAAGAGTACTTTGTGTAAGACAAATAGATAAAGGAGCATGCAGAGTGTTACAGGTATCATTTGGTGAAAGCAGTGGCCATGAACTCCCACTCATTCAGCACATTCACACACACAGGCCAAAGGTCTCGACGTAAATATTCAGCATTGTCTATAGGGAGGAGAAACCTGGATCCTTGCAAGATGCTCATGACAGTTTGGTGGAAATATTCTCTATACAGTGCCCAGCATAAAGTACATTACAAGTGAACACGGACAGTATGTATTGCATTTGTGCACTGTTTAACATTTTAAATAATAATAATAATAATAATAATAATAATAATAATAATAATAATACATATAAACTCAAATGAGACGTTGCTAAAAAAGATGAACCTACAAAAATCGATAAAATTTGATGAATTTATTTTCATTCATTCATTCATTCATTTTCATTTCGGCTTAGTCCCTTTATTAATCTGGGGTCGCCACAGCAGTATGAACCGCCAACTTATCCAGCATATGTTTTACGCAGCGGATACCCTTCCAGCTGCAACCCATCTCTGGGAAACATCCATACACACCCATTCACACTCATACACTACTGACAATTTAGCTTACCCAATTCACCTGTACCGCATGTCTTTGGACTTGTGGGGGAAACCGGAGCACCCGGAGGAAACCCACGCCAACACAGGGAGAACATGCAAACTCCACACAGAAACACCAACTGGCCCAGCCGAGGTTCGAACCAGCGACCTTCTTGCTGTGAGGCGAACGTGCTACCCACTGCGCCACTGTGAGGCCCCGAATTTATTTTTCCTGTTTATAAAAATGTTTATTTTTATTTTCTTCTAACATATTCATTGGAGTGTACTTATGTATGCACAATGATTTGCACACATATCACATTGTATAGAATTCCATATAAAAGGCATTAATTTAAAAGCACAGCTTTTTTTCTTCTTCTGAGGAAACTGTTATAGTATACTGTACTTATTTATTATACTAAATAGAATGTGAAGTCCTGCAATTGTGAATACACATGAATGATCCACTGTACATGTTTATTCCATATTTTTACACTTTGAGATAAAAAGAGACAGCACTTCTTCTGAAATTCTATACTGACCGAAAGTAAAATGGCAAAGCATGTCAACTTGTTCTGTTACCTTATACCCAAACTAAAAAGACATTTACACAGTAATGACAAACATGAAAATGTGAACATTTATTTTTTTTGTTTTCGAAAAGTTTATTCGTGCACAACCAATCCACTTTTCTTTTCTTTTCTTTTTCTTTTCTTTTTTGCTGCATTATGCATGCCAAGCCAGTTGATGGTAATGCCACTTTAGTAAGGAAACACTACTCATCTGTGCACATATGGTCAGACAGGTGAAGCCTTGATCATAAACGTTGATGATCATCTCTTAAATAGTCATGTTACATTGGATGGTAAATCTGGAGACTTGTTTTTTTGGTACAGAATTTTTAATAAAAGTAATTGATACTTTTTACTCTTTTTCTCATAACTAGGTATCTCAAAATTTTCTTTTTTTCAAAGAGTTGTGAGATATAAACATAAAATTGTGAGTTATTAAGTTTGAATCATGAGAAAACTATTTTTTCCCTATTATTGTGAATTCATGTCTCACAATGCTGGGAAAAGAAGTCAAAATTGCAAGTTGAAAACACAAAATACTGGGTACATTTACTCTTTTTATTGTGGAAATGGTCTTCCACTGAAAAAACAATCTGCTCTCATTGACATGTTGGACGCAGAAGGGCAGAAATCAAGATCTGGGCGATTTTAGCTAAGCCCAAGTTTTTATTGCAAGTCAACTGAGTGTGTGAGTCTCTGAAACAGTGAACATTTTACTTTGCTCCTGGTTAACAGTGGTAAGAAATAACCAACAGTGGCCCAAGCAAGAACAATCCACACACCAATAATAGGTTTTTGTCTGGCAAAGACTCATCAATGCATAAGGTCAAAGATGGCCATCTTGTCTGGTCCAAGCCAACTGAAGGTCTACTATAGGACAAGTCGCACAAAATTTTAGATTTATGAGAGTGCCTGTGATGACCTCTGTTTTCTGATGGGAATGAAAGCATCTGAACAGGACCTTGGAGCAATGGAAAAAGGTTGCCTGTTCTGCACTGTTCACTTAAATGTATAAAGGAGGACCCAAAATGGTCCAAAGCAATCCTTTTACCATTTTATCTAGTGTATGACAAAGGATGAAGTTTTACTCTCTCACTGAGTTTCCACACTAAATATCAATTGACAAAGCTACTATAAAGACTGACGAATGGGAAACTGTACAAATGTGGCCAGGTTTTATGGAATGTTAAAACACTTTACAGCAAATATTTCCTTTTTTTCTAAAAGTGTTTTATGCAACCTTTTGCCCAGTCTATTATTCAACTGTAGAGCATGCTCTTCTATCACAGTATCGGTTTCCCTGTCAGGCTTTGCCTCAGCAAGTCTGCTTGTGCAGGCAAATGCATTCGCTGCGATTGCTCAACATCGCTTCGGGCACTGGCAGAGTCTGAGCTTTCACAGGGTGCGGAGTTGTCTCCATCTTACCACCCTTGGAGCATTTGAATGTTACCCAAACATCAACAGAAATAACTGCCCCACTGCAGATAAGGATTTTGTTCAGTTAGAACTTTTAGCATGTAAACACACACACAATACTAGATATACCTGTGGACTGCTATACATGAAATTCAGGTTATTACTACTCCTTTTCATTCATTCATTTTCATTTCGGCTTAGTCCCTTTATTAATCTGGGGCCGCTACAGCGGAATGAACCTCCAACTTATCCAGCATATGTTTTATGCAGCGGATGCCCTTTCAGCTGCAACCCATCTCTGGGAAACATCCATACACACCCATACACTACGGACAATTTAGTCTACCCAATTCACCTATACCGCATGTCTTTGGACTTGTGGGGGAAACCGGAGCACCCGGAGGAAACCCACGCCAACACAGGGAGAACATGCAAACTCCACACAGAAACGCCAACTGACCCAGCCGAGGCTCGAACCAGCAACCTTCTTGCTGTGAGGGGAACGTGCTACCCACTGCGCCATTGTGAGGCCCTCTATTCCATGTTAATAAAAAAAAAGTCCAAATTTCCCACTAGGTGTTACATCCACATTCACTAGTTTGTGCTACACTGAGCAGTATCGGGTTTTAGTAACATAATCCAAGGCTAGATCAAGCAGACATAAGACAAACACAGAAGACAATCCTCAGAAAACCAAGAAAATCCAGTGCGCAAATGTAAATCATGAGTCCTTACACAGAAGTGGCCTTTCTCTTATGATTATGTTGGATTTATGTGAGACGATACTGACTATTGGCATTTAGAAATGTCAGCTGTATTTCACAAGCAACACATAAGTCTTCAGAAAGTTGCAGCGCAGGACTGTGAACAGATTTTTCTAATGCAGATTCTATGTAAAATTCTGTTCTCATCTGTGAAAAAAAATCTCTATGCATTATTCAAGCAACGTGTCCTTGGTATACCATAATACCTAAAACAGACCTATTAGAGGCAGCGATACATCCTCGCAGCTATGATATTTAAAAGACACACTGGCGAGTGAACATATTTCCCTTTCAGGGAACCCAGCATATTATGTTATTATTGTATTGTCATGCATGAGATCACCAGCAGAATGCAAGGCAGAGTGAAAGCTCACCAGCACCTACAGGGCGCATCTGTGCGAGTTATGGGGTAACATTATCACCCTGGGAGATGTGTGAATGTTTGCTCGCCATAAGAGAAAGATGCTGGCTATTTGTTGTATTTCCCTCATATGCATTTTAGTGTACTAGACATTCTACAAAGTAATGATGAACCACAGTACAGTGAACAGTATGTATGTGAAAATGTGTTTGCCCCTTACTGATGTCTTTTTTTCTGCATGTTTGTCACACTTTAATGTTTCAGCCTTCATGGAAAATGGCATATTTCATTCATTCATTCATTCAGAAAGGCTCTCAAAGCATGCGTCCGTGACCGAAATGCGACCTCAGGTGGACCGTAGCAGACTCAGAGTTCCACATGAGGTTATTAATAAGCAAATAATATAAATATTACAAACGTAAACATTAGGTGAGCAGGTTACATTGTAACCCCATGTCCAAACAACACACCACGTGATGATATTTGCAGTGATAAACAATTTGTCTGTTTGCACCAGATGAAACACAACAGAAATTTAAATACAGCCATTCAGAAGCACAGAATATGCACTCACTCACAAAATGGTAAGGTGTTACTCTAATTAATACATATTAAACTTCTTTAACATTATTAAATGTAGATGCTGAATAACATGTGTTGGTTTTGAGTCACAGTTCTGAAGTTCAATTTCAAACGGTTTATTTTATTTTCAAGATCTGAGGTAAACTATCTGCTGCTGCTTTCAGTAGTATTGCAATAAATGTCATGTAAAATGGCATTCAAACTCACATTGTTAGCATTTAACACTGAATGAAGCACACGAGGCAAACCTGAGGTGATCATTGTTTTCTGTTGTTCAGCTGCAAGAAATAGAAACCGTTTCTAATATATCAATTCGAGGTGTTGGTTAGAAAAAAAACTCCTTTTAATCTGGAAAATATTCCTTCTATCGCATGCCGCAGAATGCAATACCTAGGTCAACCACTGGGTGTCAAACTTACATACTGCAACTTTAAGCTAAAAAATAACGTGTTTAATAATGTGTTTTCAATAGTGCAGTGTAAAAAATTTATCACGATTAATTGCATTCAAAATACAATTTTGTTTTGACATAATGTGTGTGTGTTTTTTATATATTTATTATGTATATGTGATACAGACATACACAGAAACAAAACTATACAAAAAAAATATTAAATAGATATTTAAATGTATATATAATTTGTATCATATGCATTTATATTTTATATCGAAATATAAATAAACCTTTTCTCAAATATATGCATGCAAGTGTGTATCTATATATATATACAAAATAAATATACACAGTACACACACATATTATGTCCAAACAAACGTTTATTTTGGATGCAATTAATCGCAATTAATTTTTGCCTGGCACTAGTAACAGCATTGTGTGTGTGTATGTGTCCTGATATAGCTGTCTGTTAGATTCCACAATCATATTCTAAATGACTAATTCTTTTACAAAACACATTAGAAATATCACTGCCTCTATTGCTTTTTGGGGGGAGCTGCGTAACGCAACATAAAAAACTAATTTATGTACATTTATAGGTAATTTACACAATTTTACATATTATGGATACTCACTGGCATAAAACACAAAACTCCTGAAAATCAAAGTAATATTTTTCTAATGGCTTAGCTCATGGACACATATCTCTCCATATGAGATGCAAAAAACATCAATATGGGAATAAAGAGGGTGAACGCTCACAGGCAATACAAGATGTATTTATGCACCAGACATTCAGCTTGTTTGTAAAAGACATTCAGGTCTGCATTACCACATCTCAAAATGTGTAAGTAGCAATCTCTAGCAAAAGAATAAATAAAAAAATCCTGCAACCAGCAACACTTTCAATCATCTTAGCAACATAGGCTTATCTCTTGTTAGATATACACAGCATATCTCACAGTCTTGATCTCCGTACCTACATATGAAAATCAAAGAGTTTTAAGTCCTATTTAGGGGGACAGTAACATAGGCTTTAGATAATCTTTTTAAAGGTGAATGAGTAATTAAAGAGTAAAATGTTGTACAAACTACAATAATGTATATACAGCGGGTAAAAAAAGTATTGAACACGTCACCATTTTTCTCAGAAAACATATTTCTAAAGGTACTGTTGATTTGAAATGTTCACGCAATGTCAGTAACAACAAAGTAATCCAAACATACAGAGAAAACAAAACTAGATAGCTTATAAATTAATTTATGAGTAATAATATGAAATGACAAAGGGGAAAGGTATTGAACACATGAAGTAAAGGAGGTGTAAAAGTCATGAAAAGCCCAGACAGCAGCTAAAATCTCTCAGTATTTAGAAAGCAACTCTCTGCCCTTCGTCATTGTAAATTTCAGCAACACAATGATCCAAAACACAGTCAAGGAAACTCTTAACTGCTTTCAGGGAAAGAAAATCAAGCTGTAGAATTGCCCAGCCAATCGCCTGAGCTGAATCCAATAGAAAATAAGAACTAAACATCAGAGTTCATAGAAGAGACCCACAGAACGATTAGGATTTTTAGACTCCATTGAAGTCTGTAAAAAATCACACCTGAGCAATGCATGTGACTCCATTCTCCATACAAGAGGAATTTTGAAGCTGTCATTACCATTAATACAAAGTATTAAATACACTTGAGTAGTTCAGTACTTTCTCCTTGTGTAATTTCATTGTTATTACGCATAAATCATTTCAGCGAGAAAAAAAAAAGTTTTATTTTATTTGTATGTTTGGACTGATTGTGTTTTTACTGACATCTGGTACAATTTCATGTCACCAGCACCTTTAGAAATATATTTATCAGGACAAATGGTGATGTATTTAATACTTATTTTTCCCTGCTGACTGTAGAACAATGCAAATAATAAAATACAAAAAAATTATAAAAAAAACACAAGAATCACATCATTATAAACATAAAAGTATAGGAAAGGTCAACACCACAAACATAATGATAGAATCAGTTTATATTATCCAGCTGCTGAAAAAATAAATAAATAAAACGCTGATTGCCAATTAAAATCCACTCAACTTTAAAGAGTTTGAGCCTTCACACTGAAAACAAAAACAACAATTTATTTATTTATAATGTACTAATAAATTTGCAAATATATGGAATTAAGTAAAATCCGCTAAACTATGTAATGTAAAAACTATAGTTTTTGAATACAGGAGACTATACATGCTACAAATCAGACAATAGAAAATGAACTCCGTGTTATATTATAAAAAGGAAGTTACTACACCTAACAACAAAAGCAATGATAAAATACAACTGAAATACAGTGTAAAACACTAATCACTGTTAACCTAATAAACTACTCTATAAAGTAGTATGTTTAAACTTTAATTTTTACAACCATGAATTAAGTGCTACTGTAGAATATAATCTTTTTTTTTTATTCTTGACTGAACTAAATAAACGTAGAAATTACTTTGGTTTTTGTTTTTGTTTTGTTTTTTCGGTTTCACTGCATGAGAAAACAATTTTTATCCGTATAAGGGTACATTTACACAACACTATTTTTAAAAAGGAAACCATTTTGACCACTCATTCACGTGCCAACATCGTTTAAAGGTCTACAAATGTGCACTTCTGAAAATATTTGAAGAACATTATTATGTGGTAGTATATAAGTACTCTAATAGTAACTAGTAGTACTCTAATTACTACAGCTCAAACAAGACAATAATTGATTATTTTCAGTAGCAATAATCAGCAAACTTGGTTCAGTGGCATTGTTTACATTCTATGCTTCTAATATGGCTGACTGAGAATGCATCGTTAAAATACTCCATATCTCGAGAGAGCCTTAAGTCTGGCAGATTACTTCCCTGCATATGCTCTGAGGCCTTTTGATTAGAAAATATAGTGGAGAAAAGTTATACCTTACTTCTCAGTGTGAGAAAAACCAGGTGTGGTGTGTTGAGCGTGTGAATTGGCTGGTGAATGAATGAGACTTGAGACTGGGAGCCCAGATATCATATTGTGCCTTTAAGTACAGTACACGACCTCTGAGCTCTCTAAGAAATCTCTGGGTGAGTGTGTAATTTGATAAGCGGTGATTTTCTCTAAAACTGTTTAAGAGTTAAACTTGACTACGAACAATGACGTGTTTGAATAGCGAGCCGTACCTTTTGATCTAAACCTGAGGTGATTAGATGGTGCATATGGGCTGGCATTTACCTGTGGGCACATGCAGGGAGATTAAAGGTGACTCATGCACACACACACAGTATTATCATATGGCCTGTGAATGTTTTAGCAAATAAAACCTGAACCCCTGATTAATACACTCTTTTATGACTCACATCAGAAGTAAATACATGATTTTGACATAAAAAGAAAAAACACAGAGACTCATATTTCTCAGGAAAAGCAGATTTGCATTGTAATTTCTATAATACAACTATTTAGCTTTAAAATTAAGCTATTTACAGTATCAGATTGAATGTTTGTCACTGTGGTAAAGGACATTTAAGTTCTTGTTGATATTTTATGTTTTAATGTAACATTTTACATTTACTCACATTTCTGACAGACCAAGAGGACATTTGCATGGATCACAGCATGACTCTGAATCCAAATACAAGATCTCCATCTTGTGGCAACAGTGATGATGACAATAAAACAAAGTATTTCACACCCTGGTTCTTAGAATTTAATCATTACTTATAAATAAGCTATATATATATAGCTTCAGGACAATCAGGTACTATTGTACTAGTGGAAAAAGATTACAGATTTAATCAATCCCTCTTTCAGAATTCAATCAAGAACACGTTAATGCTCTTTTGTATTTAATTTAATTTATTTTAATTTTGAGTAAAATTAAAAGAACTATGGAAAGAAAAATGTTTTACATCTAAACATTCTAAAATTAAGATACATTAACCTAAACAACAGGGCAGAACGGTGGTTCGGGGGTTAGGACTGTCGCCTCACAGCAATTTCTACAGTGGTTCAAGTCCCGGCTGGACCAGTTGGCATTTCTGTGTAGAATTTGCATGTTCTCCCCATGTTCACGTGGGTTTCCTCTAGGAACTCCAGTTTCCCTTTGGTGACCTCTGAAATAGAGACTAAGTCGAAGGAAAATTAATAAATGAACTTAAAATACAAAACTTAATTTACATATTAAGTTCTGTTTGTTTTTTTGTGGTTGAATTATTTTCTTTTTAAATTACAAATGTTTAGAAAATTATACTTGAAAACAAGTTAAAAGTACTAAGAATTAGGCTGATGGTACTTTAACACTAAAACCACATCTTAAAACAAGCCACATCTGGTCTTGTGTTTTTGAATAACACAGTAAAATATACCAAAATATATGTCAAAATGTATTTCAGTGTCAAGAAAACATATTTTCATCCTTACAATATGTGGATGAGATCTTCATCCATTAGCCTATTAAAAAACTAATCGAGAAGAATTTCATTCTATTTAGATACATTTTCCTTTAGACGTTTTAGACATCTTTTTCCCCTTTCTGTGAGTCTAAAAGCATCAGGGGGGGGTGTGGATCAAGAAACTCTGATGCAACTGTATTGTTTATTGTTTTAGGATTGTCAGTTGTATTTTATTTAATAATAATAGCCTAATTTAAACACTGCAGGTAATTTCAGACCTGTTTGTTGACCCAGCTATTGGCATCCATAGGAAAAACAAATACTATGGAGGTCTATGGTTACAAGATTTCTGCTTTTTTTTTTTAATATATATTTTTTTGCGAACAAAGAAACTCAAACAGGTTTGAAACAAGTAAATGATGAAAATTTAATTATGACACATTTTACATTATAGGGTGAACTATCCCTTTAATGTTAGGCTTCTTTCTTAGAAAATAAAAGGTAACACTTTATTTTGATGGTCCATTTAAGTATTAGTAGACTCTGCCTAATATCTGTTGATACTGCTCCTTTAACAGACATTTAATTGACTATACAAAACTTTGCAAGTACATGTCAACTTACACTAACCCTTACCCTAACCCCAACCTAACAGTCTACTTATAATCTAATGAGAATTAGTTGGCATGTAGATGCAATGTAACTTAAATTCAACAAACAGACCATCAAAATAAAGTGTAACCAAATAAAATTTATTTTTTATATATTTAAATATATTTTGAGATATTTTAGCAAATATGTTTTTAAACCTGTTTATATATTTTTAATTTTAAAATCTACATAAAAAAATATTGTTTATCATGTTGAATGAGTGTGACATAGAAAATATAAATGCAGCATATTTAAAATATTGAATAAAATTCATTTAATTATAAACTCACTAGTGGCAGTATAGCCTCGTTGAACTCATATCCGGCCATTTGATTAACTGTTGTTGTACTTGAGTGCTTTTCTTTAAGAGTTTTTAAAGAGTCTTTAAGAGATTTTGTCGTTTTGTTGTTTACACAGCATCTTTGCTCATCCCGTTTATTACTGACCTGATGTTATTCCTCCTGCCTTTAGAGGTCACTGTAACACTGTATCTTGCAATAGATGCGGAAAGATGTCAAAATATTTAAATACCACAACACACTCACATGACACGGACTAATAGTTTCTGAAGGGAAGCGTTTCAGTTCAGTCTTCAACGCCCTTTCATTATACTGATGTTCTGTCTATTGCCGTTTGGTCACATGCTGTTTGGGTATTATCGTTTGTCGTTTTGTGAAGCTCTCTGATTATACAAAATACAAAGTTGCACTTGGTGTTTTTGACTGTAAGTTGCACCGTTCAAAATGAAGAACTGCATCTCCGTGCTTATTGCTCTCTTCGTTACGAACTGTTTTTTGCTGGAGGGCTCGAGCCACTTGCTTGGCAGGAAAAGCTCCAAATTAACCAAGGTAAGAATGTCACATGCTTTGAGATGAGATTGTTTCAGACTGTTTACATGATCTAGCTATACTTTGCGTGTTTTTTGATTTTCTTTTTATCATCAGGTGTTAGGATTTTCTTGGCAAAACTGCGGTAAACCAGATGATCCTGCAAACCTGAAGAGCCTTGATATTTCTCCAGACCCCATTCCCATTCCTGGACGTTTAACTGCAGATGCAAAGGGCACAACATCTGTAGAGCTGGCATCTCCTCTCTCTGTAAGTTAAAGAAATATATTTTAACTCTAGACAGCCATTTTAATTGTCTTCTTATGACCCAGCTCTTCTTTTTTTTCTTCTGAAAATCTTTTTTAAAGCTTATGTCTGGGTAGATGCCAAATGTCAGGTCATGTCAACTTCCTCATGCCTACTTTGTTTTGAGAAGTCTCAGTTCTGTATTTTGGTGGTTAAAGGAACACCGTTCTGTTACAGCTTTAGTGTTTGTTGTCTTCGCATTCTCTGTTTATTTCAGTATTTTTTATTTTAAAATAATGATAATAATAATTAATAATAAATACTAATTGTTAATAAAACTAATCACTGCCAGCTATTGCAAAACTGTTTGAATTTATAATTTTTTTATACATAAACGTTAGAAATATTCAAATAAGATATTGTGTCGAGAAAATTCACCATATTTAGGCTATGTAAAGTGCAACAAATCAAAGTAAATTTGTATTTTTTTTCCTAAAATCATTTTGTGATATAAATCAGAATATAATATAAAATATTGTCATATTCATATAAAGTATGAAGCGCTTGTTTTGTTTAAAATGTATTTAAAGCAAACATTTCTAATTTGCATGTATTCTAGTATGCATGGGCAAAAATAAACATTTTGTATAATATCAGAATTTTCATGCATAAAAAACATGTATAAGTATGTAAATGATAACATGGGGGTCATGCGTTTTCATTTGTTGTGATTGAAAATCAGGGTTTTCCCACCAAATATTGATTTGTCAACTCTTCTGAAGTTAAAACATTGTTATTGTGTTGTTTATATACCAAAATATGAATGCAAGAATGGCACCATTTTATTTATGCAAAACTGCTCCACATGGCAATTTTTGGTAATCAGTTATTTGTTTGATAAATCAAAAATTATATTTTACCCAAACACATAACTATATAAATCTTGAATCCAGAAAAACTGAGAATTTACAATTGTTCCCTTATTTCCTCCCTAGCTGTAAATTATATGGTGGTAGTTTAGTTTTCATAAAAAGAGGTTCCAAACCAATCTTGTGATCTGGTTTATGTCTTTATACTTTAAACTGAATGTTTCTGTTGTGTTGTCTTGTGACTAAACCTCAATGCTTCTCACATGTTTTTAAACTTTACATCTTCATAAAGCCTTGTTTTAATAACTTCCATGTTTACATTGTCGTCTTTGTTTCAGGTGAACGTGACAGTGGAAAGAGAAGTGGCTGGCATGTGGGTGAAAATCCCATGTCTGGATGAAATCGGAAGTTGTCATTATCCTAATGTCTGTGACCTGCTCGATCAGCTAATTCCCCCCCCACAGGATTGTCCCGAGCCTCTGCACACATATGGCCTGCCCTGCCACTGCCCATTCAAAGCTGTGAGTGTCTCATCAGAACATGCAAGTGTTTATTATACGATTCTTTAAAAGCATAACATTTCTCATATCTTTTGTCCAGGGCGATTATGCTTTGCCTTCATCAGAAATCGATATACCGGACGTTGAACTGCCGGGCTGGCTGACCAATGGTAATTACAGAGTAGAAGGCATTTTAGGAAGCTTGGGGAAAGAACTGGGATGCCTTAAAATCAGCTTCTCACTGCATTCCTCCAAGAATTAACGATATCAGCCAGAGATTGTTTTGCTGTCTTGAGGATAAGCAGAGACAAAGCATTTCTTGATGAAAGGTAGTTGAGTAATCTATGGGAGTTTCGAGTTTCATAAGTGAATGATTAATTCTTTGAGCAAATGTCTTTTTAACTAGTGAAACATTTCATTCAGTTGTTTTAAAATGATTGAAAGGAGCTATAAATGTTCTTTACAAATCACTGGACCAAGCCTGGGTACTGGAAATATTTAGATCGTAAGCTGCACATTTTTGTTGTATTATTTGTTTTAAGTTTAACTTTCTTCATTTGTTTTCTTCATTTTAACTACTGCTTTAATTTCCTATCGTAATTTATGTTGTTTGGTACTAATGAAGTGGCGGTGTAATGCTAAAGTTTCTTTAAAAGGGAAATTTCTCTTTTCGGTTCTTAATAAACATTCAAACACAAGTTTGACATTTTCTCATTGAGTTTGTAGTTATTTAGCATTGTAATTTTGGTCATGTTTCTAGAATGAGCCAAGCACATCATGGAGCACACGTTTAATTTTTATTATATCTATTCGCTGTGAAAATATCTATCTATCTATCTATCTATCTATCTATCTATATGCACTCTAAAATAGATGTTTGCTATTTGTTCAAACTACTTATTTAAAATGAGCTGAAACAACAAAATTCTTTAGTTTTTTTTGTGACAACTTAATTGGTTTATGTTCAATCCACTTAAATTTGTAAAAACTAATAAGTTTAATTTATTCCTGTATGTTGTCACAACACAAATCGATTGTGTGGAGCCCAGCATTTTTTTAAAAGTGTATTTATTTTTTTTTACTAGAATAAATTTTATGTTGGAGTGTATCCAGCCAGTAGAGGTCGCCGTGTAATCGAGTTTGCATAGACCGAAAAAAACACGATAAGCCAGTTCAGTCCCATAAACAGTCAATGATACGCAGTTCGCTAAAAGTGATTGTGATGGGAAATAAATAATCAAGTGTCCTGTGTTTCAGAGTATTTATGATTTTAACACTTAATAAATACCTCTTAAGAAAATTACCCCAAAATTTAGCAAAATTTTAATAAAACCGTGCAAAATGAGCTGCATTTCCGTGTCGATCTTTCTGTTCGCCGTCAGCTGTGTTTTGATGGAAGTCTCGAGTCAGTGGCTTAGCAGAAAAAAAATTACATTTACCAAGGTAAGCATTCCATATTACAATAGTATTGTGTTGGTGTACTATCAGTTTTCATGTTATGCCTATGTGCTGCTTTCTATCATTGAGAAGTTTAAGCGCTTTTCTTGGGAGAAGTGTGGAAAACCAGATGCACCTTTTCATTTGAAGACTCTTCACGTGTATCCAAACGCAATTCCTTCACCTGGAATTGTGTTAGGCACTGCTTCAGCATCTACAGCAGTAGATCTGACCTCTCCTTTACCTGTAAGTACAAATTATAATATGACGTGTCGGATATATTCACACACGTGTACTTGTGTTATTGTAGTATCGAAATGTGGTTGTAGCCTACTTTATCTTGACGTTTTTCTAATGTATGATTTTGTTTGTAGTTTTTATAAAGGTGGAACTTTTTATAGAACAATCGCATTCAGATTTTTCTGATTACAATTACAGTTTAAACTGCGCAAATTAAAGAAGCTAATTATAAATAAGGTATACTTGTATGTAGGGACTGCACAATTTGACTGAGAATTGTTTTAATATTTGAATTGGTCTAAAAATGAAATTAATATATATGTGTTGTTTATTATGCTACATAGTATTAAACAAGATGAGAAACTTCAAAGTTGTAATAAAGCTTTAAAAAAAAAACTAATGGTGATAATAACAATTATTATTTTACAGAAAACTATTTTATGCAAAGCTGCATGTCGGTTAACATGCAGGGAATGTATAACTATAAATCGTTAAAGGGCTAATGTTTTATAATAAATTACTTTATTCTTCAAACATCTATTTCCCATTTTTTCACATGAGGAATGCAAAATGTCTATAATATGAGTCTTTTGTGCATTACTGGAAGAAAAAAAAATCTATTGGGTAGTCATTTTTTATTAATCTTTAGTATTTTTCCCCCAAAATAGGTGGGTCTGAGTAGTATTAAGCTTAATACTCTCTCATTCCTTAACATGGTGTTACTATTAACCAAACAAACCTGTTTTGTTGTTGTTTGTTTGTTTTGTAATTAAACCATGGAAAGCCACCCTGGTACCAAGAACCTCTGAATTGATTTGTACCACTTTTATTCCCATGTGGCAAACTCCCAGTGACAAACTCCTATTATTTTTCGTTTATGTGTGAGACTCGGTGCGTTGTGTGAATATGAATATAAAGAGACTGCAAACCCGTATGACAACATTTCAAAAACCTGAAAACTCTTCTCTGTGTCTCTGTCATCCTTTTGAATTACTGAGCAGGAAATGATCTTTCTGTATTTCTTAGGTGAACTTGACATTGGAAAAAGAAGTAGCTGGTGCATGGGTAAAAATACCTTGTGTTAATGGTGTAGGAAGTTGTTATTATCCTGATGCTTGTGACCAGCTGGCCGAGGTTATCTCAATGTTCTCACTGTGTCCTGAACCTCTACGTTCAAGCAGATCATCCTGCAGATGTCCATTCAAAGCTGTGAGTATCCACATTATACCTCAACATCCAGATGTACAGCAAACAGCATTTATTTATATTT
>CAIGQW010055024.1:5000504-5029007 GCA_903798125.1 Danio choprae
TTTTTTCTAGGGTGACTATGATTGGCCAACATCTCACTCTGGTATCTACATACCAAATTTTTCACTGTCTAACACAATCACCAATTTTAGATTGCATATAATTTTAGGAAGCTCTGAAAAAGAACTGGGATGCTTTAAAGTCAACTACTCATTGGCAACATCGCTAAAATTTCAGCACCATGAATTGTAGTTCTTGGTGTTCTTTAACATTCTATTTTGTTGCTGTTTTGTGTTTGTTTTTGTTTTTTCAAGGCTTTAAGGAACTGAAAAAAGCCAAATGTTCTAGGAACTAATTTGAATTAAAAAATGTAAATCTTAATCTTAAAGTCTTAAACATATATTCTAAAAAGTCTATTGATTAACTGCTTACTTTACAAGTCTGTGAATTGGTTAAAATCTTCAGATCAGCTTAATTTAAATGATTGTACAGTTTTAATAGGTTTTTGGGGCATTTATTGATATTGAATAAAAAATCACTAATGTTTTTGATGATGACTAAATGCACTTATGCTGCTCAGTGGGTAAATGAAGTTGATTTCGGTTCCCTTCTTTGCTGCTTTTAAATCTTCAAATCAATAAAACATTTAATTGCTTGTTTCATAGATTTGGTCAGTGCAAGTCAATGTTAGAAAACATTATAAATAAAAATGTTAATGTTACCCTCTGCCAAATGGTGTCATGTCAGTGATTTAAAAAAATGCCATTTTTACAATTTCAGGTGTGACCAAAACATGAAATGTATGCAAATGTGAATGAGATTTAAATGAGGAATTTGCTTGGACAGTTTTTATTCTGCTTTTTTTTTTTATACTTCAGTAGCCTCAGATAATGATAAATTACTGCAGTTTCTGTGGCCAAGAATCTGCAGATTGCCTCTCTTTAATTTCAGCAGCATGTCATGTTATTCAGTTTTCTGATATCGACCGATTTGGCTGTTGGCTATTTTGACTAAAATCTTGAAGTACAGAACATTTTGGAAACTTGGTATATGGCACAAAACCTTAAAGGTACTAAAACGTTTCTAGGCAGTGCCATCTTGTGGTTAAAAATGATAAATAATGAAATATCAAAAAGCTTTTGTAAAGTTTTGCACGTTGTCATGATTGTTTTGTTAATGGGTCTTTCGAATTATGCTTTTAACAGCTGAAATTCATGGTTTTCACTAAGTTTTATCATCTTCAGATTATTCCATTACGGGTTTTGAGTTTATTGTCGAAGTTTGTTTTTATTCACATCAATGATTTTGTTGAATCTGAAGCTGCATTTTATAGCTTTATCATGTTGACACCAATTTGCATGCCTATATTACCTCTCACTGACCACACCACAATGATACCAGCACCAGCTACCAACCAACATTTCTGAACCCTTAAAAGGATAGTTCGCCCAAAAAAATAGAAATGCTGTAATGGTTTATTCAACCTTCACTTGTTCCTAACCTGTTTGACTTTCTTTGTTCTGTTGAACACACAGAAGATATTTTGAAGAATGTTGTAAACTGGTAACCATGGACTTCCATAGTATTGTTTTTTTTTTTTTCTTTCATTATGGATATCAGTGGCTACTCTTTCAACATTTTTCAAAATGCACTCTTTTGCTTTTAACAAAAAAAATAAGAAAGTCATGACATTTTGCAACCGCTTCAGTGTAATCAAATGATGAGTAATTTCATTCATTAATTTTCATTTCGGCTTAGTCCCTTTATTAATCTGGGGTCGCCACAGCGGAATGAACCGCCAACATATCCAGCATATGTTTTACGCAGCGGATGCCCTTCCAGCTGCAACCCATCTCTGGGAAACATCCATACACACCCATTCACACTCATACACTATGGACAATTTTAGCTTACCCAATTCACCTATACCGCATGTCTTTGGACTTGTGGGGGAAACCGGAGCACCCGGTGGAAACCCACGCCAACACAGGGAGAACATGCAAACTCCACACAGAAACGCCAACTGACCCAGCCGAGGCTCGAACCAGCGACCTTCTTGCTGTGAGGCGAATATGCTATCCACTGCGCCACCGTGAGGCCCCGATGAGTAATTTAAAAAACTTTATTTTTATTTATTTTTTTATTTATTTATTTATTTTATAATTTTTTTTCTGTATTTTTATACTTTATTTATAGGAAATCCTGCATAGTGCATTTTGATGCCTAAATTGTCTGTTACCATTTACTGTGTTATGGCTTGTGTTTTAAAAACCTTTCAGGTTTATTCCATCTTTTTTTCTTTGTAAACTCTTTTACTTTAGACTGCAAATCAGGGTAAAGATCTGAGCAAAAGTCATTATTAAAACATTTTTTTAAATTAAGATTTTATGCACTGACGATTTATATACTGTTTTCCAAATTACGTTCATATGGTGAACTGTAACATCAGCCATGCAGGTTTGTTCTCCTCCTCTAAACATTGTTTGCATTCCTGATTTCCCAGGCTGTCTTTCAGCCCTCAATCCAGATGTCCAGGTGAAATACCAACATGAGCAGATCTCCACTGAGAGCAAGACTAGCCATGTTCTTTGTTTTTAATGATTGTTAAACCCAGATGTACCATCACTTGTAAAACATTCCTGACATGTTCTGATTATTAAATTATTCTCAATGAACATGTCTATGAAACATAAACCTGTCAGCAGTAGTGATTAACTTAATATATTCATTCACAAATCAAAGTTTGTAATTAAACCAAGCGTGATGGTTCTCCTAGGACTTTTCTCTTTTGGTTTTACCAAGGCCTAGTGGCTTACACCATGCCTGGGGTCGGAGGGGGAGCATGCAGTGGAAAGAATGTTATCTCCTGGCTGACTGAGAGGTTGCGTCTGTTTTTTGTTTTGTTTTTTTAAGAGCTTTGTGGCACAAAGCACAGTCATAAACTCTGTGGTACATACTCCTTCTGGCTGGCATTTAACATGCAAAATATACTACATCCTTAAAGGAATAATTCACCCCAAAATGAAACATCTGTCATAATTTACTCACCCTTCATTTCAAAACCTATTTGAGTTTCTTTCTTCTGTTGAATACAAAAGAAGCTTTTGAAAAATGCTGATTGCTGGGACTTTCATGTAGAATAGTTTTGTCCTATGGGAGTCAATGGGTGCCAGCAACCAGCATTCTTCAAAATAGCATCATTTGTGTGTATATAAACATTAAGATTATTTGTTATATTGTTTATATTTCTAATATTTAGAATATTTATTAATATTTCTGTCATCATAAAAACTGCAGATTTTTTCAGATCACTGTATAGTCTTAAAATACAGACGTAACAAAAAGAGGTTATTATTTTACAAGAATGGTTTCAAAACTGCTATGAATGAGAGGTGTGGGGTCATAAGAGTTAAAGGAACACTCCACTTAAAAAACAACTATAGCAAAAATATATATATTTCACAACTAATAATTTATCAATAATCTCCTAGAGTTAAACAGTTGAGTTTCACTATTTTTTTATCCATTCAGTCGATCTCCGTGTCTGATTGGGGCACTTTTAGCTTAGCATAGTTTATTGAATCGGATTAGACCATTAGCATCTTGCTCAAAAATAGGTTTTGATAATTTACATGGTTACTTTGTGTACCAAGACCAACAGAAAACAAAAAGTTGCTGTTTTGCTAGGAACTATATCATTGCACCTGCTGCAGTCATGGTATGGGATCAAAGTTCCTTGATTGTTATGCCAGAATGAGAGTCTAGTTCTTAGCTATATTGGCCTAGAAAAGCAGTCTTAGTAGCCTACACGATCCAACTAAAGAAAAGTAAAGCTTTAAATAGGAAAATTACCAAACAATTTTGGTCATTTTTGAACAAGAGAACGGTCTAATCCGATTCAATGATTTATGCTAAGCTAAGTGCTCACACCAGATTTGGAGACAGGCTGAATGGATTCAAAAATGGTAAAACTCAATTGTTTAACTCTTGATGAGTTGTAAAATGGAGTGTGCCTTTAAGGGAAATAGGCTTGATTTATTGTTCTCCCTCAAATCCCTGACCTCATATGTGCGATAAGCCTGTTAACTTTGGCAAATCCTACATTAAATCCAAACATACTATTTTATGCGATTGCTGTGTGTTTTTGTTCCTGATAACTGGAGACCTGATCTCCCAGATGGCTCGCTTTATTATTGTCACCACTAAGCTGCTGAAACTCTGCAGCTGCCTGTCAATGGAAAGTTGCACACTTCACCGCAACAACTGCTCTATCGTTTTTATGACAGATATGAGACCTTACTATAAATAGACAATTCTGACAAAAAGGAAAGTCTCAAATTACCCAGATGATCCAAAGGCTATGTATCATATTAGCTCTTGATATATACCAAACAAGAAAGCCAAGAGGCCAAAAATAGATGCATCTCTCTGACACCATACTGTATACTGTAGGCTACACCATATGAAGAGCACAGAACATGCAGATTCTGTCCACTGAACATTTGATGATGCTTTATGTTATGACAAGAGGGTTTAGATATCATTCCTCTCCCTTTCTAAATTCACCCTTACAGTGTTTACCTCATTTATCATAAAAATGACATGATGAAATCATAACTGGCAGCCGGTGTAAAGTGTGTTATGTTTACATCAGCGTGTGCATCCACATACCTCGCTGCTGACTATGGATCACTGCTGTTTTGACAGTTTCTCTAAACAGAATTCCTCTAAAGCAGTGGAGTGACAATATGGCCACTTAAAAAGAAGTCAACTTACTCCGTTGACCTGTGTGAGCCTCACGTTTTTACTCCTCAGTTTAGTATAATTTTTGGCCATTTTTACCAGCAGAATTTTAATTTAATTACTCTCATTTAATTTGGAAAAAGATGATGAACATTATGCTTACACAATGAAACATCCACTGAATTTGCTTTGGTTTTTCAGTCTGTAACGCCTGTAATATATAAATAGTTCTCAAACGTTTTAAAAACTACCCTAATTCCATACTGTGATGTATATATCCCAGTAAGTCAGGTTATGGAACAAGACAAATGTAGGACGGGACATGATTGTGTTCTCTGGGAACTGACTTAAAAGGATAGTTCACACAAAAATAACATTTCTGTCATTCTGTAATTTACTCACCCATGACTTGTTTGAGTTTGAGAGTTTGTTTGTTTTTTTAAACACAAAAGAAGATATATTAGAAAGAGGAAATCTGTAAACATTGACTTCCATAGTGTTTGTTCTTCTTACTATGGATGTCAATGGTTGCTGGTTTACAACATTCTTTAATACATCTTCTTTTGTGTTGTTGTTTATTTGCATTGATGGTTCAATTAAGAACTTACAGAAGATCCTCAGAAGATTCTTCACACCTAAATTCATTTATTCTTTCATTCATTTTCCTTCGACTTAGTCCCTTTATTCATCAGGGGTCGCCACAGCGGAATGAACCGCCAACTTATCCAGCATATGTTTTACACAGCAGATGCCCTTCCAGCTGCAACCCAGTACTGGGAAACATCCATACACTACGTCCAATTTAGTTTATTGAATTCACCTATAACACATGTCTTTGGACTTTGGGGGAAACAGAAGCATGCGGGGAAACCCACACCAACACGGGGAGAACATTTTTAACAGAAATGCCAACTGACCAAGCCGGGACTTGAACCAGCGACCTTCTTGCTGTGAGGCGACAGTGCTAACCACTGAGCCACCGTGTTGCCTCACACCTAGATACAAAGGCTATTTTAAGAACAGTTCATAAAGAGATTCTATAAGCATCCCAAAAATATGTTGTCTTATGTTGTATGTGTATGTTATACTGTTATACTTGTATATCATGTTACATAAACAATTTTATACATATCCCACTTTGTCAAAACTCAGTTTTTGATTAGTAGGTCTTATGTGCATTGCTAATCACTAGTTACAACTTTAAAAGCAATTTTCTCAGTATTTTTTATTTATTTTTTATTTTTAAACCCTCAGATTCCATATTTTCTAGTAGTTGTATCTTGGACAAATATTATCTTATCCTGTTCTTCAATGGATCTCAATTTTAAAAACTGACTTTTGCGGACCAGGGTCACAAATTGGTCTTCTGTGAAAATAAATAAATAAATATATTGAGCCTTAATTTTTAAGAGTATATTCATCAAAAAACTTCTGCCGATGATTTTGTTAAAAGCAATAGGTGTTAGCACAGCATTAAACAGATAACATTAAAAACCTGAACTATTAAGCATTAACAAACCAACACATTCTCATCTGTGAAACATATCCAATTTCTTCAGAATCACCATGTGGCATCTTGAAAAACTGGAATCTATTCAGTTGAATGAGAAATCTATTCATTTCTACAATTGTAACATTTTGAACTTCCTTGTGCTCATTATATGACCTCTACATTCGCATACTATCAGAATTATTATGAATATGAGTTTCTTTGTCAAAAATGTAACACGAATTGAATCTGACATCATATTTATATATTCTTGGAAACTCTCAGATAATGTTGATAGGCTACCTGCGTTTCTAAATGCTACATTTTATTCTATTCAACAACAATGTGACTGCATTGAATTCTGAGTATCTGAAGGCAAAATTCAAGGCATAAACATAAATTCAACATGACCAATGAAAGCTTTACGCCGAAACCCTGACCAAAAAACTACTTCAATTTTTTTTGCATATTTATACACATGGTATTTCTATAGACTACTTTCTCATTTGTATAAAATAAAATCACGTTGAAACACCCCTTATTATTTAAAACACTATTAAATAATATTCGTAAAAATTCATTCATTCATTCATTTTCATTTCGGCTTAGTCCCTTTATTATTCTGGGGTCGCCACAGCGGAATGAACCGCCAACTTATCCAGCATATGTTTTACGCAGCGGATGCCCTTCCAGCTGCAACCCATCTCTGGGAAACATCCATACACACCCATTCACACTCATACACTACGGACAATTTTGTCTACCCAATTCACCTGTACCGCATGTCTTTGGACTTGTGGGGGAAACCGGAGCACCCGGAGGAAACCCACGCCAACACAGGGAGAACATGCAAACTCCACACAGAAACGCCAACTGACCCAGCCGAGGCTTGAACCAGCGACTTCTTGCTGTGAGGCGAACGTGCTACCCACTGCGCCACTGTGAGGCCATATTCGTAAAAATTTTATTTATTAAACAATAACCATTGTCGATACTAACAAACGAACAATATAAAAACTTATTCCCCCCAAAAGTACACTCGAGGAAACTGCGGCGTGCATCGGTTTTCGCAGCTGTGCACTGATTTACCAATTCACAAATCGTTGATGTAAATGTAGAGCCTGCGTTTTTGGAGCGCAGCCGTGACTCTATAGTTCCCGCCCCTCTGCCTCAGTCTCAGCCTATTCGAGCAGATCAATGAGGGCTCGCATTTGAACTGCTGCAGGCACCCAAAAACTTACTATCGTACCGAAGAAGACGGGCAGAAAAAGCGGCAAGGCAGAGGAGCATGGGTTGTCACAACAGCAAAGTTTGTGGCCATGTCTCCAAGAAAAAGGTAGGTTGTTTTTAATAATAAAAAATTTGATTACCTACGTGCTGAAATAATGCAAAGATACAATGAGACTCGCAGCAGACGCCTCCAGCGTCAGAAACCCTGCAAAAAAACACCACGTGTAAATGTATTTGTATTCAGGGAGCCACTCTTGTTTTGTTCTCTCGAATCACTTGTTACTTCCTCCCTAATGCGTTAGTCGATGCGAAAGCTCTCCTGTTAGTTTGTCGACTTGTGAAAGTTTTAATTAGAAACAGATGCCGGGTTCAACAGATGAGATCTACTGTTGTTTAAAATGCGCTGCTGACATCCGTTATGACAAATTAAAGGCGTGTTATCCTGCATTTAAGTGTGATCACTTTGTGCTCACTTTCAAAATGTTCCGCATTTCGGTCAATGACAAATCAGGATGTACGAGGTGATAAAAAGGTGAGAGCTTTTGTAAAATGTATGCTAAAACACGTTTGCCAGGTTTATAGACGCAAACTCCCAGTGTTCGTGTTGATTTCGTACATTTTTGCAAATATTTTTGTAACATTATATTTGCACATAGTATTCTTTTTATTATTATCAATATATGGATTTATACCACCTACACGTTTAATAAAAATGACAGAAGTTATTTCAGTTAGTAGATTTTTAGTGTAAAATGCCTGAATTTAATAATACAAACAATTCACATCATTTGATCAACAAAGCATCCACTTGAACCTGAAATTTGCTCTTAACGTAAAATGCATGAGAAAAATCATTCATCAAATACATTCCTTAGGCTCTCAAACATGGAGCGCAGTGAAATCTGGCTTTGATAGAGACAGGGTCAAGCTTTCATTAGCCCAGATTGCTGAAGGATTTAGATTCACTGGGTTTGGATGTGACACACGCAGGGTCCCTACTGCCCAAGTTTCACACTGCAAGTTTTAATGCGACCTATAAACAGAGTTCATTTGGTCCTGTTAATCACATAGCCATGTGTTAGTATACTTGACATGGGCAACTGGAGAAGTGTGAAAAGTCTCTGAAGACTAAACAGAGAAAGCCTTACACTCGCTATTACAGCCTCTCTTGGAGTTGCATCAAAAGCGTATAACCACATGACGATGAAGTGTAATAAAGCCAAGCCTTCATTAAAGTTCCAGAACATTTGGTTCCCTGCCACAGAGAGCCAGCAAATGCATAATAGTCTTGTTGTGGATTAAACTGTATTATGAGATGGAAGCGGTTCCTGTTCTGGCTTTTTATTCAAGATTAATTTGTGAAAAAGTAACCTAGTCTACTGAATTGTTTCATAAAACGTACAAAACAAAACAGATGTTGTACATGGACAGAATGACATCATTTGCTTTTGTTTTCTTTCAAACTGGAGATTACATCAAGAATAAGTGTCGTGTTTTGGTTGGCTTGTGTCCTACACTCAGCCATACACGTCTTGTCATTTCCCATTTAAACAGTCTCATGTGGCACAGAGAAAGAATCTCACTATTTATTAACCAGGAAGGATTGACTCCTGTTGTTCTTGACTGAAGCCAACACCCTCAATGAGCAGTTCAACCAAAAATGAAAATTCTGTCATCGCTTGCAAATTCTCATGTTGTTGCACAATTCTGGATATACAGCTTATTCTTTTGCCCTACAAGATTCTCCAGTGATTCTTAATACCTAACTAAATAATAATCTAATAATATATGATTTAATAGAATTTCAGGTTAAATGCTATTTGCCGCACTATAGTTAAAGTAATTATTTGAAAAATTGGAATAAATGATTTTGTGAGGACGTTACTCGTTTTGTTACTGGATGAATCCGAGTTTTTGAACCAATCTCTTGAACAAACAATGAAATAAAACTATATATTTTTTAACAGTTTGCTTGTCACCGCCACCTACAGGTAGAAGATGTGCACCAGTATTCAATAATTCAATGCGTTGTGACAATGAGTGTCCTCTATTTTTCATCTCTTAAATGGGTTTGACACAATCTACATTTTAAAAATAGAAATAAATATGACTTGACTTGACAATGAACATGCACTATTAATATTGTAAGCACTTCAAAACATGTAAGTGATTATTACTTAAACATTAAGGGCCCTATCATACACACAGCGCAATAAGGCGCAAGACGTGTTTGCCTCGACGGGTTGCTATTTTTAGACCAGCGCAACCTTAATTTTCCCATTTTCCGCTACGTTGTTTAAATAGCAAATCCATTTGTGCCTCTGTGTGGACTCATGGGTGTTCCGGTCTAAAAAGGAGGTGTGTTAAGGTGCATTGTTGGCGCTTTGCTATTTTGAGGAACTACAATAGACTGCGCAATAGACCAGCTGAAAGCAGGTCTAAAGTCCAGTGCAAGCGCGTTAGTTGTACGCCTCGCGTACACATTTCTTAAAACACGCAAGATGTACAGCAATACGCAAAAATCTTTACAAATGAAAAAACAAATCTTTGCGCTTAACAAACAAAATTATTATGTAGGCTAATGGATGTCTGTGCTTACAACACCATTTCCTTATCCACAAAAGAGAGAAAGTGAAAGTAAAGGCCGATTAGAGGAGGCTCATTCTTTATCCTTGCTGCAGATGGTCTGTTTAACTGTTTTCTCGCTAGTGAAGCGTTCAGCTTTTCCACTTACAAAGTCCGCCATGTAAATAGCAAATGCGGCATGGCGCGACACAACTGACTCTTAAAGGGAATGGGAGATGAGACTCTGATTCGTTTATTCTCAAAACTCCATTAAGAGAATAAGCACAAACCTGTTAGACCATGCGCTGCGGCGCAAATCGTGTTTTTCAGTCCTTAAAATCGCAAAAGTGGATTCGGACACACCCTTAATGCTTTTACGCCCTGCGCTTTAGACTTTGCGCCTAGATCGTTAAAATGGAGCCCAAAGGGTTTTTATTTTTTAGAATCTTCAGAATGTATTTGCAGTGGTGTTCATAACAGTGGCAAATGCTTGAGAACTTAATTGGTTAGCTTATAGTTAATACATTAACATTTTCTTATTTTAATCAGTCCTATGCTAAAATATTCTGGGAGTAGGGCAATTGTACGTTAACACTGTGCACGAAGGTTCATATAATTAATATTAATTTAACTGAACTCACGATGAAAACTACAAAGGTTTTTATCAATCTGAGGTGATGTTAATTGAGTTAATGCGTTGAAATTGTCCTTAAGTCAATTTGTTGTAATTTGATTTATTAAATGGTGTTAACAACTAATAAAATTCAATTGTATTTGGTTTTTAGTAATATTAACATGATCCATGAACAATCCATGACTTAAACTACACAGCAAAAAGACAAGTGTTGATTTAACTCTCACAGAGTTGATTTCAACACTTTTTTTGAGTTTATATAGCTCCACACTTTCTGGAGTTAAATTAACATTATACAAATACATAAAAATATAACACTAAAGGTAGAGTTGTTGTTTTTTTACTCCCAAAAAGTGTTAAAACAACTCTAAAATGTACTTACCACTGAAAACTACACTGCTGTTAATGGCGATTTCTCTCAGAGACAGACTAACTTGAAATGCGTGGGGGGCTGTAGTATCATCATAACGTGTACATTAAAGTAACTCTGATGATCAACTTCTTTAAATGACTGTCACACTTGACACAATTCTACATTGTATGTGTTTAAATTACTTTTTGAGAGTTGAAATTAACTCAGAAAGATTTAACATCAAAATTTCAACTCTCCAGTTTTTGCTGTGTATGATCCATGAACTAAAATTTACTAAATGAGACCGTTATAAAGTGTTACCTATAATACTTCACAATAGTTCATAAGCTTGTGTCAATATCATGGTAATGCCATATAAAAGAAAATTTGCTATCGTCATAAGCTTGATTGGTAGAGCTGCACTTTCAGTCATTAAAAGATTGTGATCTCGATTCAAGCACACCATTTTAGTTTTAAATGACTGAAATTAAATGATTGCGTGTTAATTAGACATTTGGCTTTGACAGTCACTGCAGTACATAAATTTTTAGTTTGACCCCTAGAGAGATTTAAGAATGCTATTGCAAATGAAATGCAGAGTATTACACGATCAGTCTATAGTCGTGTGCAATCCAAACAACAATGGTGGACAACAAAGGTGCGTAATGTTTCTTTACAAAGTGAAATCATCATATACTGGCCTTCGCACCGTTTCAGAAAGGAGGTTAAGTGAAAACTCAAGAGTATGCTAACCCTGAAATGAGAGAAACTCTGGGTTATATCTCAGCAGACTTTTGGCACATACGCCTCAAAACGTTAAATCACCTGTGAACTGCAGCGGCCCTGAGCGCCTGTCTTAAAACATTCACACTGGAACGGCACATTCTTTACTCCCTATGGATATATGAAGTGTTCTTCCTGAATTCCAGTGCTTGTTAAATGTGTGGAGAGAACATGCTAATAAACCCAACAGTAAGCTTGGCTTGGCATTAACTAAAATCTTTGTATATTACCGGGCCATTCAAGTTTGGGGTCAGGAAGATGAGCATACACTCAATAAATAAATTCTTTGTTAGGCAAGATGCAGAAGTTACAGTGAATATATTTATAAACTTGCAAATCTTTCTATTTAAAAAAATGCTATACGATTTTTTTTTTCTCTTTCAAGATTTTAGACTAACCTTAATTTTTCAAGATGAGACACTGCAAAAAAACAACAACTTGCACCTGTCAATCTTAGTGTTTTTTTTTTTATGTTGTTTTTGGTAGGAAAATGATTGTAAAAAGTAATTTATTTTCTCACTTTAGAAGTTTGTGTATTTTGATTTCAATTACAATACATATTTAAACTGTTTTATAAAAATTAACATTACAGTTATATAATATATAAAAATAAATAAATAATTTAGCTAATTAGTCTAATATGATGATACATATCATGTGGATGAAATTAAAGGTCTGTTGTTTGTGGTGTTGCAAAATACATCGTTTATGGTAATACTTTTTCATTATTTCAGTGACCAATCTGGATGCAGGCAGGAGCATGAATAAACATCACAGTGAAAAAGTTGCATGCTTAAAGTCAATGTTTACATTTTGCATTTTATTTATCAATATTTTATGTTGTGCCCATAACATTTAGTTTTTAAAACGTGTTTTATATTTCAACTATCTAAATCAAACATTTTCCCAGAAGTTCAACATACAAGTTCAAGTGAACAACAAGTGAGGAAAAATAATCATTTATGAATGCATGTTTTAATGTCAAAAAGAAAGGAAAGGAAAATTCCTTTCTGTGTTGTTAATATTAACTGATTGAATATATTGTGATAGGGCTGCATAATGTAACATTTCAGCATCGATATCGCAATGGGATCATTTGCAATAGTCACATCGCAGGACATGCAATGTTGAATTTGCATTATAATTTTATAATTTGCGTGTGTTTTTGGGGCTTGTGACTGTATAATGATTTTAAAAGCATTCAAGAATAAGAAATTGTACTGTTTGTTAACTTTATGATTAATGATTTAATTTTTATTATTCAGTTACTGTACCTGTATTTACGGTTTATTTCAATTTTTTACATTTTATGCTGATGCACTCTCACTACAGAATCAATCTAAAAATATCAATTCTTTAAGAAGATACTTTGTGTAATGTGAAATGTTTATAATTTAGCAATCTACAATTAAATGAGGCTTCAATTGTCCTACCTACTGAGAAATAGAAATGTGCTGTGGGTGGTTTGTCGATGATGTCATGATTGTGCAATCTTGAGTACATATCTCACCGGTAACGTAAGACTTCTTTGGATTGGAATGCAACAAATATGAATTTATATGACACTCCTGCGAGAGCGTTGCACATGTAGATGGTCATCAGCCAAATTCTGAATGATTGATTCATTCTCTGCAGGCTCTTCAGTGCATTAATATAAAGTTGTTCTTTCTTTTTTTGCAGAAGAAAAATAAAGCACAAGAAGGTGAGAAACACACAAAGGACATCAAACTGCAAGATGGAAGTGGTAAGTGGTTTCTCTGAATCGTGTCATGTGAACACGCCTCTGCTCGGCAGATGTTCATCAGATAAACTAAAATATTAAAGGGCTGAATTTATGTCGAATATTATATATTGTTAATATTATACAATATATATTTAATAATACATGAGGGGTTTTTGCTTTTCTTATATTAAACAATATGACTTTATATTTCTCAAACTATTTTGTTTATCAGTATGTTAAATTATTTAATGCATGTTGACATTATACAAAATATTCTATTCTATTAATATAATACAGGATATTTCTTTTCATATAATATATTTCTTGACTATTTTTCTTAGAAATAAACTATCAATATTAAATAGCTGATTGTATGTTGAAAATACACAACATATATTTTGTTTAAAATAGGGTATATTGAATAATACTCAGGGAATTGGTGCCTTTCATACAGTGAATATTATTTGACAATATGCTTGTAATTAAAATACAATGTAATTAAAATATATAAAATGATAAAAGCTAAACATTTAAAAAAAAACTATATTTATTGAATGTATTACTTTGTTACATTTATTGAATGCTGAATTATACGTTTCATATTTGGTTAATATAATACATTCACTAATACACTTCATATTATATAGATGTTATTTAGTTGCAAAATATAGGTTTTTCTCACTGTTGCCATGACTTGCAAAAGTTGTGCAATGATCCTTACATACACTTTTTCCCCTAATAAAACCTCACACACATTTTCATGTAAAAAAAAAAAATGTATGAATGTGTGCAACTTAATTTTAACCTGTATTGTTTACATTACATCTAAAAATGTAGTGCACTTTTATAGTATCAATATACAGCCTTACAGTATCCATGCGTATATTGCAGAATATCAAATATGTAATGTATTACTGCATATTCACATATTCTTTTTTATAAGCTGCCATTATTATCTATTAATGTGTTCTTTTGTTATTTGTTAACATTCGCTTTTCATGTGTCTTTTGAATGTCCCACGGTTCCATTGTAAAGTGTGTTGTTTTTGGCTGAGCTCTGGGTTTGGTAGTGTTGATGTTGGGTTGCAGAGACCTGTTAAAATACTGTTGTGTTACCCGTGGGCAATCTTGACTCATGCAGATTTTGTTTCAGATGTACCATAGAGCAAACAATGAATTGTTCATTGGTTCTCCCCCAGGTACACACTCGTCTGAGGAGCAGCGCTGTTGTTTGGAGAATCAGCTGGAGAATTATGAGTGGCAGCTAAAGATCCTACATGCGGTTTTGACTGCTTCAGGAGACCAAGAGAGAGAGCAACTCCTCAAGGACCATCCTGGAGACATCTGCACTTTAGTCCACAGCATTACAGAGAAGGTACTTTTTAGTAGTGCACTGATTGTCAAATTAGCCAATCTGTTAATTACTCTCATGGTTTTTATTGGATTGTATCATTTCAAATTATAAAGTCAGAACATAAGGATTTGACTTTGGCTTTGTGAAATTATGCAACATGAAACAAAAACAACCACTTTATTCAACAGTTTCTTCTCCTCAGTGTCAGTATAGGGTGTGTGTTTATGTATAGAGAAGAATGTGCCTGTGCTTTGTTTCAAACAGATGCAGTTGCGCGCTAATGCGTTGGGTTATACATCACTGCACAGTACTCATGAACGTGCCAAATATACTGACACTGAGGAGGAGAATAAATTTGAATAGATTTTTACTTTAGCTTTAGTTACATGTTTTCTAGGATGAATTTAAATATACAGGGTGTCCGCGGATCTTTAAAAAGTTTTAAATTCTATAGTATAAAAATAAGGCCTTAATTAGACTTAAAATGTCTTAAATCAGCATTTCAGGGATCTTAAGTGCAATCGAGCTCACCCCATAAAGAAGATTTTGTTTCTGTCTTGAAATCTACTTGAATCTCTTTGTCTATCATCGCGCAGAACAACATGGGTATAAACCATATGCCATTTATAGTATTTAGCAGAACCCAATGAAATACATTCTCACAGGGATTTTGTTTTGCTTAAACAAAGTTTGTGGGGATTTCACTCTATAATGCCTTTAACAGCTGTGTCAACCTGTACATTAACATATGAAGAATTACAGAGGCGCACCAATTAAGCAACCAAGGACCGGAATATGCTGATTTTTGAAGCACTGTTATTAATGTGATCAGTAAAATGCATTAAAATGTAATTTAAGTCATATTAAACTTTTTTTTTAAATTTTCTTTCAAGTTATTTAAAAAATGTTTGCTGTTTGAATAAAAGAAAAATATGGTTGACATCAGTCTTAATTTAAAGAGAGAAAACATCAGTCACATTAAAGTTGTCAGATTTACCAGAACAAACTAAATCAGAAAATAAGTATCTTTAAAACGATAATAAAAAGCTATACATACAAAATAATGTTATATTTAATGTAATAATAGGCATAGGTTATAGACATTTAAAAATTATGTTTAGTTAGTGTTGTTAATGCAGTTAATAGGAACTGATGTAAAATTTTTATTATTATTATTAAAAGACTTTGTATAATTAACAGTATTAAGGATGGTCAATACTTGTGTTGCTTGCAAATTCTATACTATAAAATTGGTCATAAATTTTATTCTGTGTATTGTTAAAAAGGTCTTAATTATAACTCTTTAAAACGTGCAGATACCCTGATATATGTCATGCTCACTTTGTTTTCCGATGTTTTGAAATATTTAAAACTCGAAGCGATCTAACATGAGCTTGTATGTGAGTCCAGAACAGAGATGGGTTAAATTAAAACAAAACAAAGAAAATGTGATTTCTCTCTGGTCAACAGTACATCTCTAGTACTCTTCCTGAAAAAAAGCCCTTTTTCTTTTTTTTCTTTATGAATGGAGCTCATAGCAAGTACATGTAGCTTCATGTAGCCATTCAAGAAAGTATTCTGGTCCCGGATTATGTCAGCAGGTTGTACATTATGGAGCTGTCAGCAGTAATAAACAGCACATGCTCTTCTATTACATTATAATTTGGGAATTGTGTGCACAGTTGTGGTGATTATCTGTTTAGGTTTGGGTGTGCATGCTGTGGTACATCTGTCCTTGTGTTAACCTCTGACCAACAAAACTAAACCTGTTTGCAGGGAGGGATGTTATTCATTGCCCTGTAAAGAGGGTTGGTTTGTGTTTTTAAACATGCTAGAGCACTGCTTGTTTTAACAAGGAATGCTGGTTTAATGCTGTTTTTTTACCTTTCACCAATAGCTTATTGGTAGTCTAGAACTTTGTAGACTAATTTATTATATAAAGTTCATTCATTTTCTTTTCAGCTTAGTCCCTTTATTAATCTGGGGTCGCCACAGCGGAATAAACCGCCAACTTATTCAGCATATGTTTTACGCAGCGGATGCCCTTCCTGGGAAACACCCATACACACTCACTGGGAAATACCCATACACACTCATTCATACACATACACTACAGACAATGTCTTTGGACTTGTGAGGGGAAACCGGAGCACCCAGAGGAAACCCACGGCAACACAGGGAGAACATGCAAACTCCACAGAAATGCCAACTGACCCAGCCGAGGCTCGAATCAGCGACCTTTTTGCTCTGAGGCGACAGCGCTACCCACTGCACCACCGGACTGCCCATTATATAAAGTTGTCACTATTAAACTAATTGATTTAAAGTGATAATACACCCCAAAATTTAAATTCTCTCCCTAAGGAGTTGAGTTGAAAATAAAATATTTTGAATAATCTTAGTAACCGATTAGCATTGATTTTCATAGAAGGAAGTGGAATATGAGTAAATGATAACAGATGTTTCATTTTAGAATCCATCTCTTTAAACACAAATGCACACACTTAATCATCTACATCTGTAGAGTTTTATTGTATTTGTAAACAAGTTTAAAAACTATAACCAAAACAGATTAAAAAAAAAAAGGTTAAATAATACATTTTAAAAATGAATGTCTACAAAAAGAGGTTTAGTCAGATTTCATTTACACACGTTGTTGTTGTTATTATTTTATAATTGTTATTATAGTTTACATGGTAATAAAACCTGATGACTTTTGTAAATGGAGTTTGATGCAAACATCAAAGTCTCATCTATACATTTTTTTTATTTAGTTATTTATTTTATTATTTAGTTATTTATTTTTTTATTTATTAGGTTTATATATCTTTAAATCTGTTTTATTCAGAAATTTCGTTAATAGACATTTAATAAAGAGTTCTGGAATCATTTCAAACCAAGTACTGAAGTGAAAGTTGTATGTAAATGAATTTTTTTTTTTATACTGCTGTAAGAAAATATAGTATTATTTTGCATTATATTTGCACTATACATCTTTCCTGTTTCCTACTCTACATTTTGTTTATAATGGTCTCTTAAGTTTGCCGTGTAAATAGCTTTTGGTGCTAATATGCATTGGTCTTGTGTTAACAGGTGAAAACCGAGATCACCGCAGATCTGAACAATCTTCATGAAAAACAAACGAGGAGCATCTCAGAACAACATCAGAGTGAGACTGAAGGTCAGACAACAGCAATACTGAGCAACAACTGCTTACAAATAATGTGAAGTACCAAGTCCAGCTTTGGTAAATGACATTCATTTGTATTTGAATTTGCAGAACTACAGCGATTGCACAGCAAGGAGAAGAATGTTTTAAATGAGTCTCACGCCGCAGCCAAGGAAGCTCTGAAGGTGAAGCAGGCGATTTGTAACATCACTGCTCTGATTTGCCTTAATTGATTGAGGACTGATCTAATATACTCCAGTCATGCCAAACTTGACTTTGAAGTGATCAGTCTGAACTTTCTGTAAACTCAGGATCGGGTTGAAGGCTTGACGTCAGAGCTGAAGCTGTTCAATGAGTTAAAGCGTCGATCGGAGGAGTCCACTCTCAAGAGAGACCTTCAGAGGAATATTGAGGTTTGTTTTTAGAATGAAGCTCTGTTAAGTTAGCAGGTTTCAGATATTCACATGCCTTTTTTTTGTCCCAGACTCATGGCAGCCCTGGGGAATTCTGGGAGCAGGAGCAGGAGAGCCTGTTATTTGTCATTGAAATGAAGCGTCAGAATTTGCAGGACCAGGGGAACAAGCTGCTGCAGATGGAAACACTGGTACAGCATGTTTTGTAATCACTACAAACATAGTCCAGTCACTCCGTGCATGTTAGATTAGCCATCAATTAATAAGCTTTAACAGTGTGTCCATCTTAAATGCTATTTTGCACGGTATTAAATTTGGCAGATTTTTATTTTAAAATCTATAATAGTACAAAGTTTTTTAAACTATGTATAATTATTTAGCCTGAATTTATTCTGTGAATATTGGGATGCTGTGTAGTTTATGAAGTCGATAAAATCCTGCTAGATTTGACATCACATGGCTTTGTTTACTGCAGTAACCAAGGAAAGTCATCGTTCCTGCTGCTCTATAGGTGCCACCAGCTGATATTAGCATTTTTATTCAATATATAAATAATGTTTTAGTTTAGGATTAGTTTCTTACAATCAGAATTTAGTAAATACACCGTAAGTTAAAATGTCACCAATGTTACCAAAGTGGCTATGCGGGGTCTTTAAATGCAAAGTCTTAAAAGATATTGAATTTCACTCTCTGATTCTTGTTTATACCCTGTTTAAGGGCAGATTTTAAAAAATAATAAAAATTTGGGCCCCCTGTATAACAATAAAATTGGGTTACATCCACCTTGTTAAACATGTTTATTCTCTCTTACGGTGAAAGAAATTCTGTACAAAAGTGCACAGGAGTGCTTTATTTGTGTATTCATGTTGTGCATTTGAATGTGGCAAATTGACCTATTTGTTTGCAAAATGAAATGGCAACTCTGGCTCATGAGAAATATGTGGCTGTGGCAACATTTTTGCAAAAATGATATTGCACTGATACTTGTAAGTAGGGCTGTGCAATATCGGCAAAAGATTATCATGATTAAATAAATTTTTATATGAGTCGACTATAGATAATCATCACAATACATTTCTGTCAAGTTTTAAATTTAGATTATTTGAATATTCGTTCAGTGGATGGACATTTATATTTTCAAATTTGAAATTCAAATATTCCTTTCTTTTTTTATAGTAATAATAATAATTTCTATATTAATAAACAGTATAAACAGTGGTGCAGACAGCAGTTCCATTTTGAAGCATAAACATTCTTACACGTGTATCGAACACCTGTTATTGTTTGCAAATATTGCGAGGATTATTATTGGGTTTTGGTTTTTTTTAATATTCTTTAACTAAGCACGGTGGCTCAATGATCAGCACTGTCGCCTCAGCAAGAAGGACGCTGGTTCGAGTCCTGGCTGGGCCAGTTGGCATTTCTGTGTGGGGTTTGCATGTTCTCCCCGTGTTGGCGTGGGTTTCCTCCGGGTGCTCCGGTTTCCCCCACAGTCCAAAGACATGAGCTATAGGTGAATTGGGTAAACAAAATTGGCTGTAGTTTATGAGTGTGTGTGTGTGAATGCGAGGGTGTATGGGTGTTTCCCAGTACTGGCTTGTTGCTGGAAGGGCATCCGCTGCATAAAACATGCTGAAATAGTTGGCGGTTTATTCTGCTGTGGTGACCCCTGATAAATAAGGGACTAAGTCGAAGGAAAATGAGTGAATATTCTTTAACTTTCTTTAATTGGCCCCCGATCATAATTTGCATGAAAATAAAAGAAGTTGGAGTTTTATTTCCTGGAACTGCAGCAATTTTGCCATTTTGCAAACAAGCTTTTTTTATCCCTCCACATCATCAGTTTTAGTGAAGTTTCTGACACTTGTTCTCTGTGATTCTCAGGTGGAGAAGAATCTGTCATTAGAGGATCAGCTCCTGCAGGCTCTCCAGCAGAACGAGGACTTCAGAGTCCGAATAGACAACTACCAAAGCCTCATACAGTATGTGATCCTCTCAAACAAGCAGAAACACTGTACTATCAAAACATTATTCTGCTTTGCTTCCCTAAAAATGTCAGGCTGCACAGTGTCTGTTTGTCTAGCTGATGGCAGGATCGTTTTGTTTTTTTCTTTCTCTCACCCTGCTTGGTAATTAAGAGTTATATGAAGACTTCCAAGAATGGAACAGGCTTATAAAATATAAAATACAGACATTTATCAGTAACGTATTAATTGCATATATTATATGATAACAAAATTGAGACTACAAGCAATCAATTAATTAATTCCATCAGTTAATTAAAAGAATAGTTCACCCAAAAACTAAAAACTCTGTTATTTATTCTCCTTTCACTTGTCACAGACCTGTTGTAGTTTCTTTTTTCTTTTGAACACAAAAGTTATTTTGAAAAATGTTGGAAACCTGTAACCACTGACTTCTGTAGTATTTGTTTTCCTACTATGGAAGTCATTTTTCAAAATATATTTGTGTTCAACAAAAAAATAAAAAAAGGAAAGGGTGAGTAACTGGTGAGTAGATTTTCATTTTTGGGTTAACTATACTGTTAAGTCAATTAAATCATCATAACTTTTATAGAAGATCAGCATATAAAAATTGTGCATGACAATGACAAATACTATTGTATTTTGCTTGCACGACACCAGTAGTCAGCAATGACACTTTGTAAAGAAGTTCTTGCATATGTCTATAGTAGGGGTGTGAACCTACACTGGTCTCACGGTTCGGTTCCGATTATCATCCCATCGATTCGGTTCAATTCGATATCACAGTGCATTTTATATTTTACTTCACAGCACACAGTAAAGTGGTTTATACCTCAAATGTTTGTATCTGGCGCCACCTGGTGGTACCGTTACGTTTATGAACATTTCCCTTTCTGTTTATAGGATTACAGAGTTAGAATTGTAATTTTGGTAACATTTTAGTATAAGTCACAATTCAGGCTAATAACTACTGTCTTATTACCTGCCAATTATTAACTGTTCATTAGTAGTTAACGTATGATCTTATTCTACATCCCCAGTCCCATCCAAAACCTAAACCCAATTTCTACCTTACTAACTAATAATAAGCAGCTAATTAGTAGTTTATTAAGCTAGTAGTGTTAGTTAATAATTTGTTAATGACATGAATTGTGACTTAAAATAAAGTGTTGATTTTAATAATTTAATAACTCTTATCTCCATAATTCTGATAACGGTTCATGTATGTGACTTCATATCATACACAAACACTTGGTAACACTTTAGTCCAATTCCCACTATTAACTACTGGTTTGTTACCTGCTTAATAAGATATTTGCTGTTTATTAGCACTTATAAAGTATAACCTTATGCTGCATCCCTGATCCTACCTTATACCTAAACCCTACTACCTTGCTGACTATTAATAATTAGCAAATTAGTAGATTATCAAGCTTAGTTTGTCTTAGCTAATGGCTTCATAATAGTGAGGATTGTACCTTTAAAATAAAGTGACAAAAACGCTTCTTACAAATATTTTCGACTTTTCCATAAATCCTTGTCATCCTCTTTCAGACAACTGTCCAAAGAGCAGAATGACCTGCAGGAGGTGCTGGAGAAACGGTCCCTGCAGAATCAGAAGCTCATCCAGGAGAAAGAGGAGCTGCTGTTTAAGCTGCTGCACCGCAGAGACTCCTGCTCCTCCTTCCACCTGCCCTCAGTCATTCCCACACAAGTGTCTCCCAGCTGACTGAAGCTTTAACCCACTGTATCCTGACCTGTGCCTTCTGTTTTAAATGCCAGTTATTGTGGAGTGCTGTGAACATGCAGTGCTGAAATGGACTTGCTGAATTTAAAGTTTTAATTGGCAAAACTGTATTTTTGTTCGTTTTAATGTTGTATTTTAAGAAATATCAGGATATATGCATATCAGGATCTTTTGTTTTAGTTTTGAATTAGCTGTGGATCTATTCAATAGTTATTAGTATGAAAGGGGCAGTTCACTCAGAAATGACCATTTGATGCCAATTTAATCACTCTCAGGCCAGATGTAGGTGACTTTAGAACATTAAAGAAGATTTTTTTGCTGAAACTTTGGGGATTCGTAATATGCAAGTCAATGGCAAAAACAAGATTAATATCTGAGGCACTTAACGATACATTGAGGTGTTATGAAAGCAAGCGATCAGCATAATTTACAACAGTAGTTTTTATTAAGTAATAATATTATTTATTAAATTATTTTTTTGAGCACTCACCCGCTGTGGATTAAAGGTAAAAATGTTTAGCTTGGCAAGATATTAATGTATCATTGAGTTATTTATTTATTTTGACTCAAAAATCGCCAGTAGCCACAGACCACAGTTTCAGCAAAAAAAAATGTCTTTAATCTTATTTTAGTGAAGAAAAATGTCATTGACATCTTAAATGAACTAAGGGTGAGTACATTTATACACTTCATTTTTGGGGAGTTTTACTTTTGGGTAACTGCATTTTAAACAAGATAGTTCACCCAAAATTTTAGGTTTCCTCATTATTTACTCACACTCAAGTGGTTCTACACAATTTATTTTTTTCTGTAAAACACAAAGATATTTTGAAGAATGTTGGAAACCCAAAACCATTATTAGGAAAGTCAATGGCTGTTGTATTTCCAACAATCTCCAGCATCTAAGAAACTCAGACAGGTTTGGAACAAGTGGAGGATGTACTCAAAAAACTTGTTTAAACTACTTATTTAAAATGAACTGAAACAACAAATCTGCAGTTTTTGGGGGGACATTTTAATTGCTTTGTTCAATCCTTTTTAAATTTGTAAAAACTAATAAGCTAACTTAATTCCTTCATGTTGTCCTAACACAAATCAATTGTGTGGAACCCTTTTTTTTTCCAGTGTAAGTATAAATGATGAGACGATGTAGATTTTTGGGTAAACTTTCCCTATAGGGTTTTTGTTGTCATATACCATGTAGTTGCAGTTTTTGCCAAATTTTGATATCTGTTTTTTCAGTTATTTCCATTATCCTACCCATTATTTTTCTTTCTTTCCAGGAAACGGTAGATGAGTAGGTAATATTAAAAAATGTTTGTCGTCTTGCATTCAAACATTGAAGCCAGAGCACTTGTACATGTAGCATCATTTATTTTTTTAGATGCACTTGCACTTTTATATCAGTGTTTTTATTCTGTATAGCGATAATGGGGTTTTGGTGATTACCAGTTATGCTTTTTTTTTTCTTTTCTTTTTTTTTCTTCTACTATGCACACCTTGCCATAGTATTTCCATTTCTAATCCTTCTGCTTTTCAGTAGTAGGAAAAGTAGAGGTAAAAGCCAATTGTTGTTGGCCCACATAACCAGCGTGCATTTATTTCAGGAAAATCTTCTTGTTACTAATCCAACTTCAAAATGATAATCTAAAAATTCTGAAGTTTCACTGTGAGCTCCTTGAAATTATTTAAGAAATACATTTTTATAGTACTTGTGATGGCTTTCTAGTTGCAGTGATTGATTTGCTATTTTAAGAGCGTAGCTGGTAAATCGGTTGCCTTTTGAAATCCATATCATTTTTTTTCTTCTTTACTGTTGTGAATTATTCTAAATGTTCTGCCATTATATATGTTTACTTCTGAATCAGTGCCTGTGGTGGAAGATGTTTCCTGGAAGAAAATCAAGCAATAAAAGCTGAATAAGAGGGACTGTGTTTTGATTTCTGAAGAATTCTTTCAGAAAAGAAAACAATCACACCAAAGGGCTGCTTATCCCACACAATTTGCTGTAAAAGTAACCACGTGGTAATCAAGTTTTTAATAATAGTGGTGGTTATAGGACAAGATGTGCTTTTCCATATTTCGATCTTGTATTGAGTCCTGAATGATTATCAGATTTTCAGCACATCATACCAAACCCATTATTAATACACAGACTTTGTCTCTAGGGGGAGCAGTGACTCAAGATAAAAACAGGTGAGGGAAATAACAGTTATGTATTGTTGCTCAGATTGATATGTTGTTTCCAGTATGTTACAAATAATGTTTACATCATGCAAGTCATTCCTCAGTCAGCAGTTCTTTGAACATTTTGGTTTACTGTTATCATGAGAGACTGCAGTTAGAATTGACCCTAGTGTGGGTAGCACCGCATAGAGTACTCGATGAAGATAACATGAATAAAGTGAATTACAACAATGGATTATATTTAATTAGGCATAAACTTCAGTTTTTTTTGTTTTTTTTTTTTACTGTTTGTTTGTTTTTTACAGTGTGTGACATTGATGAGATAAGTTTTTCTTTTAATTTTCAGCCACTTTATATCAGTTCTATACAGTAGTAAACATTTGAAGTGGGTCAAAAAAACTATTTTTAAAACTGTCCTAAGACAAGAATGGGTGCTGTTGGATAGTTTTAGGACAACTTCGATTAAATGTTTTGATCTACTTTGATCGCATTGCTGAAATAAAATATTAAAACACTGAATTGCTCTTTTGTCCTTCGGCTGGCTTTTCCTCATGTGTAAGGTCACTGCCCTCACAACTTTCACTGTTGCGTGTAATGAGACACTGATTGGTGGGTGTTTCTGGTGACAAATAAGAGCATGAAGGCCGTCTGATTGACAGACTGAGACGTTTGCCCCGAGGTGCCCCTCTATTAGACTACAGCACCAGCACTTAAACATGGAGTAGAGCCTGGCTCTTTTTGCTGGTCGAGCGGATGTTGGGTTCACCAGTTGCTTGACTGTTTGACATGTTTGGACAATACCTGCCCAGCCGCTCAGATAAGCACAGGTCAGACCCCTGTAGTGAAGTCACGAGGTTCCCAGAGCATTTACCAGCCACCTGTGAGAAGCTCTTGTGTTCTCATGGCAGCCTAAGTGAACACTAGAAGATCACAAGTCAACATCCACCTTTGTGCCAGGATTAAAAAAAGAACATCAATAAAATAAAACATTTATAGATGTTTAAATGCTAATTTTCTTTGGTGTTATTTAGAAGTCTATAAGGTGAATGGGACCATTGCATAGTAACTGTAAGGCCAGTGTTTTTGTTTTTTACAGTAACTGCAATGCATGACACATTTGACAAATTATGCCATATTTATAAGTTTTAAGCAAACTAGGTTGCAAGGAATGAGCAAATAAAATAAATAACATGGTAACCACTACGTTTGGGTTTCCTAACCACAGTTTACCCGTTATTAAACCTGTACAATAGCAATCAATGCACCACAAATACTACAGTAGCTGTTTTAAAGGCAAATGTCGAAAACATGTTTTGATTTATCAATCTTAATGTTTGCCTTCCAAAATTGTAATAACAGCGTAACTTGTTTAATTTAATTATGACTATAGCTAATAATAAAATGCGATTTACGTATGCTGGTTATTATTGTATGCGTACTCCGTTTTAAAGGAGAGAATTAAAAATTGCTTACTTTTTTTGTATTAGAATAGCCTTCATTAAAGGGCTGTTTGTATGTACGTCAATTATATCTAAATTTCTTAACTCTTTTTGTCTTTTCTGCTCTTATTTAAAGCTAACAGTTTGTAAAACCTATGTAGGTTTATTGTAATCATTAAACGTTTACAGTTAAATTGAAGTATATATAGGCCTATATTGTTGCGCTTATAGACTACACATTTAAAATCCCTGTAGCTGATTTTGGTGATCTGTAGCTAATTGTTCCTCCTGTGAGTCTGACGGACGGCGGGAAGGCGCGCGAGTTTTGTTGAGCATCTCCTCACCTGAGTTCACGCGCTGCTTCTTTATGACATCGATCAGCTCGCAATACAATACCTGTTTTTCTGTCCATTATCTGTTAATTGCCCAGCAGAAGCGTCCCCATGTGCATTAGAATTACCGAAAATAACGTGTTGCGGTTAACTTGCATCTGCTCTGTGTCCTACTGCCTTGGACGATAGGATGCGGAAGGCGCGCACACATCCCGCCGCCGTATTTATTACAATTTCCCTTTATTACAGCAAGAAAAATTGTCAGGGGTTGTAGGCAGACGCGAATCTTCTCAAATAAGATGATTGCTATTTGAGGCTGCTGAGTTGTTCCTTATCACTTTGACTTAGAACAAAAAAAGTGAAAATTGCACCCCGGGGAAAACAGCTTTGATTAAAAGGTGTGGGGCTGGTTATCACCCCACTTTTTTACACACCATAATCAGCTTTATTTCCTAAACTCCCGTGTCAGTGCTGCAGCTTTATATTTTAAACATGTCAAGCGTAGACTGATCGGATTTAAACAATATCTAATGATTTCCTAATTGTTGTTTAAACGTGCTTCATGTTAAGAATAGGGAACTCACGTTTAGCTTTGACTATGCGTTTTGGCCTTCATGTCAAGTGAAAATAGGCCTGCGTTAAGTTTCCTTGAGGTTTACATTTTTACAGCTGTAGCGTGATAACAATTTGTGTCCAGATTAGTTTTTTCCCATAAATGCAAACATTTTCTACGATCAGTTTTATTATAGCCTGTAATTTCCAATTGATCCACTAAATCAATGTCCACTATGTCTGGAGATACAACGGTTCATTAAAAGTCTGAAACTCATAAAAGTTTATTTTAATAACTCATAAAGGTTTATTTTATTTATGTTTAATTACTTTGATGTTATAAAATTGTTGTAGCCTAGTATAGCAGTTCTGTATGAAAACTGTTCTTGCCTTATAGGCAATATTAAAATAAATCAGGCTACTGTTATCGGCCTAATAAATATATTTTTCTTTCTTTTTACGATATTTCGAGTTTATTTGAATTATTGTAGGTTGCAATAGATTGAAAAAATATTTAAATAATTATTCGTTTTTCATTGGGATCATGAATAATCTTCCGTAGCTATTTGACTGGGGGGGAAATCAGTTTAATAACAACAACAATAGTATAATAATAATAATAATTATTATTATTATTATTATACGATTTGCATCTTGGATGATCATGCAGCCGTGTGCAGTACTACCTTTTTAAATAACGATTAAAATTCGCTAACATATAGCACCAGTTATTATCAAAGTTCTGTATTTAAACTCAGTTGGTTATGGCTATTTAGTTCTTATTCGTGTAATGTAGGATAGTGTAGTGTTTGATAAATCAAAAAATACATATATGTTATTAAATAGCTATATTTAACGTTATTGGAGTTATAAAGAGAGAGCGCTCATTGGCTATAGAGTATATTCTCCACTTGTGATTCCACTAGTCGCCACTAGAGAGCTCTGTGCCGCAGTCATGCGCGCTCCTCCCTAGTTGGCGTCATTCCCGCAGTTCAAATCAGATAAGATACAACATGTTTGCAGTGACTACTCGTCTAATTTGTCGGCATGATAGCGCCATGTGTCTGGTTGGTTAAAAAAATGATGGCTAGGGCTGAATAGTGAAATAACAGCACCCTTTAGCGTCAGTTAAAAGAACAGTAGGCCCAAATTAAACTCTAAAGGCTTTATTTACACTAAATACGAACTATTTTGGAGGATTTGCTGAGGTAACGTAAGTGTAATAGGCTAATTTTGCATAAATTATTACCTTTTTGTATTTGATATGTTTGTAGCCTCTACGTTTTTTTACACTAATATACAGCATGCTTAATTTAGCTTGTATTTTAATCTACTAACAAATTCATCATGGTCCCACCTGCTTACATTTCCAAATGTCCTAAATTTAGACAGACTGACAGTTTAGATGAGGTAGTGAATGAGTTGTTTCTGTCTCTTTGAAAAATGTGCTCAAGGTCTTCAGAAACTCCTTCATATGTCTTCGGTCGCCCAGAGATATGGTGAGTTATGGCATTTTTTGCATAGCTCTCATACAGGTGAAAACACGCAGAAGAGATTCAGTTTAGTTAATGGTACACCACCCCGAAGCAAAGTGTCCCCAGGAACAAAAACATAAATTATCGTTTTAAATCTGCTTAAACTCTTTGACAAAGACAGACATTAAAATGACACCAAAATAGACTAGATTAAATATCTGTGTGCTAAATGATCACTGTATAAACTGCTGTATTTCCCTCATGGGTTTGAGGACACTGGTGTGCTCTTAAAAGATGGATCTCTAATGAGGTTGCATAGGTGCTCCTGGACTAATTACTCGCACTAGGAAGTGTGTGTGTGTGTGTGTGTGTGTGTGTGTGTGTGTGTGTGTGT
>CAIGQW010055024.1:5029107-5040113 GCA_903798125.1 Danio choprae
GTGTGTGTGTGTGTGTGTGTGTGTGTGTGTGTGTGTGTTTCATGAAACGGCCACATGGGATCTTCCTGAGTTTTTTTTATTTTTACTTGTTTTTGGATGGCACAATAGATCACTTTTAAAACTTAACAAAACTTAAGATATTTTGAAGTATGTTTTTTTTTATGAAATAAAATTAGTAGAATTATTGGTATTGTCAATGGTGATATATAGGTAAAACCTATATATATATTGTATTTTACTTAATTAATTTTATTTTACTTAATAATAATAACTTACTATTATTATTATTAATTGTATGTTTTATTTGATCTTGGAACATCAAAGGGCATATTTTGGATTATGTTGCTTTTTTTGTACCATGAATAACAATGGTTTAGTTTTGCCTATGGAAAAACATTTTTTTTATTTGCCAGAGTAAATCTCATATTTTATTAATTTAATTTATTTTACAACAGAAGAAAACATTTTAAAGAATGTTTTAACGCATTTTTTCCTTTGCAGTACAATTTGTTTCTTATTTATTTTTTTGTATGGCACAAAGCCCACTGTGTATGACGAGCATTGCCGTTTATTCTATTTTTCTGTGGAACACACAATAAGATGTTGTTGTTTTGTTTTATTTTATTATACTATATTTATATTATAAAATATATGATATATTTAATATTTTTATATGATATATTTTTTTATATTATCACTTTATTTCATAAGCTATTTTTAATTTCCATACTGTGAACGTCCGTTATTATCTTTAAAACAGTAAATCTCATATTTTATTTGACTTTTAAAAAAAGATCTACCTCTGTTTTAAAATAATGTATTAATGCATTTTTTCCCATGCAGCACAAGTTAAATTATTATTTTTTGTCTTGGATGGCACAACAGTCCACTGTGTTTGAAGCAAGAGCATTGTGGTGTCATGATCACTGATCGTTCCCTGCAAATTAGCTCTTGTTTAACGACACACATGGATGATCACCTGTCCAGATCAACAACTTATTTATATTAATAATATTTTTCAGGATTAATGGCTTGTTGTCATCTGTGGGCACCATGCGGTTCTGAACACGTCTGATGTGGTGTTGGGGCGAGGACTGACCTGCAGCTGGGCTGAAAGGGGCATGACTGACATGTGCCTTACATCAGTGGAGGATGATGGACAAGAGATGCAGCTCAGCCACATTCCTTCTCTCTATCTCTCTCTCTCTCTCTCTCTGTGGTACGTGCCGTGTCAATTTATATCTTATTTGCACTGCAGGAAGAAACAAATTTGAAGTCAATCATCTTGGAGGATGCTTTTCAAAGTCAGTCCTATGAGCAAACGTTTCCTGTCATACATCAACCTGTTAGCACTTTAGCTGAGTCATTGCAAGTCATTTCGCTCTGAGCAAAAAAAAAAAAAACAAGACTTCAGAAAGAACTATCCTTGTGCATCATTTTTGTTATGCTTAAATACAGTAAATGTATTGTTTAGCCCAAAATGAAGTTTCTGATATAATTTCTTCACCCTCATGTCATTCATAACCTGTATGATTATTTTTATTCTCTGTAACATACAAAAAAAATAAAAATAATCAGTTTATTTTATTTCTTTGGTCAGCACTGATTTACTTTGCAGTCACGGTTCAATTCTGATTCTGGAACACAAGTAGTATTGAAGCATTTTTTCATTGAAAGTAAACAATTTGGTTTTGCCAGTAACAGTGAATCCCAATTCATGTTATTTTTGTGAAACACAAAGTAACATTTTAAATAGCATCTAAATAGCCTGTTTTTTTCTGTTACCTAAAAGAATATTTGTAACCAAAGAAGACATTTTAAACAGTGTCTTAAAGGGACAGTTCACCCCGAACTGAATATTCTGTCATCATTTACTCATCCTTCACTTCTTTCAAACCAGTTTGAGTTTCTTTCATCTGCTGAAAACAAAAGAAGATATTTGAAAAAAAGCTTAAAAAAACAAAAAAAAAAAAAACTTTAACCATTAAATTCCATAGTATTTGTTTTTTCCTGCTCTGGATGTCAGTGGTTAAAGGTTTTCAGCTTCCTTTAAAACATTTTCATCTGTCAGTGTCAACAGAAAAAAAGAAACAAGTTGAAGGGTGAGTAAATAGTTCATATTTTGGAATAATGGTCATTATTATTATAACTATTCATTTGAAGGGGACCTATTATGAAAAAAAAACTTTATAAGGAGTTTAAGCACAGTTGTGTGGCAACACTGTGTGCGTATATCCAGTGAGTATATCTAATGGTAAAATAATTGTATCACACTTGATAAAAGCAGAAAAAGTGCCTGCAGGAACACTTTGATTGGCATTTTCCCTTTGTACATGTCATGAGATTTTACCCATTATTGACGATCTCTCGCTCATTAGCATAGACAGCCCTGAGTGAGAAGCAGTCTGTTTGTAACTCTGCCCTCTTTTAAAAAGAGCACAATTTCATTTCAATTTAAAGCTACAGTGACCAAAACAGCACAATTCGGATCAAACCCTCACTTAAAGAGTTATAAAATTATATTTGTGTGGTATTTTGAGCTGAGACGTCACATACAAACTCTAGGGACATCAGAGACTTATTTTACATTTTGTAAAAAGGGGCATAATACTATGTCCTTTTTAATGTATATTTCCCCATACAGTTTAACGTCAGTGGGGATCAAGTATGGTTTTATATGGACCATAAAAAAGCCAGAGGTTTGGAACAACATAAGCATTAGATGATAACAGAGTGTTCATTTTAATCTGCACTGTCCCTTTAATGCAAACATCCCATTTTACCAAACCATTATACACTGAAAATGAATTCAAAGATTACACCTTTCAAACACCAAACCAAAAGCTCTGAATGACACTGACATCGTAAGAACATAACGTAACACCAAAACAAACAATGCATCAACATGAATACGGGAAAACAAACAGTGATGTACAAAGGCTTAATTGTGCACACCAGGGAGCCGTTTGGGCTGCTTAAAGCCTCTATTTAAAGCCCCATCACCTTTAGGGATTTGACTGGAAACATACGCCACCACAGGAAGACCCCAGGGGCAACGGAGACACCCCTCCTGCCCTGTCCCATCTCCCCTTTACAAAGCAGAGGCCCCTACCTTGACACCTGTCAACACATTAGGTGTCAAATAAACTGGCTTTCAACCTGGGCCAGCAGGTAGGCAACTCAAAGTCTGCGCTTGACAGCATGGATCAGTGTTCTTAAGTCCTTGGGCACAATACTAACGTGACCTGTGGGAGCCGTTGAACGTTGAATCTGCCTCGAACATTTTGTACTATATAAACTCCAACTTGAGACATCGCGGATGTCATTTGCGAGTATTTTGCCATGATTTGGAGGGAGTATTTTTAGTGTTATTGTTTTAAAAGCGCTGCAGTGAAGTTTCCAGCTGTCAGGATGGCAGATGTATGACCGTAAATCTTCTTTTATGGCTACTTAGGTGGTAATTTATCTTTGGAAATTCTACAGGTGTCTGGTCTGGATCAGATAAGACCAGTTTGACGTCCCTCCACCCCTCCTTCAGGGTCGCTGTGGTAGAGAGCCGCTATAGGAGTTAAATGAGAAAGTCTATGCTTAAATGAGAAAGTTTATACTTAGCATACTCTCTATTATATAGAATGGCTAGTTGTGGCAAGAGGTATAACACGATATACTGTACTTTTTTTTGTCTTTATACAAATGTGCATTTTATCTAGCTTTGGTTTTGTAGGTTCTGTTTCCAAATGTTCAGAGTAGACGACAAGCAAACATTAAAAATCAAATTTTAAAAAATATATAAATTTTTGTGAACAATGAAATTAGTTCACTAAGGTATGAATGTAGATTTGTATATGTCACTTCTTAAAATGTTCAAATGTCTATAGAGAATTGTGAACTGCATTGTGAATAATAAACAGGAATCTGTTAAAAGGCACAGTATATAATTTTTGCTGCTAGAGGATGTGAATTCACAACATACAAAGATGTAGTTTGATGCCGCTGTGACTGAGTGTGGAATCATGGGAGTTTTCACATTCATTACATTGTATTTAGTGTTTAGTTACGTGACCCGTGCGGAGACCTGGCAGGCAAAAAACCAATGGGCCATAATGGCAGCTATACTGGGATCTCAGTAGAAACACAGCACAAACCTGTCATATTTCCATCTGTTTCAAGCTACGATATGAGCACAAACTGCAAGTTGTGGGTACTTGCGATCCATATTCTGCACCCACTGCAGTTTTTCAGTAATTTAAAACCCTCATGTCCCTGTCAGAGCTCCAATTCGACAATGTTTTTATCGATATTGTGAATATTCCTCAGTGATTTAATCATTGGTGACGCCGATATAGAGCATAAGTGTCTGTTTTTATATTTGGGGCCATTTTTGTTTTTTTTTTGTTTTGTTTAGAATAATTATTTGCTGGCAAGGAAAATCTATTCATTTACTTCTGCTATTTAAACTTTGACCTTGCATTTGAATTAATACTTTAATTGCACTTAACCTGTAAATTAGAAAAGAATTTGTATAAAAAGCATACATGCGTACTCACAGTTATAGGTAGATTGTTATGGGTCAGTGATGCTACCATTCGGCACAAATCCAAAAATTGCTCCTTTCTGGCTGTTCTTTCTATGAAAGTATTTTGCAAAAGCACAGCCCAGGCGTGTCTCACATCGATTAGTCATGATTTTTTTTTTACACAACAATTATCTATCTTTTTGACAAAAAAAGCTAAATCACTCATCCTGTTACTTGGCGGTTAACAGGAGAGTAATATTTTGGGTGCGTAATATCAGGGGTGCGTTCCCCTATTGGTGTGACATCACATGAAAACTATCAATGGGACTCCTGCAGAAATTATGTTCATAGATGAGCTAAAGTATTCAAAACTTATTATCATGATAGTATGTAGCAAAGAATGTCTGAAAGCCATCGAAGTGAAACAACAGTGCTGACGCAATAGCTGATGAGAGACAAATGCGACACTGCACAAAAGCAGTTGACCTTTTATTATGCCACAGTCGACCGCTTCCAGTTCTTCCAGCCGTGATCATGTAAGGAAGAAGCAGTGCTGTTTTATCATACTAAATACGTTTAAAGTTTCTGTTATAATGCTGTTCTGTGCAGTCTAATAAAACACACAATATATTTGAGAGCCTTTGCTGTTTTCCTGTTTTATAGACCATTTTGAGGGATATAAACAAAAACAATGGTCCCAACGTACATTTTTTATTTCTATAGCTTCCGAGAATCCAAAAAGAGCCACATAATGATAAATAATGTTATCATAGCTGTTTTAACATTAAGTTATGACTGAATTGCCTCTTGTTACAGTTATGAAATAGTTTGATAACAAGCAGGAAATGTTCATGGTCCAATGACATGACCACATTGAAATGGTCTATATAAAACCAAATTGGAAATCAAGGGTGTATGAAAACAAAACTACAACTAGTTACAATTGCTTATTACTCTGGATTTAAATACTCTGAATTTTTTTGAGCTATGTACATAAGTCATCAAAATATATAATTCTAGTGGATTTTGGATACTTTAATGAAACAAATCTTACATTTTGTGCATTAAATTAACTGATTTATTACAGTATAGCCTAAAACGTTGTTGTTTTCTCCACCATATATTGGAATATGTTCTATATATTCATTTATTCTGATCTTGCCTACTAATGGTATTCAGTGCAACAAAACTTTATATACAAAAAATCATATTTACATCAAGAATCATTTAATGATATTTAAAACACCAATGAATCTTTTCAGTTCTTTATCCTTTGCCACTTTCCTTTTAACAACTAGGTTTTACGCATTTGTGCCAACATGTTTGTAATTCATTAAATAAACTGCTTGATGCGTAATACACTGAAACTCAGCAACAAGTTCCTGTCTCTCCTAAATTTAATGACAACTTGCAGTACTACGCGAACATACAATGAAAGTGCATGACGGGAGGTGGTTTTGCCATTAAAGCAAGTCTGGCACCAGCACAGTCTGCAATCATTGTATTAGTCACAGAGGCGGTCGGGAGCATTACTGAAATTTTCAGTTGAAACATTTCTTTGAAAGTTCAGTTGAAAATCATCCATCATAGGCAAATAAAGTGCTGAAACTCGACACTTCAGAAAGCACTTTGGTTCATTTTGTTGTCTTCAACGAGAGTTTGAACCACTAATATTTAGACCTGCTGCCTGTACTGACATCTCTAAGTTGTTATGCCAGTTGATTTGACTGCAGCAGGATGCCTTTTGCGTCACTGGATTGTTTTTAGACACACGCAGTGCAGATGGTAACATGCTAGTTGTCAGTCACCTATCAGGAGGAAACAAAAACATACCGTGTCATAAACACTGACAAAGAGCATTTGTTCCATGCTGGATGCGACCCAACGCAAATACAAAAACAAGAATGAATCAAAGATATTGACATGCTGAATGTCATGTAACTGCTAATGGATACAGCGAGTTTTATAAACCCAAGATTCATCTCTTACACATCATGAGGAATGATTTAATCTTTTTATTTTTTCCTGTAGGATGATTTGGCAGTCGCAGCATACAGAAGGTACAACAGGTTTATGACGTGTTGGAAATCTGGAACAGCATCCTAGAAATATCAGAGCTCATAGTTCTGTGCGGTGTCTGTCTTTTTTTTTCTTCTTTTTTTCAGATATTGACATGATCAGTCAAGCAATTTTATATGCCATCATCTCTAAATGAATGAGAACATTCTCCAACTTTGCTTCCTCTCTAATGCCCTATAAGCTTGTCAAGGCTTTAGACGTTTGAAAGACAGTGTTTCTGTGCGCTTGGGACACACCGATAAGATCAAATATCTCTTAATGCTTGTAATTCACTGTAAATCAAAGTGACAAATGACTATTACCGAAATCCTCCCGTGGATTTTGGGAAATGCGAAAGCTCACCATGCCAGGGGGAGCTGAGTCACTTTAAGACCAATGCAAGTAAATGTACAGTTTATGGCGAGGGTGCTTCAAGTCCAAACTTGTGTTACGTAGCTCTTCATCAGCAGAGAATAGACTGTTTACCCAGTAACATTTAAATGAAAACTCCTCAATGTCAAGTGTTACAGTGCCTGTCAGAATTTTGTCACCTGAGACACTGCAGTCTGTCTCGTTTTGCTCAAGGCCTAATCATTTCACTCTAGACTGCTCATTTGTTGGATTAGTCGAAGTAAAACTCTGCATGGTTGACTGGTTTTCATGTCATATTTCCATAAACACATATTCTCTTGGTTTGACTGTGATCATTTAGAGTTGCAGATGTTAGTGATAAAATAGCTATTATAGTTATTATTGCTGCTTTATAATTGCTATCAGTGTAAAATACAATAGCAACAGCATGATTTGATTCCGTAATTAGATAATAGCATGATTCGATTTTGTAATTAGGGTTGGAAACTGAAAACTGGTTCTATAAGAAATATCGGTTATTTAAATTCTTCCAAGGGCCTCACAGTGGGGCAGTGGGTAGCATGTTCGCCTCACAGCAAAAAGGTCGCTGGTTCGAGCCTCGGCTGGGTCAGTTGGCGTTTCTGTGTGGAGTTTGCATGTTCTTCATGTGTTTGCGTGGGTTTCCTCCGGGTGCTCCGGTTTCCCCCACAAGTCCAAAAACATGCGGTATAGGTGAATTGGGTAAGCTAAATTGTCCGTAGTGTATGAGTGTGAATGGGTGTGTATGGATGTTTCCCAGAGATGGGTTGCAGCTGGAAGGGCATCCGCTGCATAAAACATATGCTGGATAAGTTGGCGGTTCATTCCGCTGTGGCGACCCCAGATTAATAAAGGGACTAAGCTGAAATGAAGATTAATGAATGAATGAATAAATTCTTCCATTAATTGGAAATAAATAGTTATTATACTTGTTAAAATGAGCTTGTAGTGGTTAATGCAATCATTGTTCAGTTGCGCCACAAACACTGGTGAAAGTGTACACAAACACAGTGTAGATGACTCCTGAACGAATGACTCTGTGGACCTGGTGCTTTTACTAAATCAGAAATAAACAGTGCAATTAGTGCAGCCTGATTCATGAATTAACAACTCTAATGTATAGGTACTTTTTAGAGAATTAAAATCATACAGCAGAACCCAAGTAGTAGCTTCTGAACTTAAAACTCTAATAAAGTGGTTCTGTTTGCTGAATCAAAAACCACCATGTAATCCGAACAAAAGACTCTAATGAACCCGTTCTTTTTAATGAATCAAAAACCTACAGCACAGCTAATTCACAAACAAATGAATCAAATAAAACAGCTAATTTTACTGATTCAGAAGTTTACAGCATAACCTGTGTAATCCAGTTCAGCAATAAATGATGATATTGGAATGGTTCTTTTTACTAAATGAAAACATACAGCGCAAACTTAATAATCAGATCCAAGAACAAATTTACGTTTTTGATTCCTTTTACTGAATCACAGCACAACTATTTGATTCATGAATAAATTCACTCTAATGATCTGCTTCTTTTGATTGAATCAAAAGCTTATAGTGTAACCAGTAAAATTTCAATCACAAACAAAAAACACCAATGAGCCGGTTCTTACTAATTAATCAAAGTTTTTACAATGCATCACTATTATTATACTAATGCAGTCTGACTCCCTGACAAATGATTCTATTGAGCTGCCTCTTCTTCATCGATTAATATCAGTGATATTTAATCAGTGTAGTTATGAGAATGTGTAGTTAAAGATTATTCATATTACGGACTGAAATATGCGTTTTGATTAGTTTAATGTCGCTTAGTATATACACCAGTTTTTCTAATATTAACTTATATATAATATATACTTAAATTCACAGTAAATTTGTGTTTCTTTTGCAAATATTTAGTTTACATCGGTCTGCTAGTCAACACAATCGTTCAATTTGTTTTCAGACATAAAGTTTTATCTCGCTGAAGCTGAAGTTACTCACCTATTATATTTAGACAGGTGATGGGTGAGGCCCAGACGTACGGGTTTATGGATTATAATTGTTCAATGTATAATTAGACTTGAAAGAATCATCCAGTCTGAGCCTGAAGCGACATTGATGAGAAATTAATGGAATGTCATGTCTCTCACACAAAGAACAGTCTTGGTGCAGTCTCTCGTTCAAAAAGACTATTTAAATTAAACTGGTATATGTCACAACAGACAGACACAGCAAATGATCAAGACACAAAGGCCTTGGCCGCACACCAAACTTACAAAGCCACGCCTGTTAATAACAGACAGGAAGTGGAAAATGGCATGAAACATTTCCAGAAATCGCATTAAATGTTTTCTCATGCAACATGCAGAGGATTTGTAAAAAAACTGACATGCAACTAAACGTCATTTAGCGTCAAAGCAATTGTCAACGTCATTTGGCTTTGGCAAGATACCACAAAGCTATTGTGATGCCATCACTAATAGTGCTTCAATTGGTGGTTGCGTCTTTGACCATGCTAGAAACAACGGTTGCAAGTGAAAACTCACCAAGCAGCCGCACGAGAAAACAGTTGAAGGATTAAGACGTCAAGTATGTGAAAATTGATGCTGACCTAAATGAAAGCAGTTCTGTCATCTCTCTTTACAAAAGTACACATCAACATTTACTGCTGGCAGAACTCAGGGCACAATGGAGATCAAAATCCCTCTTATGTTATGACCATCAAATATAGTCCATGAAGTAGATGTAGTGTAAGAATCATGTATATATGAATATTGTGGAGGGGGGGGGGTTGAGTCAAAGTAAAGCCTTTGGCCGTTGGAGGTAAAGAAATGTTAATCCTGATTTAAACGATCTGGCACTTTACAAAATACGAGACAATTACACGGATAATTATACCAAGCCTTCACACAGTGCCCGTGGGTCACAATTAGCATAATGCAGGCTTCACACAAGGAGTACTCGAGCGTCTCCAGGTGTGCCTGTTACAGTGCATAGACCTACTGGGGAGGTGAAGAGTGTGCATGTGTGTGTGTGTGTGTGTGTGTGTGTGTGTACAGGTGTGAGAGTGTGTGCGTGTTTAGTGGGACTGTTATTGGGGTTAGCATAAATACTTATTTTCAGCAACTGACATTTTGATTTATGTCTTGATCAGTATTAAGTCATTTTCCTTTGTGTTCTTTTTCTTGGTATGCACATCTGTTTTGTTGTTGTTTTTCTGGGAGTAGGAACCCCCATTTAATTTTGGTTTTCGTTTGGTTTTGGAGTGAAGCACGAAGTTAGAGACAGTCAATACAACTGCGTCTTGTGACTCATAAAGTTTGATTTAACTTTGACAGAAATATAGAGCTTGATTATTCGCCAAAAATGAAAATGTATTCAACTATGGGATTCAATGGCTACTGGTTTCCAACATTGTTTAAAACATCTTTTTGTGTTCATCTGAAAAAAGAAACTCAAACTGGTTTAGAACAAGTGGAGAATAAGTAAATAATGATACAATTTTCATTTTTGGGTGAACTTCATTTTAAAGCATTAAATGGTTAGTTCACCCAAACATGAAAACTATGTTATTAATTACTCACCCTTTAGTTGTTCCAATCCCCTGAGACCTTCGTTTATCTTCGGAACAGAAACTAAAATATTTTAGATGAAATCTGAGAGCTCCCTCATCCTCCATAGAAAACAAATAGTAAAAACATCTTTAAAACAGACCATATGCCTGCAGTGGTTCAATCAAAATATTATGAAGAAGCTATACGAGAATACTTTTGTGCACACATAAAAACAAAAACAACAACTTTATTCAACAGCTTCTTCAACTCAGTGTCAGTATAGGGCGCACATTCACAAGAGCGTTGTGCACTAATGTATGCTCGTGCGTGGCTTCCTCTGTTTGAAACCAAGCACAGGTCCATCCGAGGTATTCATTTTTGGCTAACTAACCATTTGCCGGGGGCCTCACGGTGGCGCAGTGGATAGCACGTTCGCCTCGCAGCAAGAAGGTTGCTGGTTCGAGCCTCGGCTGGGTCAGTTGGCGTTTCTGTGTGGAGTT
>CAIGQW010055024.1:5059142-5076416 GCA_903798125.1 Danio choprae
TTGATTGATTGATTGATTGATTGATTGATTGATTGATTGATTGATTGATTGATTGATTGATTGATTGATTGATTGATTGATTGTCTAATAAAATCCAGGTGCTGACAAGTGACTAATGAGACTTCTAAAGATGTCAGGGACATTAAAAAAGTTTTTGTTCAAAATGCATTCCGATTGGATTGCTTTTATATAAACAATTACGTGATCAAATGCACACAGAAGACTACTAATTCTCTGACTGCTGGGTGGGTTGTGAGACAGCACACCTAAACAAGGTATTCATACTTTGCATTAAAGTCAAATCATTGTCATCATTGTTTGCATTCTTATCTTTTCATTTCTGCATAACATCGGTTGATTCAGTATAGTGCTTCCAAGAAAATGTTTCCAAGAGCATAACTAATAAGAATTTAGTAACACTTTAGTTTAGGTCACAATTCACAGCATTAACAAACCATTAACTAACACTACTAGCTTAATAACCTTCTAATTAGCTGTTTACTAATAGTTTATTTATTTATAAACTATTTTATTTATGTATTTATTAATAAGTTGGGTTTAGGTTCTGGGTAGGAGTAGGGATGCAGGATAAGATCATACTTTATAATTACTAATGAACAATTAATGTCTTAATGATAGGCAGGTTATAAGCCAGTAATTAATACCGTGAATTGTGACCTAAAATAAAGTGTTACCAAGAATGTTTGTTTTATTTTTGACAGTGTTTAGTGTGTATATTTGGGCATGAAAATAAGATCTTTAAAGAAAAAAGAAAACTTCAAGTCTATAACAGCAACGAACGGCTTGTTTGGGCTACAGCATTGTTTTTTGGGGTTTATGATGTCACAAAGTGGCCCATTAGAATATCTGTAAAATATATTCTACAGATATTTAAATAATTCGGGTTTGGGGAGGGGTGAAACAACAATACATTTACCTCTCTCTGATATGTCTTGCAATAATGATATTCATTCTGATATTCATTCATTCATTTTCCTTCAACTTAGTCTCTTATTTATCAGGGGCACCACAGTGGAATGAACCACCAACTATTCCGGCATATGTTTTATGCAGCAGATGCCATTCCAGCCGCAAACCAGTACTGGGAAACACCCATACACTCTCACATTCACACACACACTCATACACCACAGCCAATTTAGTTAATCCAGTTCACCTATAGCGCATGTCTTTAGACTGTGGGGGAAACTGGACCGAAGTAACCCATGCGAACACAGGGAGAACATGAAAACTCCACACAGAAATGCCAACTGGCCCGGCTGGGACTCGAACCAGCAATCTTCTTGCTGTGAGGCAACAGTACTAACCACTAAGCCACTGTGCTGCTCCAAATTCTGATATTATGATTGTCAAATATGTGTAAGAGCACATATTTCATCATTTAAACATTTAATTATGATCATATTAGTTGACCTATGATAGATAATGGGCACTGCCATGTTAGTCTGCACTGCAGTGGAGAGATTAGAGCTGCTGGATTTACAACACATAAACTCATGAACCTTTCACAAAACACATGAAAGTAAATAGCTGTTTAACTTGGATTATAATGAATAAATAAATGTTTTATATTCCTAAACAGTGCAAAACATATATTTGTGAAGAATGTACATCATCAGATTATTTGGAAAATTATTATTAATATTGCCATCTTCCTGAGATATCTATGTTTAACAAATCATAAATGTTTTGTTTTGCTAGTACATATGTGTATTCAAATGTATAGAACCCAAATCAAATGTGAAAACACTAAAAAGCTTTTTATCTTTGACAAGTAATGCACTCATCTTTCTCAGGCTACACAGCCATCTTGAAACAGACAGAACTTGCTGCTTTGCCAAAGGGTATGGCAGTATTAAAACACTATTTAGCTGTTTGCTAATCACAACACACTGGGGTAGCTAACCAATCACAACACATTAAATATTACAGAAGGCGGGCCTTCATCAAACCTGGAACTAATTGAGCCGGTTGTGCCAGGATGGGGATAAAGATCTTGTAATAATGTAAAATTATGAGAAACACAATGCATTTTTCGATCCACCAAGCATGAGAGCATGGTCTAGTACACACCAAAACAAATAAAAAAATTTGTAAAATAACAAATAATACGACCCCTTTAATATGGATATGGAATATGGAAACAGCAATGCATTCCACCTAACAACATGTAATCCGATCAATGAAAACTCATGATAATACACATTGCTAAACAGAGCCTGCATGAAATGGAAGTGAAGATTGTCATTTTTCCTCTATCGTGACTTAAATCTAATTTTATAATTTTTTGAACTGATAAAACATTTAATTGAGTGCTTGATTTTGTTCTTCGGGGTCCGATTGGATCGTTGGATGGGTGTTGCTAACAACATGGAGAAATATTTTACTGTTGTAGAGGATTATTGTCCACTGGAATCACCGTCTGCAGAATGTATTGAGACCGCTGTGTCAGGGTTCTGCCACTCCGGTCTTGTAAATTCATGTTTTGGTGGCAGAGTCCAGACACTAGTCCTGTCTTGTCCTGTATGTTGTGCTCGGCTCAAGTTTTCTCGGGTCGAGCACTCATTTTCTTTCATTGTGTGTCTCTGTATGAGTGGCCTTGTCACTGCGCTCAGGCCGTGCGCGTTCCTGCTTGAAGTGGGCGTGCGAGGTCTGGGCGTGTTTGCGACGCGCGCTCTCCTCCTGGTGTTTGTGTTCATTCTGTCTGCAGCGTGGTGTTTCATTCCCAGCGTCTCAGTCTAGTTGGTTTCGGTTTCGGTTGCCGCTGGGATGAGACATGCACGTTGCATGTGTAAGTGCACGGTGAGTGTTTTCATTTATATTTATGTACTCGTGTCATGCGTTCAGTCATCTGTTGGTGTTGTGTTTAGCACGTGGTGCATGTTTACATGCGCCGCATGCTTTGTCTCATGTGAACACTAGGTTAATAAGTTCTCTCATTGGCTGCGTGTTCTAGTCTCGTTTTGTGTGAGCACATGGCTTGTGTTGTTTCTTTGTGTCATGTGCTCTCCCATCTATTGTGTAGTCCCACCCTCCTTGTTAACTCAATATTAGTTTATTATGTTCACCTGACTTTGTGTTAATTATTTCTGCTTATATTCTCCTCATGTCTGCTGTCCTGTGCCAGTTCATCGTCATATCTTGCCTTGTCCTGTTGTGTGTTCCAGCCCTGATCCCTGCCAGCCTGCCCAATCAAGTTTGTTTGTTTGTTTGTTCTGTTAATGTTTTTTTCCCTCTGGGTAGTTTATTTTACTTTTTATTTTATTATTAATAAAAACCCATTATTTATTTCTGCACCTGAGTCCTCGCTCCTTTCCCCACCCACTGAACGTGACAGGCTGATGCTGATGAGAACGAGTAGCTAAATTTCACAGATAGAATCGTAGCTGTGATCTCATAACAAATTTCTGGATAGGCTGAGCCAGAAATGAGATGCACTGATATCCCCGCCCTAAAGGCATTCCATGTGATCAGAAGTGAAGAAAGTTATTGTATTTGATTAGTTGATATGAGGGAAAAATATTTTTTAAGTGCACAGATACATTATAACAAGCTCTTATATATATATAAAGAGTAAATTTTGGTCATTCACCCAGAGGAAACCCACGCCAACACGGGGAGAACATGCAAACTCCACACAGAAACGCCAACTGACCCAGCCAGGGCTCAAATCAGCGACCTTCTTGCTGTGAGGCGATTGTGCTACCCACTGTGCCACTGTGCTGCCCCAAATTTTGATCATGCCAACTTTAAAATTTACATTGTCAGTATGTTGATGTACTTCCAACTGAAACAGAATATTGAGTTTCTTTTTGCACATCATATTAAACTAATGGTAAGAGGGGCATGACTAAGAATATTGTTCAAATTGATGTCAACAGAGAAGTACCACCACTCCAAATGCAGAAGTAGATGGTCAAACTTTGATTAAAGATTACAAAAACAAACATTTTTTTAGTGTGCTAAATGTATTTTATAAATTTTGATTTCAGAATTTAAAGTTCAGCAGCAGATTCTTTTTTTATATATAAAACAAGATGAGTCTGTTTTTTTGCAACACAGTGGTTTGATCTTCCTCCAGAACCAGAGCGAGGTGAGCGAGGACTGAAGCGTCGCTCCAGTTCTGTTCCCAGCTCTTCTCTCTCCCACACAGAGACCCACACCCAGCCCAGTCCATCTGCACCGACAGGCACCTCAGCTGGGCGAGCGGCAGCACCAGCCTCCCTCTTCTGTTCAGGTCAGAGTCCTTCACACTCAATGACATCATCATTGTCTGTCAGTCACAGAAAGCTGTGGGCCTCCTGTCTCAACACAGACTTCAGCCATGCCAACAAAGTGCCTCCAGCACTTAAAGCCCCAAGCATTACAGATGAAGGCAGATCCGCTGTAGTGACACCGTTCGTCAAGAGACCCGCTTTACGTGGGCTCCGTTTGTTTGCTGCACAGAGATGTGCTGAGTAGCTGGCCGTCTTTAATGTGTGCAGACGGTGACGGAGAAACATGAGCCAATCCAGCCATCTTGTACTGAGGATTCAGGGCTGGACAAGCGTTTGCCATCTGTAGCTGCGGCAATGCGTGAGTCTGCAGCCAGCCCACATTGTGTCAGCAGCAGCCCCGGTACTGAGAGGGTTTTTTTTTTTTTTTTTTTTTTTTTTAAGACGCCGTTCGAGATGTCTCACCCCTTTCTGTTGTACACTATCACCCACTAATGGAGCATGAACTTTTATGGGGTGACATCAATTACTTCAAAAGATTTAATGAGTGTAAATGATTTATCTTAAGTGCAAAAGAGGAACCGGGAAAGAGCTCATTATGTAGTCAGTGATTATCACCTGCATATTAAGTGTTGTTAATAGTTATGGAAATCCTTGGGTTACACTGCACTGGAAGTGTCATTGTGGGGGCTCAACATGCCTAAAAATCTTCAATAATGAGGGCATTGTTTGGGCGTTTCATTTAAAGCATTTAAAAATACAGCCGGAATAAGTGTTGGGATGTTCAAATACTTTGTGACATCATATATGACAATGACATCATGATGGACTTTCATTTATGTTACACATATCCATACTACATATAATACACTACATATACTTTTTAAATGGTCACAAAGGAAGTTTCAAACCAAACCTGATACTAAACATCAATTTCAAATAAAGTGTAATAATTTGTAACAATATGTAGCAAAATCCCATCCAGCCCCATACTGCTAAATTGGCACAACGAATTTTGTTGGTGTGTACAAAGGTTGTGCAATATACAAAAATTATCAAAATATTACAAATGTGGATATAGCGATATGCTTATTGCAATGGTTTTCTGCAAATTAGTGATTTATTACAAAAGTATCTTTGTCTGCCTGCCACTAGCACATATGAAGTTAAATGCTTTATTATAGTATAGATGCTGAAATCTGATCGCACAAGCAAGCCATGTTGAGCAAGCAGTAAAACAGCAAAGAATTAACTCCACTGTTTCAAGTAGGATTGCTAAACTGATTGTCCTTGATGTTTTAAAGTAAATATAACTATACTAGTGGAGTAAAGTGGCAATATCATGATAATTATTTTTGTTAGTTTACATTATGATGCCTGATATAAAATGTCTGATTTGTTTTATACAACAGTTGTAGTGATGTTTACTTTTCCAGGATATAATATGAAACATATGTTGGTTATAAAAATTTGTAAATATTGTATCGCATATCAAATATTAGGGGCGACACGATGGCTCAGTGGTTAGCACTGTCACCTCACAGCAAGAAGGTCGCTGGTTCTAGTCCCAGCTCGGTCAGTTGGCATTTCTGTGGAGTTTGCATGTTCTCCCTGTGTTCGCATGGGTTTCCCCCGGGTGCTTCGGTTTCCCCCACAGTTCAAAGACATGCGCTATAGGTAAATTGAATAAACTAAATTGGCCATAGTGAATGAGTGTGTATGGATGTTTCCCAGTACTGGGTTGCAGCTGGAAGGGCATCCGCTATGTAAAGCATATGCTGGATAAGTTGGCAGTTCATTTCGCTGTGGCGACCCCAGATTAATAAAGGGACTAAGCTGAATGAATATCAAATATTGCCTTATTTAGCATGCTTGCACATATCACATTTTTCTTCAATATCGCACAAACCTGGGTGTACTGTGTACCATACCATTAAGTATATTAAGTTAATTATTAGTTGAACCTTCGCTGTACAGGCGTCACCATTCACCAAAGTTAGGCAGAAACAGACAACAGCAGTGTAACAACTAAGGAGCCATTCACACAAAGTGTCTTTCCATCTGAAAATGTGAGATGCAGTGCTGAAATTTTTTTTTTTAAAACACCGCCTCCTCCGCCATGTTGTAGTCAAATAAAACAGTTGTCATGTCAACTTGATAGTGTAAACAGACGCTTGCAATGCTTGCCCAGCCCCCTGCCCAGTCAGTTCTTCTGATTGGCCCACTGCTTTGGAAATGATGAGTGGCGCTGCATGTAAAAGTTTAAATTATTTACCTTGACACGGCATCACAAAAACACAGCAATCATGTGCTAGGTGCTACAATTTTGACACACGTCCATTAAGCATGTCTTTACATAGAAAAGCCATGGAAATATAAGACTTAAGACTATAAATTTAAGTCTTATATTTTACTTATAAAGTAGTCTTTTTTTATTATTCTATTAATCTTGTAGTTTTGTATCACAAGACGTTTTCAAGTTCTGTAGCTGATTGAGACAAAACACTTCTGCCTGTTCAAAATATCAGAAAAAGCAAGCACTGGGAAGCACTTGCTTATTCCCGTTGTACCAAACCCATATCAAACCGTGACCCCAAAACTGAGGTGTACTGAACACTGACTTCATTACACCCCTGGTCATCACACATTTGGACTATAATATGCAATCCAAAGACTAACAAAACCCAGCTACCTTTAGCATGCTAAAAACTTTTGTCTTAAAGTTACATTATTGACTTTAATTTTAATTTAAATACGTCAATTAGACCCCAATCTGATATAATCCCCCCAAAAGCAACCATATAACTAAAATCGCTCCCAGTTCCTGTTATGCAAGCAAACCAAAAGCAAGTACTTCCACCAGTATTTTTAAGGAAATACAAAATGGATCATCTGGTGTGGAATCCCCTAATATAACATTAGGATAAAATGAAAACAGTTTTTACTGTTGTAAAAACAGACTGAAACAGAGACAGTTCTTTATGGGACCACCAAAATAACTCCAGTGATCAGGATCAAGAATAAGTCCATGTGTTACCATAGCAACCAAGACCTCCTTCACTTTCTCTATCACAGCCCCCCCCCCCAAACCCCCGTCACCTCAGGGCCTTCCAGCTGACTGTGAGGTGCCTTAAATCACAGCTCAGGCGAGACAGACACTTGCTAAACCATCGAAAATGTGCTCCAGTGAGTCATTCAGAATCTTTACATTTCCGTTCCTCACCTAAGAGTTCAGTCATGTCACATCATATCACAGTAAACACCTGTCATCCAAACAGGTTTTGTATATTAGCAGGATAATTCACCCAAATATGAAAATCTGCTCAACATTTACTCACCCGCAAATGAAATCTTTTGAGGTTTTTTTGTTTTGTTTTGTTTTGTTTTGTTTAGTTTTTTGGTTGAATACAGAGGAATGTATATTGAAAAATGCTGGAAGCTAGTAGCCACTGACATTCATAGTAAGAAAAAATACTCAATGGCTAGTGTTTTCCAACATTCTTCAAAATGTATTCTTTTGTGTTCAACAGAAGAAACAAACAAGTTCAAAACAAGTGGGGATGAGTAGATGATGACAAAATAATGGGGCGAACTATTAATTTATTACAATTGATGCTGTAAATAATGTTTTGAATTCTAAAATTTGAATTTTGGGGGGAGAAAAAAGGGTTTTATATTATTGATGAATAAATCTAATGAAAATTAGTGAGTCACTCATACAATAGCATTACTATATACATTTACATTTTACATTACATTTACTATATACTATATACATTTTCACAGTTTTTACTATGGAAATATAGTATATAAATATTTCCAGTATAGTATATAGATATTGCCAGTAAATATAGGAAATACTATGTTTTTACTATCTTTTTTTTTTACAATGTGGGTTCTTAAAATCTATACTGAAGGATCTATTTAAAACAACAACAAAGCCACAGCCAGAGTTAGTAGAGCTGGAGAAGATGCTCAGTGCTGCTGTTCATTACACAGGCACAAAGAAAACCATAAAGCTGCAACAGCAAAAAAAAAAAAAGTTTTAATGAGAGGATTTAAAAAAATATATTTTAAAAAGTACATCTTTCCCTTCTTGGCGAAACTTTTTAATTAGGAAAAGTGGTTTTATTTTTATAGCATGACCCTCTAAAAAGCTAAAAAAACGTTCATCTGGAGAAATCAGACAAAAAAAAAAAGTTTCATTCTTTGTCTTTGTGACTTGTAAAACACCTACCGAAATGGAAAGTGCCACAAACACAAGAAACAAAGGCATGTCAACAACACACATGCATTTGCGCACAAAAGAAAGACGACATCCTTCCCACACCTGAGGTGGTGAAGCTCTCACCTCCCGATCACGTACAGGTGTGAAAGCAAATACAATGGATCTTTATTCAGGTTGAATCACATGAAGTCTCATCAAGCTCAACACAGGTGCGCGACAGACTTTCGGATCATCAGTCACTTTAGAAGGTGGATATTTGTTCTAATCACTCCATCAAGCAGCATGAAAAAGAAGAACCTAATCGTTCACTTGCAGAGAGCATCAACAAGGGTACACATCTGTAACAGGCCTGTGAATTTGTGTCATTCCATTAGGGAAATCAGTGCCGTATTTAACCCCGTTTGGCGTGATGGGAAGACAGCAACACCATGCAGCCGCTATATATACAAGCTCGCACAACCCCTGCTTCTCATTTTATGCAGTGCTGCATCATAAGGGAGAAAGAGGATAGAGTGATGTTTACCTATTCACACCTCTGATGAGTGCAGGAGAATTGAATTCATGCTGAGAGTGGAATAATTGATTTGGACGGCAGCCGCGCCGGGAACATCTGGGGTCTTTCTCACACCCGCACACCTTCTGATGACATAATAAAAGAAGGAGGATGAAGTGCGAGGCGCAGTCATTTACACCAATATTTCCCTGTAAATACATTTACGTTCGGAATAAAATTGTTCCCCGATGAAACGAATTAGCCTTTGCTTTACAGTTGTGGTGTGACTCTGTTAATCGGATCTTCAAATGCATGATTCAAGTCATCTTTAATGATCTGATTACACTAAACATCAGATAGCGGGAGTCAGCATTGCGTTTAATGGGATTATCGCTAAATCTAAATGCACTAGGCACCACAGCCGACGTTTGCCCCCTAACTCGGGGGTCTTTCCTCCTGCGCCCGCTTCCATTCCTGGCATCTGGTTGACTGAGTAAATTGGCTGTACAGACACCCTTCCTCGCTCTGCTCGGTTCTGTGGCGCTCCCATTTAAAAAGTGCGAAATTATAATTATCAGAATTATGCTTTTAATGATGCGTTAATTAGACTCCTACAGTGAGATTAGCAAGTGCTTATGAATTATTAACTGTGAAGTCTTTCCAGAATTTGAACAGGCAGGACGCACTAAATTTGCTTTTTGGTGATTAGCGTGCTGGAAAATAACACAACAGACTGTGGTGCATATGCTTATGATTACAACTTTAAGTACATTTATTTAACTCTATCACACACCGGCGCTTTTGTGCCAAGATTCTGTGTAACCAACTTCTCGGGCAAAGAGCCTCGCGCGTTCCTACTTTCTCATTAACAGAAACATATGATGGAGCATTCGCTGCCAAAAGTCTTTTTTAGCACGCGGCTGATATATATATATATGTGGCGAGCGCTCTTTCTGTTTGGTGTTTTCGCTTTGATGCTTTGACAAGGTCACTGTAATGATGTATGTGCTTTCTTTGCTAACGCAGCCGTCAAATCTTTTCCTCCACTCTGTCAACAGCAGTGAAAACAATGAGGAGTCGCAGCACACCTTACTGAACGCTCTGCGAGCGAGGACCATAGACGCTAAATAAACAAGCCTCGCCACAGCCAATCCCGGCTGCTGTTACATGAGCCAGACCTAACAGAGCATGGTAAAACTATTTGGGTAATCCCTAGTTGTAATAACTAAGTCAACTGTTTTGAATTGTGAGAGCAGCCTCTGGCCCAACCGCAGTGGTCATGGCTGCCCTCTTTAGCCCAGCGCGCAACGCTTGGTCTGAGCTGTCCAAACTTTTGGATGGAAATAGGCTTGCTAATTTGCAGGACGTGGGTACCACACCTCACTTGGCATGCATGAATGAAGAGTGCACCCAGGAGACATCACACAAAAGACGATTGAAGCCAAGAAGGAAGCCTGCTCTTTGCCCGCAGTCCATTTTAAACAAATAACCAATAAATAACCCATGTCCAAATAGCTAATTTAGACAGGACTATTAGAGTGCACAAAGCCTGAATCTGTGATGCCATCGCTAATGATTATTCTTATTACTGCTAAACCAACCCAGACAGGGCGATCTGGACCTGGTCTTATTTCAACATGGACAAGGGCATTTGGTGAATAAGTAAATCAATGGACAATAATTCCAGAAATTATTAATCACATTTGTATTTGTTTTTTGCAGGTAAAATTTGTAAAAAAATAAAAATAAAAAACATCTGACATTTTTGTTTAACATTTAATAATCATCTGACCAAGTATATAAAGAATTCAGATGCAAAATCCTCTAAATGCCATCGGAGATTTTCTACTAAAATGAGCATTTTTCTATGTGTAGGTTCCGTTATTTCACTTTTATGGCAGTGAATGGGAGGTTTTTGTTGCCTTTAAACTGAAATAACTGAACATAAACATAGGAGCATGAGGAAATTGCTCATTTTAGAAGAAAATGTATAATCATAAGCTGCTCACTTCATAATAGTACTGCGCATCAGATTATAAAAATCACAACACAGCCTTAGTGATTTAATAACCCCACTAAACCATTTGAAGTTTTCTGGTATTGCTAGAATTACTTAAAAGCTTACTGGCTGTGTTTACTCACATTTTGCCTTTGCAGAGAGTAAAATCATTTATGCGCATTCTTTTTATAGAAATATAAATATAAACATTTTACTTTGACTTATTCAGACTGCAAGCGATGCTCCCTGTGATTGAGATTCACCGCTGACATGCCTATGGCAATATCAGATTAACGAACTGTTGCATGAATATCAGGTACCTCTATACATAATGCAGTGGAGCTCTGCTTTTAAAAAAGGGTTCATCATATCAATTTCCCCTCTGACAAGGTGTGAATTCTGAAGTGCATTTTAATGAACCATTGTTTCTTTGATATTTCCTGATATACGTTTTTTTTCTCAGCAGGGCGTCAGCGAGCGTGTTAGTGGGCCGGAGGGTAGAAAATAACACAACGCATTATATTTTATGAAGAGACCGCCGACAATCGCACCGAGCGAATACTCATCGGCAGGTTTTGTTTTTGCACAGGTTATGCAAATCAGTCCTCGTTGACTCACCGACTCGTTATAACATTAATTAACACAGTGCTACCTTGCTCAATATTTGGTAACAGAGCCACTGTCTGCGGATGTAAAAATTTACAGGATTCCAATTTTAATGAGGGAGCAGAGCACAGGTGTGCTAATGAAGGAATCGGCTCATTTGAATAAAACCATCCTGTTTGGGAGAAAATTAATTAACAACACTGGAGTAAACGTTGACACCTTTGAACAGAGATGGTGAAATTATACCATAATGCAAATTTGCCTTTAATGGCAAAGGTGCTCCTGCCTTATGATATCTATTTAGTAAAGTTTGTTAATCAGTATTATTCATTAGAGAGGTAAGTTACTTCAGACTTTTCTAATTGCAGGAGTAAATTACCACCGCATAAGCTCACAGGGTCGAGTTCAAAACGGTTTATTTACAAAACAGCTTTCCCTCTTCATGTTTAGTCTCCATTTGAGGTTAAGTTTACGTGCTCACTCTGCCCGTCTCCATTTTCCTTCCTGAATTACCATGTTTAAACCTTATTTTCAGCAGACAACACCAGCTAACAGCAGCTTATTAGAACGTACAAGGTGGAAATTTACTGCGACGTTCAAGACGAAGCAGATAATAGGGAAATGCCATGTCTTTTCATGAAATGCGGAGGAACGTAGTCTTAACCCGAGGCCTGATATTAAAACGTTCTTCTGCGCTTAAAGCAGCAATTAAGGTGCGTTGTGAAACAAGTGTTAGATACTCAAAAGTGTCTCACACGATACCTCTGAGTTTAACACTTTGAATACCCACTTGAGGCTAATGCTTTTCATAGTTGTGTTTCATCCGTTCAGTCTTGGAGGGACCACACATTCTCCACATCTACTGAAAACTACGGCTATAAATCTAAAGCTTTACATTCAGAGGGCCTTTGGCCTGTGGGTAAATAGCGTGTTATCAACCTGTGCAGAGTGGCCAGACATAAATCAGTGACAGGGTTTATTCATAATTTTAATCAACACAGCTCTGCATTCTGTTATCAATTGCTGTTTTTCAGAAACCTTATTGTTAATTTATCTTTCAAAGATTTAGATTCTGCTTATTTAAACATATAAGTAGTAAAATGCTCAGGTTGTTGAAATGATGTTACATTTTCACTGTTACATGTGACAAAAATGTATATAATTAGTATTGTCCTCATTTAAAATGCAGTAAATAGTTGAACATTTATTTGGCTTTCATGGACCTCTTGTTATAAAAACTGCTGTGTTATTCTTTTTTTTTTTTTTTTTTACATTTTTACAAATCTTAAAACTGTCCTATGGTATGACTATCTCAGCATAATAGCTCATAATAGCTCAATAGCTCATACATAAATTGGCTATTTTAGTAAAATGGCAATATTTTTTCCATCCATACATTTTTAAAAGCATAGGAGCTTGCTACATTTTGTCACTGAACACCATGTCTTCTGGTGTGACACTATATGCTAATACAACCCCAAATCAGAAAAAGTTTACTTGTATTTCATTGCAAACAATACAACAACCATTATTTAATGTGTTCAAAATAATCACTTATTCCAGTTTTGGTTCTAGCGACACATTGTTTTTAAAAAAGTAACGTAAAAGAACAGTAAAGCATTTACCACTTTGTAATGTTGCCATTCCTTTTCACAACACTTGTGATAAAGTGTTTCAGGTGTAATTTTGTCCTATTCTTCCTGCAAACTAGTCTTAAAGTGGTCAACAGTACGGGGTCTTCGTTGTCGCATTTTGTGGACCACACATTCTCTATTAGAGAGTCAAGTACCTGTATCCGCCAGTCAAGTACCTGTATCCGCTTCCTTCGCAACCAGGACTTGGTGATATGTGCAGAATGTGGTTTTGCATTGTCTTGTTGAATTATGCATGGATATCCCTGGAAAAGATGTCTTCTTGAAGGCAGCATATTGTGTTTCAAATCTCTATGTATTTTCAGCAATAATGATGCAATCACAGAAGTGCAAGTTACCTTTGCCAAGGGCACTGACAAAACCCCATACCATGACAGACCCTGGCTTTTGGACTTGTTGTTGTTCATCTGACCACAGTACACATTTCCACTGTGTGATGGTCCATCCCAGATGCCTCCGAGCCCAGAGAAGTCTACAGCGCTGCTGAACACTGTTAACATAGGGCTTCCTTTTAGCACAGTACAATTTTAACTGCCATTTGTGAATGCAACTATGTATTGTGGTACTTGACAAAGGTTTGCCAAAGTAGTCCTGAGCCCATGTGGTGATATCGCTTATAGATGAATGGCGATTCTTGATGCAGTGCCGCCTGAGGGATCAGAGATCACGGTTGTTCAACTTAGGCTTGCATCCTTGCCCCTTACACACTGAAATTCCTCCAGATTCGTTGAATCTTTAAGTTATGTTATGCACTGTTGGTGGAGAAATATTCAAATGTCTTCCTATCTTTCTTTGAGGAACATTGTTTTTAAACATTTCAATCATTTTCTCACATATTTGTTGGCAAACTGGCGATCCTCAGCCCATCTTTGCTCCTAAAGCACTAGACCTTTCTTGGATGCTGCTTTTGTACCAATCGTAATTACAATCACCTGTTGACATCACCTGTTTCAAATCACGTCATTATTTAACCAATTTACCTGATTCATAGCCCTAAACTGCTCCTGTCCCAACTTGTTTTGGAATGTGTTGCAGGTCTGAATGACAGGAAAGGATGTATATTTACAAATGAAATGAAGTTGACCAGACAAAACATTATATTGGTTACAAAACAAAAATACAAAACAAAATATTTTATGCTCAAGTTGTCTGCAATGGAATACAAGCCAAAATAAATTTGGAAATCACTACTTTCTTTTTTATTTGCGTTTTCCATACTATCCCAACTTTTTCTGATTTGGGGTTATACTAAATTGGTTTAGGAATGGGAAGGACCCCATTCAACATCATGTAACCTGTGGTTACATTTTTGTCTCAAAATATTTCACATATTTAACATTTTTTGGAATCAAATATATTTTACTGTCTATATATGTCAACTAGCCACACACAGTAAATCTTAAGAGACCACTACAAAATTCTCAGTTTCTATGGATTCACGAGGGGATTAAGTAAAATGTTCATATTTGCTTTATTCTGTCAAGTTCTGTACCATTTATTCCTATTTACAAATAGAAAGACAGCTTTTATTCAGAAAGTGACAATTGGTCAGATTGTTTTTTTCTTTTCTGAGAAGAATGGAAAAGTAGCCATATCCAAAAATACATAATCAAGCAACAATAATTTATCGAGCAACAATAGTTTCTAGCATTTACGCTTGGAAAGATTCATTTAGATCTCTGCTTTTTTTAAGGACATTTCATGAACATGAGGCATCAGAGCCCATTAATATGACATGATGCATTTCCATACATTAAGGGACGTTTGCACATTCAAAGGCTTAGAATCTGATGTGGTATTACGTGAAAGGTTCGGTTATGAAAGTCGATAATGGCTTTAATATTATTATTACTGCATTACATAAGGTTGTTCGGTTAAAAAGTAACTATATTGCATTATAGTGGGAGCACATAACGTGTTCAAAATTTTGCCACGTTAGGCCTAATCGTAATTCACCACAAGAATTAACTAACCGGTTAGCATTTTGAGGCAAATTTGATTTACCAAAAGTGGAGAGTTAGGGAGCCTGTGACAAATGTAAAATATGAAGCATACAGTCAACTTACTTACACGGGTGAGTTTTTTTCTTTGCTGGAATTTTTGATTTGTTGATGCAACATGCTGAGATATGGCGAATACCGGTAACCATGAAGATCCTGCATGCAAAGAAGACGGAAAAACCTGACTAAAACAAACAACCGTTCAGTAACCGCGAATAACATGAAACTACGTTTCTACCACAGATGGCGATAGAGGCTGATGTTTTCATTATCCTGATTCATGAGCCATATCATAAAAGTGCTTCTTCAAAATCACAACATAAAATAAGTTTAATAGCCTATAAATCTTATTTTTTTATTTTTCTACCTCGTGTTTAGAGTTTTTATTTGTTACAGACACAATGATTATTGGTGTATTTTATTAGAACTATGTATGGTAATTGTATGTATGCATGTAGCCTAGTTTTAATGTGCAGAGCAGTAGCCTATTTTGTTCATCTTAAAAACATTATTTTCTTTATAAAGTTAAATCAAACTTTTATTTATCAAGCATGTAGCATACTTTGAAAGGAGAGTACAATTGTATACTGATTGTATTCATATATATATATATATATATATATAGGAAAAACCTGGTTGATATAATGTAATCATTGGAAAAATCTGGTTGATATGATGTAAGTGAGATGCCGTATACTTATAGGCTGCAATATAAGTATATTTCTTTACTAAAATAAGTATATTTCTTCTTTTTTTTTACTCAAACCTATTATGAGGAAGTATTAGACTATCATTTAAAATAATGTTAAATTCAATATAATTAATATAAAATTTCATATATTATTCATAAAATAATATATTGTATTTTTATGTTATGAAATCTCTAAATAATTGTATTATAGCAATTCTGTGTCTGGTTATGTCTTATGAAAGCAAAAAGATTGATCCACATATTTAGATTTTTTTTTTTATCTAATTAAATTTGTTATTTTAGTAAAATTAGTAAGACATTTGATATTTGAGACTGAGTTCACCTATCCTAAAGAAACATTTTCTTTTTCTTTCTTTCCAGTTTTTAGCATATGATGGTGATCATCAAAGAGAAGTGTAAGCTGCTGGGCTAATGCAGTGTAATCTCAGTTGTTGTCATACTGATGTCACTGTCAGTGGTCAGTCTCTTTACTGTCATCCATAAAGAGTATATAGTAACCGGATGCCCATGATACTGCTTCACTGGTTTTCTTCATAATTCTGCACCCAGAACCAGACTGGGCCCCTTAAATAGTAATGTGCTAGAACACAAATAGGGGATGCGTGATCGCATTGGAGAAAACCTGCTGTCGGGTGTTGATTCGCGCTGTCTGCTGAGTGCCAATGGGGACGCGCGTCAGTTTTATAGCTGAGCCGGGAGGAGAGGCGTTGGCAGGGAAAGAAATGCGCTCATCAATGTTTATTAATCATCGGCGTGATATGATACTGTAGAATTGTGGTATTTTTACACACGTTGAGCATGCACAATCTTCTTTGGCTACAAGTCGGTTAACTTAATTAGTCACAGGTCTGTGTGAAAGCCATGCAAAACTGTTTCTGGTATAAGCAAAAAGCCGAAGTGTCATTCTATCAGCTGTCAGTCAAAGTCATCTGCTGGGCCTGCTTCTTCTGTTTCTAACACGCACGTTGAAGTGTCTCAAGCTGTTTGCAAGGAATCAAGCATCGAATTTTCTACATGAACCGCATGAAACAAAGGAGCAACAGCTCACACTTCAGAAAACCCACTGTGTATCTATGAAAATGACAAAAATGCAAGGTGTTATGAAAACCTTTACAGATACATGATAGAAAGTAAAGGTTATTTGGCATTTGTGGTTCATAAAAAGCTTTAAAATCTTTCTTTCTTTCTGTCTGTCTGTCACACATCTGGCCGTCTGTCTGTATGTCTAACCATCTGTCTGTCTGTCCTTCTGTCCATCTGTATGTCTATCTATCTATCTATCTATCTATCTATCTATCTATCTATCTATCTATCTATCTATCTATCTATCTATCTATCTATCTATCTAT
>CAIGQW010055024.1:5104461-5119502 GCA_903798125.1 Danio choprae
GAGGCTCGAACCAGCGACCTTCTTGCTGTGAGGCAAACGTGCTACCCACTGCGCCACTGTGAGGCTTCCTCAAATAAAGAAGTAGCAAATGAACAAACAAACAAACAGTGTTGTAAATGTTACTCACCGAAAGTGATCCACTTGGTTTATAATAAATATTTTATGGCGGATTTTCTTCTTGTTGAGGAAAGTGTGCATATACGGGACAAACACAAGCAGCTCTTCAAAGCGCTCTCTGAATGGGACAATGAGGGCCATTTTGTGAGGACCCCAGGAAGGGTCATCAACATGGGACGACTGTCTGTCTATGGGACAGGGCTGTTGAGGGAGATGGCTGTATCCAGCAGTCTGGCTCATGTCTCCTGAACACGTCAGCTGCACCCAGAGAAGGGACCCAAAAACCAACACCATGCAGAGACCAAACAGCTTCCAGACGGTGCACTTCCTTGACAGAAAACTGAAAGCAGAAATGCATTTGTGTGAAAGAAAACTCTCAATAATTAAGCTAAACCTGACATATCCATCAAAAATTAAATGAACACGCAACAAAAGTCACAGCAAACTTAAAAGTCTGTGGTCAAGACTTTAAGGCCTCGATATATTTTCAGCAAAGATATTTTCAACCTTTAATTAGCGGTGAGAAGGCATCTGATATACAGCAGAAAAATACTGTTAGCAAACATACTGCTGTTATACACAGACGTGGACAAAATTCTTGGTACCCTTCCATTGAAGTAAAACTACAGTGGTCACTGAAATAACTTGCTGAAACTGAAAAAAGCAGTGATCAATCAAAAACTACTGAAAATAAACGAATGAAAATCAGATATGGCCTTTTAATTGTGGCTCAACAAAAGCATTAAAAAGGCAAACTAATGAAACTGGCCTGGCAAAATTGAAGGGTATCAACAATTTTATCCACGTATATACACACATAAGAGCTGCACTATACTGGCAAAATATGTCATATGCGATACTGTTTTGTATTTAAATAATATTTCTTAGCAATTTTTTTTTATATATTTATGCAACGATCAAACATAATCAAGTGTGAACATTTAGGCTTTAAAACACTTAAGAGATATTCTGATTCACTGTTGTCATTTCCTTCACTTGTCTTTATTCCCAGCCCACCATTAGTATTTTTTTTCTGTCCCCTGCCATGAGGCACTATAGGTTCACCTTGGGGAACGATCTAGCCAATAGCATAACATCACCTACTGGGGAGTCAGGTATAATGATAGTAAGGCGATCCAAAGCAAATCCCAAAACAGTTTCACTTGAAATACATCAGGGCCTGTATAGTTTTGATGAATGGATTTTGAGGCCAGCCATACTTTAAAGACCCCATGCGTGCTTGAGCACAAAACAGGAATATAAAAGCAAAAGTCAAGGGGGAAAGTTTGCTTTTATATGATTTCATAGGGTCGTTTAAGTTAAAGTAAATCCAGTGTTCAGGAATCTCTGGGTTCAAGATGTCAGTAAATTAGTCAACGAACAAATCCACAACAGCACGCATTAGATATATTGTTTTATAAAGGTGTTGTTATTCCTCAAGCAGCCCATGCATCTGTACACAAATGGTCTTCCTTAAAATTCACACTTCTCTCAACACAATGCCTTATACTCACTCTCCAGGACGCCGCAGCCCTTGACTTTCAATTATAAGTCAATTTCAATAATAAAACAAAAAATTGGGTTATATTTTATTTACACACCTAGATGCAACTATTTACAATTCAGCTAATTGAGTGTAAATTCATTCTAAAGTCAAACTCGGATTGAAGTCTTTACCTTCTGTCATCTTTGAAATACAGCACAGGTTTCCTACGTGAAGAGTACATCATCTTTGTGCCTTTCCGAGCAACACTCAACTGAAGAAGGCAAGCTGATCCAAATATCCTCACTGATATTCAGCCTCAGTCATCTAACGTTACATGTTAAAATCGAATTTCTCGTTTGTAACAGTATATTTTGTCTCTTTCCATCATAAACGATCCGCAACTTATCACATCCTTAGCTGACGGCTTGAATGTGTTCTTTCACAGCAGACATAATCACTTTATCAAGCTTAAGCGCATCATAAACCCATTTCAGATGTGTTATTTCTGAAGAATAATTTGGCGTTTAGTTAAGTTACACGTCACTCATAACGGTACGACAAATAACAAGCGAACGGCAAGAGCTGATTTTAAGGAAACACGTCCGCGAGAATGACCGAATAAACGTGTGTTAAAAGCAGCAAATACAGTATATAGTTTCTGCTTGTTTGTTGCGACGCGTCATTACCGATAAATATGTAAAAACTTAACAGAGAACTGTGACAAAAGAAAAAAAATCACACGCTGGCTGAAAGCGTCCGTCTTTGAAATATTCCTCTGGAAACATTGTACGGATTAAAGTTCCTAGGACTTTCTGACCTTACGGGTACGTTCAGTTCTATGTATAAACTACAAAAACGAAATGTTGAGTAGAAATCTGAGTTCTAATCTCAGATCTAATACATTTAGAAATACGACTAACAAACAGTTAAGTTAGTTTCAACTAACTTAACAGAGTCAGTTAAGTTAGTTGAACAAACGAGTACATTAACAATGCACTCCCAACAGTAAACTGTTTATGTTATCATTTTTAAGTGAGGGTTGTCATAAAATAGATGCAAACTTCATATAAAAATTAATTGGAACTTATAAAACTTTTAGACCAGCCGAAACGATTTCATAAAACTGGTGAGTCAAGGTTGAGTAAATAATGAATTTTCGTTTTTGGCCGAACTAACCCTTTAAATAACACTATAATACAGTAATTAAAAGATAGCCTAGTAAATTAATATATCAATATTTTACAGCAATCTGTCATATCAGCAACTAATTTGGCCAGTGTGTAGTAGATGCATAACAGCAATATGTAAACACTCTTCTAGCACCCTAATTCTTCATAATATTTAATCAACATTACTGCTATAACACATCAACAATAAGGGAATTTACGTTAAAACAAAAACTGAGCCAATGTTGTGGGAAGAGGGAAACTTTATTGAGTGCAATTATGGGGTAGATTTCTCACCAACAAAAATTTCCCTCCCCTGTCCCAACTTAAAAAGGTAAACCCATTTCCCTGTGTGGCTGCTTAAAAACAAAAAAAAAAAACAAAAAAAGAGGAGGAGGTGCGGGCAAAGTAATGAAGCAATTCTGAGCACTAATCTATGTGTAACAAAACACTCAACCAACATGCTATTTTCTTGAGAAATATGACATTATGACACTAGCTACGATGGATGAAAAAGCAAAGACAACACAAATATCTTTTCAGATGTTTACAGTGCATTCTGGACAGACCGATGTAAGGGTGAATAAGTCACTGAAATCTCTGCATCATCCTGAGGACTTGGCGAGAAAAATAAACATGTAAAAATGGTCATGTATGTGCAAATTGGAAATATGTTTTTTCACAGGTTAGCAGACATATCTCATATCTCTAGGATATATCTTTTAATTTAGCGAATACCCACAATTAAACATTTCACTTTTTGATAACTACATTTTGCCATTTATTTGGATGTATAACTTTTAAACATGTACAGATGAATTCAGAATCATTAAGATAAACAAGCTGTAGCTATCAAAAAGGAAGACTTAATACTAAGGAGTTATCATGATTCTTAGAAAAAATTAAATAAAAGGGGGTACAGAAGATAAAGCATGTACCAACTGAAAGAATAAAAACGAAAACACCAAGAAACATTCACTCAGAGCAAAACTTTAAATATCATACTAATTACTGCATTACCAAACAACAGAAGACATTTACACCTGCCACCAGGATAAACTCAGATATTTTTGTCTGGAAAATGTTTAAGGAAAAAAAAACTAAGGTCATTTGGGAAAAACATCACACTCGCAGCCCAGTTTATCATCATCCTAATCTTCATCGCTCTGAAACAAATGTCAGATATTACTGTAACAAGTAAAGGGGCTATAAAAATGTAAGGCAACAACTATGCGATTTTGCGTTCTGAATCCAGTAAACTACTTGGTTGAGTGCATATCACCCGTGGACAGTTTAGAACAAACTGCACTGCATTACGGAACAGAAACAACTAGATTCACATTACATAAAAGGAACAGTGTATCTCAAAACAGGGGAATTTAGGGTGGGATCTGAACTGAGCGCATGTTGAGTTTTCAGCAGTCTTGATCACACATGAAGCAGGCAATCTTCAAAATAGCGTGTGTACTGTATCAACTGACAATCACAAGTTAAAAACCAATCCAAATATTTATACTAATTTCTTGGCCTCAAAGAAGCTCTTGAGATGCCTCATTTGCCAAAAACCAATGGCCACCAGGATCAGCGTCTGGACGATGGACCACCATAAAACCCTCTGATTGGTGCTTTCACTGGTCTGTCTGAAGCGTTCCTCGCGATACTGAAATTCAAACAAAACAAACATCATTTCACATCTCAGATGACAGAAAATTATGGTGATGATGGCGGTTGTATTGCATGTTTCATGACCATGTTCATCCAGTGTTGGCTAAGGTACATCAAAAAAGTAATTAATTACTAAATACATCATTAAATTGTATTCAAATAATTACTTTGTCAGATATGTAATTCAATTACTTGACTCAATACTACTGTATTTAAAACAGTATAAATCTCAACCCATAGAAAAAATAAATTAAACTCTTAATACTTTAAATCAGTCAAAGAGAGCTGTTTACCTTCATTTAAAAAAAGATTCTTAAGCAAATGTTAAAAATTATATGTATTAAAACAATGATTTAAATGTAATGACACCATATTTCATATATACCATATCTTGTCATTAATGTCTAACTCAATTCATTCTTTCTTAATTATTTACAATTGTCAGACAAATCCAAATCTTTAATTCTAAAATAATTATTCTGCAAAATAAATTTGTATAACCACAAATATATGATTACTTATCTTCCCTGAATTTATTATGAAATTATGTACAGTATTTAGGGCAAGTACTGTACATTATAAGCAACTTAATAACATTAAAAAGTACATTAAATTACTTAATGAAAAGTAATCCCTTACTTCTCAGCAGAAAAGTACATTTAATTACAGTGACCAATTACACCCAGCACTGTGTTCTACCATCTGCATCGGTTTGAGGAATGGCTTGTTTTGATGCAGCGTTCAAAACAATCAGTTTTGAATAAGCCAGATCTCACCCCTCCAGGACACTTACCCTCTGATAGTTCTGCTCTTTCTGGATCTGATCCACCTGCTCCATAAGCTGTCGCACCCTCAGCTGCAGCTCTGTCAGCTTGTCTTTGGCAGCAATTTCTGCATAGTTGTTTGTGTGCTCGCCAACTTGGATGTCCAAGTGAACACGCTGTATTAAAAAGTCAGAAGTAAAGGCAGTGTGAATAAAAACATTTAGTATTGATCCGAAAGTTCATTTGTTTTTGGAATTCATTAGCATTTACACACAGTAAAACTCTCTCTCTCTCTCACACACACACTATATACCATGTGTGCACATAAGCGGTTAACATCCTGACACACTCATTTGGTAAAAAATTAGTTTACAGTAAAATTACAAAAAAAACACAACAACCTGGTTTAACAGCGAGTTTTAATAATGTATATGGTGAATAACAGTAAATTGACTTTCCCAGAATTCCCTGCACGACACTTCACGGTTTATACTTTTGTTGACATTACTATGGTAATTTAAAGTTTTTGTTTTTTTTGTCCTCATGAGTTATGTTAAGGGTTTTATGTTGTATCTAATGTTGATGAATCATGTTTATTCCATTACTTTACTTTAATGTGTGTGTTACCATGATGGTGTTTAACAGTTGACACAGCAGACACAGAGCGCCTTCTGCATATATTAGTGTTTCTCTGCTTGTGGGAAAAGTTGTTTGATGTGAGCATTAATTCATATGACTTACTCATCACCAAATGCTTATGGTTGTGTTTTTGTCTGTGTAACAAAATATATGATGAGCAGATGTTAGTAGTTCAATGCATTGGTGCATTAACACTTTTTACTAACATTGTTTTATTATGTTCTGTATCTTATGTTTTGGGTGCTGCTGGATGACTGAATTTCCTTCAAGATTAATAAAGTATCTAACTAACTAAAAACGTATGAAATATAGCAGTTTACCATAAAAATTTGACATTTATTTTACAGTTTGGACCCCATTTTTAAACAGTTAAATACTGGCATCCACAGCTGCTGTTTTATTACTGTACATTATCTGGGTTTTTCTTTTTCAAACAGTGTACGCTTTTTCTTTTCAAATGTTGTGTGTAACAAAAATGTCTGTGCACTTTTTTAAAAAAATGGATAAAAGCTAAGTTTTTATCTATTGTTTTTGCCATCAACAAAAATTTTAGTTTTCATATTTCCTCTCCTCTGTTTCTTTTCTGACTATAAAACAATGACCCAGTTCGGTGTTGACTAGTAAAGCACAAACAATTTAAAGCATGTGTGTGCGTGATGTTCGTACAATGTATTCAGTTTCAAAAGCCAAGCGATTGTAGGTACAATCAGCTTCTTGTTTTTAAGACACAATCTGCACATGCATGAAAACTGAAGTATATTTTGGCCTTTAGCTGATGATCACATATGGACAACATTTTCAGGTTTATCAGCTAAATTGACTAACGTGTTTTTTATTAAAGATGTGGATTTTTTCCATTTAAGTAGGCCAATACTACATTTACACATTCCTGTGAGGAAGCTTAAATGAAGGACTACCTTTTTGCTAATCATAAGCAGCTATTCACACAGAGTGATTAATGCAAATGAAAATACAACACAATGCAAATACTTTGAAGGACTAGGTGTTCAACTGCAAGCACACACTGATCATACATGTATAAACCTAAACAACAGACTTTGAGCTTAATATAGCGCAAACTCAGAACAGGAGAACATTATATGGCGGCTGCTTTTTGAATGTAACAGTCATTAATAATGGCAATTTACTGATAAATACACATTGTTGTATATCTTTTAATTTTATAGGGCCATGAAAGAATTCAGAACAAAAGTAGTTCACTAAGTTTCATATTGTGAATAAGCTAATAATAAATCCAAAATGAAGCTAGTGCTAGTGGAACACGTGGTGCTTTTAGGAGACCAGAAGTAAAAGTAAATAAAAACTTACAAGCATCCCACCGGCAAACAGAGCAAATTTGGAGGAATTTGAGTGCAGGCAGATTTGATGCTCTCCAGGTGTGTGGGAGGTGAAGATAAACCTGCCCTCAGATCCATACTGGCGGGACAGGATCACCTGAAAGTTAAAAAAAAAGATACACAAATGAGATGATGATGAAATACAATCACAATTGGACTTTTATTACTCTCAGGACATCCGTTCAAACAGACCTTCTCATCAGGATCTTTTACTTCCACAAACATCCCAAGTCCTTGAGTTGCAGGCAAATACTCTTCTTTCTGCTTGTCATATAGCTGTGTGCGGTAGTTACCTGGTCGAAACAGAAATACACACTTGAAGAAAGGGAAAAGATCGAAATCATTTCTTACTGGTCAAATTAGTACAATTAAGGAAATGCATCAAACACAGGAAGTGATTATTTTAGACTGGGGCGAATTGCAGCATGCATTTAAAATTGCATAGAAATATTGACATTCAGGATACATCAAGATCAAATTCTTATAACTAAAAACTTAATCTAACCTGACTCAACAGTCAGAAGAATAAATAGCCATGGCCTTTCCTTAAAAAAAGCTAAGCTAATAATGTTGCTTTCTTAGCCCAGTAAGCTTGTAGATGTCCATTTAAAATGTTAATTTACCTAAGTTATGGTAAAAATCCAGCTCATTTGTAACTTTATGTTTAGTTGAATTAGCTGACGTCAAGCTGGTTGCAAGCGAATGAACTCTACCTGACAAACCTGATAGCTAGCACTAGGCTAAGCATTAACGTGCACTGCAAACTTGACTTATTCTGCTTTTTCTACTCACCTATTATCATAGTTTCGTCGGGGATTTCTTCTATGAAGCATTTCTTTTCAGTCTCTCCGATGTGGAAGTACAAGGCAGACACCAAACTGTTGTAAATGTTTAACAACACCAGCAAATAAAGTGTAAACTGCATTCTGATCGCCACCATCTTGACACTGCCGGTGAAAAGTGCACTACGCTTGCGCAGAGACTCCTATGCCACGTAACCCATCGTCGGCCATCGTCCAATCACAAGCGGAAAGCGCAACACCACGATTATGCATGGTAGTTGTAGTTTAATTCACTGGTGAATTTTTGTATACTTTTGGGTCTTTGAAATAAATTATTTTTTTAATACCGTGTCTTGTTGCACCAGCAGATGGCGACAAATGTGTTAAACTCATTTAATGGTAATATAGTCATTAAAAACATTAATGAATAAATAAACAATGAAATCTTCTTTTCATCTTACATTAAAGTTAAGCCTCACAAATACATCAATATTATTTCAATAGTCTTAAATACTTTACGATCGTTCTGTATTGAAATTAAACAATCTTTTTTTTTAAAGATATTTCAAAATATATTTTTTAATTTTCCTAATTATTTCTTAATTTTATTAAATGTTATTGTATTGTCCATCTACAACTTCTCATTCCATAAAGACGTATTATCAGTAACATATTTATAAAACAGATCAAAACAAACAAACTGAAAAGTAAATGTGGAATTATTTTCTGACCAGTTTTCACATAAATAAATAAAACGTCAAACACCCCTCTTCAAACTTATGAACGAAGTCATCATTTTTGATTTCACATAAAACAGTGTGTAATTAAAAACACATCATGAGACAAACAAGAATATTCCAGTAACATACTTGTAATACTTCAGCATTTAGGCTGATCTTTTTTAATCATTGGTTTAATATGAATATGGTGAACTGGGTTCAATTAAGTGCAAAATAAGAATAAACAACTGTGTGTGGTGAACTAAAACAGAAAAAGCAAACCAAATTAGTTACCAAGTCAACTATTAGAACTGCTTTATTTTCTCACCAAAAGCATCATTTTACAGTCACTGCCCGTTTGCTCATGGAAGCTTTCAAAAACAACTGTAAATCAGTGCATTGCTATTACTTAGTATGGAGGCGGGGAAAACAAAAAAAAAACAACAACAATGCAGGAATCTTGTTGTCTTGCAGTAATAAAACAACTGACAATTTCTTTTTTGGTTCAATGTAGTTAAACTGTTATGGTTAAAAAGGCTCAAAGGTTATACTGCAGAGAGAAGGGACCAGGGCAGTTACTTTAGAAAAGAAGCTAAAATATTTACATTGATTTAATCAGCTTGAGAGGACCGTTTCATCAGTTTCTTGTGCAGTCCATTAAAATCCTCTTAAATCAATTTATATAAGCTGAAAACAATCACTCCAGAGCAGAACAGAAACCACAGATAAAGGTTTTTAAAAATATAATGAAAAGAAATTAATAAAACCAACAAGAACTGAAATGGAGCCATGATTTGAACCAAATCAGATATATAAAGGGTACAAAAATAAAGATGAACGACCTCATTGAAAAATGTGTAATTTGCCATTACACAGACCCAAATTAGACAAACCAACATTTAAAAAATATAATTCTTCAAAGCCCCCAATCCTACCTTTAGACTCAAACCAGCTTTCCTTCGAGTCAAGCACTTCAATAATATCAACATTTTTACAGCTGTTCAAAATTCACATTAATGTTTTTTTTTTTCACCTACAATCTCCAGAGTTCTTTGAAATCCTGTGGTTTAGTAGAACCTCTTGTTCCTCTCCTGACGCTTCTGAAAGACCACGGCGCCAACCACAGCACAAACCACAATTCCCAACAGGGCACAAAGAAGAAGTAGGAAGACCTTCCAGCCGGTGAGGGGTGAGCTTCGAAAATTTCCAGTTGGATCATCAATATTGTCTGTTTTGTAGGAGAAAGGAAATGACAAAGCGTCGACACAAATATACCAATGACTTGAATATGTCAGCCGTGTTACCTTTTGGCGACTTGAGGAGGCTGACACTGGGCTCGATCTTAGTCCAATCCTGATTGTCCTCCTCAAGAGTGTGTTCAACCATCAGCTGGTACATCTTCATGGAGATTATGTCATGATTATCTGCTCAGAAGAGATGGGGCCAGTGAGGTTTGCGAAAAGACATCAGGACTTCTGTGGACCTCTAAAGAGTGAACTGGATGTAACCCTTACCAGACAGATCTCCTGTGGCTGCAGACGCACCAAAGTAGTATCCAGTAGGAAGGCGAACACCACCGATATCAACACACTCTTTCCAGTCATTCCGATCATCCACATCAACCATTATCTGTAACTCATTAATAATTTGCAACATTATCATGAGGAAAATAATCTCAACTACAAAAAGACCATGTGCTTACGCAGCTTATTTAGAAATCTGGTTTGACACATTTTGAAAGAAGCCACTGCTTATTGAAGGGGCGATTTTAAAGCATGCAAAGCTAAGTTTGCCCTGATATACTTCATAATCGCAAACAAATATGTTTACAATTGCTGAGCTCTTACCGTGAGTCTGCCTTTGGAGTATCTAACAGCAAGGTATGTGTCATGTTCTTTGTTTCTAACTTCAACAGAGCAACCTCCCAATTCAGTAGAGCGGCCATCTTTCCCGTGCTCATATGGCAGGGAGCCGTTATTCACCATCGCAGAAATATAGGGAAAAGAACGCTAGAGGACAAAGAATGTGAATAAAAATTAATACATTGATTTTTGTCTATATCATTGACGCAAAATACATCGTAATTTACCCAACTAGTACTTTGTATTCTTATTAAGCTGTCTCTAATTTAAACTTGTGCAACAGAATCATCTAAATTCATAAAAAGCCACAGTCAAATAATAAAATCTGATTTATTTTATAAAATGTTTCAATATTATGAAGGGTGAGAGAAAGGAAATGACATGGACCATGTGATGAAGGCAAAACAGGAAAGCATTGCTTATTTGTGGAATTTTGAAAAGTTTAAATAATTTTCAAATGAACATTGCATACTGTGCATGTGAGTGAAGGGATATGCAAATGTAAGATATCAAATACCACAAAATTCGTTGCATTCAAACTATCCCTTTTATTTCAGTTTCCAGGTGAGGACGGTGAGGGGTTGATGACCAGAAGCAGACCAAATATGCCAGACATCCTGTACACCCCAAACATATTTGCTCATTTGGATACAGTGACCCTGGAGCACAAACCCTGTCATAAGGATCAATTTTTGGAAATTGACATTTATACATTATGTGAAGTCTGAATGAATAAGCTTTCTATTGTATGATTTGTTATGATAGGACAATATTTGACAGAGATACAACTATTTGTAAATCTGAAATCTGAGGGCTAAAAAAAAAAAAATGTTTAAAGTTTTAAATTTTGTTTTTAGCAATGCATATTACTACTAAAAATAAGACTTGATATATTTACAGAACAAAATATCTTCTTGGAACCTGATCTTTACCGTAAAATTCTAATGACTTCGGCATAAAAGTAAAATCAACAATTTTGTATTTTTGGCAATTCCTAAAATTTGCTTGTGCAGCTTATGCTTCAAAAAGATGTGATCCAGGGTAACATTTGGAAGTACTCTCAAGTCAGTTTCTGATCATGAAAAGCAAAGCTTTCATTCAGATGATGGTACAAAAACACAAACATTTCACATCTCTCAACTCACATCCGGAGCCTCATCGTTAGGGTATGTGTCTATAAAAGTGGCCAACCCATGGAATTTGGCACTACTGCCAAATACGGTGCCTGTAGAGAAAGAAGGACCCATGAGTATGGCACACTTACATCCATTCCCTGGACATCATTACGGAAGGTATCCACAAAAATAGCCAGGCCTACAAAATGGTCTTGGTTTCCAAAGACTGGGCCTAAATGAAAGTATGACACAATCAACAGCAGGAAAGACAGAGCAGACTTGCAGATGGAACACACACATGTAAACACACTACACAAATATATGAGGGGTTTTAGGAACAGTTCAGTTATAGGATTTAACTGCCAGGCCAGGTTTCCAGAAAACTAAATTCACTCTAGGCCATTTTCCTGATTGCATTCATACCATCATAAGAAACTCTGAAGTGAAAAAGGACAATTTATACTTCTGTCTGCCATTGAGTCCACGTGGTAGGTCCGCCATAGCCTTCGTAGAGACACATACCTTAACGCAGACCTCTCAAATTTTTTTTTTACAGTTTATCAGCTTGGTATCTGTGATACAAAGAGCCTCAGTCAGAGCAAGTTGCTTTAGATAGATACCTTTGTGTTGTGTCTATTTTCTGAACACTGTTTAATTCATGAAATTGTTGAACATTTGCGGTTCCCACCTTTCTTCCATAAATGAGTGCGAGTTTGAGCTACTCTTACAGTAGCATTTCATTCTTATAGTAAAATAAAAACCCCACTGCCAACTAACTTTTTGGAAGTATTATTGCGAAGCAACATGGACAGAATGCATTATGTGGACAGACTGTGTTTTCGTGGTCACGCGTTTCCTGATAATGGAGATGGAACCTAAATATTTAAAGGCTAATTTATATTTCTGTGTCGAGTGTATGCAGTAGGTAGGGTTTAACCTACACATACATGTACCCTTCGCTTTACCATGATGTGCATCTCCTCCAAATTGATACAGAACACAATATCTGTGATTGGTCAGCTTGATAGCGCCACACACATTTCTGGTACCTTCTTCTTTATCATAATTTTTCAATTCAAATGTTCAGTGTTTCTAGAAAAAAGTGTTCAGTGCCAAAAAGAAGCAGAGAGCCAACTAGCAGACATGTTATTGCAGAGCAACACAGACAGAATGCAGAAATATAAATTACGATGGTGTCAGCTATAGCATTCACTCAATGCAAAAATATAAATTGGACTGAGACTGTGTAATTACAAGAGAATGCGGGTGCTATGGGGTACAGCAATCACTCAACACAGAAGTATAAATCAGGCTTGAAACCACACTTTAAAATAATACATGCCATTGTTTTGTATGCCATGAACCATAAGCATACACGTCACTGTAGTTCCTATTGTGCTGGATTAGACCTCGCTTTGAAGTAGCTAATTTAGTTCCCCCAAATGCCATTGCTAGAGCTAAAATTGTTCCCAGTTCCTGTGGTACAAAACATGACAAAAAGTAAGTATTTCCCCCAATAGTTCCAGGAACTATAAAAAGTTCCTCCGGTGCGAAAGGCCTTATAAATAGCATTTTAACTCACTACATTTAAATTCATGAAGTGCACAATGGAAATGGTGACAGAAAGAGAATGGGATTTGTTCTGAACCTTCACTTGTTTTTCTTCACAGTATCACTTTTCTTCCCAGTAGCACTTTTAAACATACCAGGATGTAGTCTCTCCTTTGTGTACCACATGGCAAAGCCGTCTCCATGGAGATTCTTCTTTCCTGATCCATGAATTTTAAACTGCACATGCATCTCCCAGTCCTTCAAATAGCATGGCTACAGAGAGGGAAATTAATTGAATTACTCTTATAGACCCTTTCAACAAGACTCAATCTTCAAAAGTCTTTAATATTTATATATTATGTAAATGTATGTACATTTATAAAGCTTGTATTTGCATTATATCATCTTTGTATCAAATGACAAAAAAGGTCAATGCTTATGCGAGCTGTTGCTAATGCAGGCAGCATCTATGGGCGGGACAGTAAATTTGACATTGTTCTCTCTTTTGACTGCCATTATCAGTCACACACTTTTCTTTTTTCTTTTTTAAACACTATTGTGGGGGTTTTCATTTGTTATTTAAGCAAATTGGAAGGCAAAAAATAATTATGTGGTAATCTCCCATTCACTGCTCTCTAAGTCTACCCAACTATCACGACTTCCGCTCCTGTGAACCCCGAACTGGGAAATAGGTCTATTGCTTCTACAATTTAACATCACAGTTTTAAAAAAAACAGATTGGGTTAACAACACCATATACAATCTAACAAACTCAGAGCTCACATCAGGCCTGTCTTTACAGTTTTTGCAGCTATTGTTCAAAATCTATTTTCCTATTGTAAAACCAGTGGAGCTTTTACTTCTGTTGGTCAAGCAAAATCATTCTTCAGTTTCAAAAGGGACTTCTAAGTTTAAAAACACCAACAAATATTTTTGCGCTTTCACCCAAAAATTAGCTAATGAGATTAAACTTTTTTTTGTTGTTGCTCCAGTTCCAGCAGGCAGTTTACTCACCACTGTATTCCAGATGGAGCCTTGTTTACTCCTCTCATCTGGAGTCAGGCGCACATACTGGCTGGTTACTAAAGTACTTCCCCAAAAGTCCCACTGACTTGAAGGACTCGTCCCGACACCTGATCATATAAATAAGAACAATCACATTATTTGTACACAAAGACCAAGTGATCTTACTATAGTCAAAAAACAACTACATAATATTATATATAATATGTATAATTAAAATATCAAGTAAAAAAAATAGATGATTAAATTTATATGTAATTTTACTCTGAAACACTGTCAGGCTTGTGGTTTATATTACATTAAACGATTTTAACTGTATTTTTGTTTTCAGCGATGTACATTATGAGCTTTATTTAATGTTTTTGGTATTATTTTAGTGTTTTGTGTTACTATTTGTAGTGCTGAAAATCACTGCATCTGAAATAGCCCACTCTCTGAAGGAGGTGCTTGTTATGAATAAATAATTACTTTGCATTTACTAAAAGTAAGCTCTGTATAGTGTTGATGTTTGTAATGTGACTGTAATTCAGATGTGCTATTGTCACCAAGTGCTCATTTTTGTCAATCTATTAAATTTAGACATAGTTCGCTACATACTGTTTTCACCAACTACATAGTAGGAAAGTGTGCAATGTTATGGCCAGATTTTAAGAACAAGCCAATTATAATAAACCTGATTAAACATGGGGCTTTAAGGTAAAAGCAGATTTTGGAATCAAATTTTATAATATATATTATATAGAAAATATAATAAACTCAATACTGGGATCATAGCACTTTTAATAATAATTCAT
>CAIGQW010055024.1:5129502-5140053 GCA_903798125.1 Danio choprae
TATTATTATTATACTACTAGCATTAATGTTTCTCATAATAAAATAATTTGTGCTGTTTGTATCCATCGTAACTTTTATTATACGTTACTTTGGGATATTTTAACTGTACAATATATTTTGTAAGATTTCACTAAGGGATGCAATGTTTTTTCATGAGAGTCCTGTAGTGTTGCATCCAAACCACGCCCACTGTCAGTGACGCTACCAACGGGGCGTGGTCTTTGCAGGAGGAAAAAAACACACATTTGTTTACGTTTCTCATTACTAGCATACGCCGCTTGATGTCGCCAAGAGCGATGAGTCGGATTGATAACGCAGTGCATAAACAGGAATGTGACCCAAGTGATGAAGGAAAGGATTTACAGAATTTGTCACGTCGGTTACACTATCTCAATTATTGGTAATGTATTGTTGAATCTGCTTATTTCAATACATAAAGGGAATTTTAAAAGTGTGTGTCGCTTATTTAAATCAAAACCGGCGGGACTTGTGAACTAGCAAATCGATTTTAAACTCAATCTAGCTACGTTAGCCGCTCAGCTAGCCACTTTAGGTCAGTCTTAAGTTACTATTATTCAGATTTTCAACCGTTATAAATTAGAAAAGAAGTTGAAAGCGGTTAAAATGTGTGATGTTACACAAAATCGACTCGGTTGATGAAGCGTTTTAACTTAGTGAGTAAACGGTCGAGCTGTCATCGCGGCTGTCAAACCCCCTAATTATTTACGGTTAACGAAGAGGCTTTGTTTTCGGACGAAAGGTGCTTTTATTTTCTGTTTGGCAGGTGCTGTTGTTAATATTCACTGTGAATTGTTGAATGTAAAACTTTGCTGCGTTTTTAACAAACACTTTCGTTTTTGTTTTGAAGGTGCAGATCACAGATTATCAAGAGGAATTCTGATAAAGGGCATTTCAGACACCAGTCGTGCATTTTTTTTTATCCTGGATTTATGAACATTATGTAATAAATAAATCAGAGGAATGATAATTCATAACATTGCAGTCAAACATGGCTGAATTTAGTTTTATCATTTTACTAATATGATTTATCTTGACATTTTACACTGGTTTTGTTTTCTTTTATTTTAAAGCTTTGGTTTATACTGTGTATTATATTTTGTAGCGTTCCTCATCATAATGCACACTTCTGTTCCACCGTCCCCCATGAGACCAGCCGTGGCCCCATCAGTACAGCTGGGGGTCACGGTTCTCTACACATGTCTTTATGGGGGCTTGTTTTTAATCGTATACATTCAGCTTTGGCTGCTTTTACTCTATCGACATAAACGGTGGAGCTACCAGAGTATTTTTCTTTTTCTTTGCCTGTTCTGGGCTGCGCTTCGCACAACACTCTTTTCGTTTTATTTCCACGATGCTCTTGCTGCCAACCATCTGTCCACTCCTGTCTACTGGCTCCTTTATTGCTTCCCAGTTTGTTTGCAGTTTTTCACCCTCAGTCTCTTCAACCTTTACTTTACTCAGGTAAGACAAGTGAAGGTTGCATAAAGAAAGATGCCGTGTGTTTGCACAGTTGAAAAACCAATCCCTAATAACAATATTTCATTTTGACAGGAGCTGTTCAAAGTTAGAAGTGTATTCAACATAGATCCCAGCAAAGGACTGTGAGTACATTCACGTACATCACTGGCTCTCAACCTTTTTTACTCCATTGTCAATAACATTATTCAAAGGCAAGGCCCTGGGATTTTTCCTGTTGTTTGTGATCTACTGAATAGAACAACATTGTACTTACTCACATTTTACTAAAATTATTATTAAAATAAAAACTTTAGAACTTTGCATAACTAGCAAAATATATTAGACATTTTCATAAAATGTTAAAAATATTACAATAACATTTAGATATAAAAAAATCTGCAGAAACATTAGTTCTTCAGAAAAAAAATGTTGTGGGAGAGAATTTAAAATAAATATTTAATGAATAATGAATATAATGAATTAATAATTTATTGTTTGTTTGTTTGTTTTCATTCTTGCTTTTTTTTAAAATTGTAAATCATTTTAGCAAGGATTTGATTTCAATCCACAAGTAAAAATAAATTATATAAATTGTACACGGGAATTCCAGTCTGTACATTACATATTACACATAAGGAAGTTTTTATATTAATAACATAATAATAACAATGTACTTAGTTAGGTTTCTTCTTGTTTATGCAGTAACATTTAAATAGTGTCGATTATAAATACTCGTTGTAATTAATCAAAAATGCATTAATCACTGAAGAACAGGTTAAGTAATGTAGAGTCATTTTGCAACAGAGTTTTGGACATTTAATTGTTTTTCTGAGTATAGAGGACATGACAAGCTGCTGTATTGATGTCTTTCTGTTGTTGAAACACTGGTTGAGTGATTACATGACACATGATGATACGGAAGTTGTGCACTGTTTCAACATACCTTTTGTTTTTCAGTTATGTTTGTCACAGAGCGTCAAAGTAATATTTATTGTTTGAAAATTAATATAATTTGAAAACTTTATATCAAAATTACAAAGCTTATTTTGATTAAACGGATGAGTGCATTTTATAGATTTTTTAAATTCCTCAACTGAAAACAGTACACACTGAAAGATCAATTTTGGGGGATTTAAATATCAATATCGCAAGGAGAATCAGTTATTTAGTAGTTTGCTGTGCTATTGTCCCATAGCTGAGAATCACTGTTGTACATGCATATTAATTGATATCATCTGGTTAATGAGACTTGTTTGTGTTTGCTTGTAAACTTTGACTTCTAGGCGGACGGCTCGGTGTGTGTATGCAGCCATGAGCGTCATTTTCCTTTGTGTCAACATAGTTTGTGCGAGCCTCGGACAACGTGGCGGTTCTGGAGGAGCTGAGGAAAACACATGGAGTCTGGTTCTGGTTCGGGTGCTGGTGAATGATCTGCTGTTCATTCTGGAAGCTGTGTGTCTGGCTACATCTCTGCTCCTTTTAACTCGATCCTCACTCCCTACTACCCCTTATCTACACAGTAAGGTGCATACTCCACAATGGCTAATTCTGCTTTCATTATATTGTGAATTTACTACATCTAATAAATGTGTAATTACAATTTAGATGCATTTAAGCGCTTAGTTATCAGGAAGAACAGAAATCATGGAGGACTCCAGGTTCATTCTTGCATTGTGAAATTTTATTGAATGTATTAAAAGGGATAGTTCACCCAAAAAAGACAATTCTCTCATTATTTACTCTCCCTCCATTTGTTTCAAAACTGTTTGCTTTTCTTTCTTCGGTTTAACACAAAAGTAGATATTTTGAAGAATGTTGGAAACCGGTAACCATTGACATCCATTGTATATTTTTTCTACTATGTTAGTCAATGGGTACCGGTTTTCAACAATCTTTAAAATATCATTCAACAGAAGAAAGAAACATCTAAAGGTTTGAAACCACATGAGGTTGAGTGAATAATGAGCACATTTTCATTTTGTGCTTAACTATCTCTTTAAATATAACTATATATCTTCAGTGGATTTTGAATTAAATTTATTTTCTTAGTCTTTGGCATCCATATAAACATTACTTGCATTACTGTTTACATTCGCTAGCTCATCTCGGTAACAATTCTGAAGTTTTAGTCAAACATGTTTTCAATAACTAAAATGTGATTAATTGCATTAAATTTGATATGCATCAAGCTTGCCTTGAATAGTAAATGATTTACTGTCCGAATCCACATCTTTTGACTTTACAAGAAGGGATCAATCCAAAATCCATAAGTCATTTTGTAAATCTATTTTGACTACTGCTAAGTGCACTAAAAGGTAAGTGTTTTAAACACTTGCTGTTGCAAGTTGCAGACTTTTTAAAATATGAATAGTTTTATTACTGAAATGCTGAAAAATGCTGACAAAACTGATATTACCTCACCACAGTGTTAAAAACAAGACAAAAGAGAATTACATAAATACTCAAGCTAATTTTTACATTTGTATAAAAAAGTCAGATGCTTGCAATATGTAATCTTTGTATAATTTCCGCTTATTTCCACATTCATCCGCCCATCATTTTGAGAGACACAATGCAAGATGTAGCGTTTAAACTACAGAGTGTCAATTCAAATGGAAGCAAATAAAAGAGTTTACATTCAGCTTTGGCTGCTTTTACTCTATCGACATAAACGGTGGAGCTACCAGAGTATGTTTCTCTTTCTTTGCCGAGTCTGGGCTGCGTTTCATTTAAACATTTAGATCCTTGATAATCTATTGAGTGCTTTTGAATCTCTTGTATACAAGATTCAGGGTTTGTACGGGTGCCGTAAATCCTTGAAAATGCTTGAATTTTTAATCTAGTGTTTTCAAGCTTAGCAAAGAGCTTAGATTTTGGATAAAGTGACTGGAACTGCTTGAAATTGTAATTGAGTTGGTTTCATGATAATTTATCCTACTAATGAGATAATAATGATTAAATATTTAAATAAAATACAAATAAATCTTAATAAAGAGAGTGAACAAGAGTAATTCAACATTGGGCTTGGGGCAAACATGCCATCCAAATTTTTCCGTAGATTAATATACGATAGAATATGATAACAATTTTTGTATGTACAGTCAAGCCTGAAATTATTCATACCCCTGGCAAATTCTGACTTAAAGTTACTTTTATTCAACCAGCAAGTTTTGTTTTGGACCAGAAATGGAACAGGCTTCTCCTAAAATATACTAAGATGATGTACAAAAGGCATCATTGTGGGAAAAAAATATTTCCCAGCTTTTATTTACATTTGAACAGAAACTTTGCCAGGTGTATGAATAATTTCGTGATTGACTGTATGAAAAAAATAATTTGCCATACTTGTAATGTGCTGGAAAAGCTTGAAAATGCACCTGGAAAAGGTTTTAAAAAGACTTCAATTTGACTTAAGAAACTGCGTAAGAACCATGAAGATAAACTGTGGTACCGAACATAATTTCTGTCTTTTTGTTTTGCTTTTCCACTTGCAGGACTTCTGTCGGACTGCGGTTCTGGGAGCCGGTGTGATCTTGCTCTTTTCTAGCAGGGCTTGTTACAATCTTGCGGTGCTGTTTTTGTCAGAGAATCATAAAATCGAGGCCTTTGACTACGACTGGTATAACATCTCTGATCAGGTGGGCCTTTTTGTTGGAAGCTAATTGAAAACGTTGTATTCCTGTGACTGTCAGTCTGTCAAGTTCTGATGTCCTCCTGAAAGGCTGATCTTCAGAGTGAGCTGGGAGACAGAGGATACATCATATTCGGAGCTGTTCTTTTCATTTGGGAGCTGCTGCCTACCAGTCTGCTCATCCTCATCTTCAGAGTTCGCCAGCCTCCACAGGAGAAGGTGCCATTTTTATTTGGCTAATATGCTACTGTTGAAAACTGCTGAGACAGAATGATTTTTTGATTGAATTTTTTATTTAAGACTCGATCGCATCAAGGACGACAGCTATAATGATAATGATACAGTTCAAAACTGTGTATAAAATATAAAAGATTAGCCACAGCACAACTATATTGATAGTGACACAAATAAATAATAAATAACATAAATAATAAATTTGAATACATTTGTTTTTCTATTTAATTAAGTCATCCTGAATGAAGTGCATCACAGTTTCCAGAAGCTGAAAGAAAGCATTATTCAGCATTGATAATAACAATAAATGTTACTTGAGCAACTCATTTACATATTGGTGTGATTTCGGAAAGATCATGCGGCGATGACGACTTGAGTAATTATGCTGAAGCTTCAGCTTTGTTGTTACCAGATTAAACTACATTTTAAAATATATTCAGTACATTTCAGTAATGCTTATAACATCTCACAAAATGTACATTTTTCTTATATTATTATTTAAAAATACAATTCTTTTAAAAGTATATAGAAAATGACGAGCAAGGAACAGTCTAGTTTCAAACCTGCTTTAAAATGTAACATTTCTATTAATTAAATCACAAGGTTTGATTTGAGAAATGTGTGGTTTGTTCATGTTTTTACTAATGTTTCGTTCCTCTTTCTGTTCTGATGAATATTTGTAAATGGAAATTTAAAAAATGGATTTGCTGTGGAGTTTAAATCACTTTAAGTCATAGAAACCATAAAGTCCAAATATCTAAAACTTCTTAAATCAAGAAGCATTTTCTAGACAAGTGGAAAATGCTGTCTTGTTTTAGGAAATAATGTCAAAATTAAATAAGTTTTTCCCTAAAAGAAGTCAATGAGGTGAGCAAAATAATCTTATGTCAAAAGGAAAAACAAGATAATTTTGCTTACCCCATTGGGAGATTATTTAGCTTGTTTTAGAGGAAAGCTCACTTCGTTTTGGCATATTATTTCTTAAAACAAGACAATATTTATTACAGTGTAGAAACCATTGAAATATGTGGAGTACGCCAAATCTATTCACTATAAACAGGCACAGCACATAAACACCAGAATCACTATTTTACTGCTCTGACTAAAGTGCACGTGTGCTCAGATGTACACAAATGCTGCGTATTGTTCAAACAAAAGTCACGTCATTCTGAAGTTCTAATGGCTAAACATTTTCAACAAAACTCTGCACAGTCTGTGCTCTGTATCTTTATCCAGAGACAGTGGCAGCGTTGAGCCACTAACCTGTTTGCTTTATTTGTTTTACCAGAGCCGCAGTCCTGCCATATTAACCTCCAGAGGCTCACGCTCATATTTCTTTGACGATCCTCGTGGAATGGATGACAATGATGATATGGGATCTCTCTGGACTCGCAGCATCAATCCTCACAGCAGGTATAATGTGTTCGAGTATTACAGCTCAGATATTTTAGCATTAATACAGTTAAGCTATAACTTATTCACACATCTTCAACAGTTCTCACATTATAAGTTTACTCACCATAGTTTAGAAAATGGTAATAAAATATGACAATAACTCTAGAGTTCTGAACTGTATCAACACATTTATCTTGGTAATGTGAGGTAATGTTTATAGAACGGTACAGCATGTAATATATTACAAAAACACAGAACACATTTTTCCATTCCAATGCTCTACTTCTACCTTTTTTTCGGTGTAAACGTGTATGACTATTAGGGGGCGTTCACACAGAATGCATTTTTCCTTTCCAATGTGCTACTTTTCTATTTTTTTAATGTAAACACGCACTGATAGACGCGTGTGACCGTTACACTCGTGTCTCGTGTGTTTGAAGTGCTGTGTTTTTTAGATGCCGAGTATAATATCTTTAACTTTCACAAGCAGCTCAACACTGTCAGATGAGCTCTGAGGCAGGGCAACCATTGCAAGCTTCTGCTTACAGGTGCTGTGTGGTTGTCCAGATATTTTCGTGCTTTATGCTGTGCTTTTTATTCAAACCATTTCGAACTGTTGCGTCTCTTGTTTGTAGAAGTGTGAATGAGTCCTTACCATCGCTTATTTTGCAGTGCCTTGCATATGAGGGCCGTGTGAGTGTTGTCAAATTAAAACAATTGAAACTTTTACACACATCGCCGCTCATCAATGTCAGTTCCAAAGCAGTGGACCAATCAGAAGAACTCTGAGGCAATGCAAGCCTTGCGAGCTTCTGTTTACAGTAGCAAGTTGGCATGACAACAGTATTATTTGACATTACCATGGCAGAGGAAGCACTTTTTTCAAATCTATTTATTGTCTAACCAGTGAACCGATCTCATCTCATACCATATTTTAATATAAAGCAAATTCGATTACGTCCTAAAACTGTCTACATCCGGAGCAGGTTATATTCGTAGCATAAGTTGCTATGGCTACTTGCACACCATGAAAGTTACTTCGGTTTCAGGAACTGAAAGCTGAGGTTATTTACGTACATATCCTTTAAGTCTGCGTGAACCAGAAGCTGTTGATGTGCTTTCTGTGAAAACTGAAACGAAATATTAAGTAGTGGGCAGGGCTTTGTTTTTGCGCACCATTCCTTCATAGCAAACTAACGGTAAGAGGGGCTTGGTTAAGAATATTGTGGCTGAAACTGTCAAATTGACATCAACAGAAAAGGACGGCTACTCCAAATGCGTAAGCAAATGGTCAGATTTTGACTGAAGATTACCAAAACAAACTTCTTTTTTTTAAGTGGATTAAATTGCACTGATTTATTGTTCACCTAGAGAATAACAATGTGTTCTAGCAAAATAAACATTAGGATTTTAACTTACCTGGGTATGTCACATAACCTGCTTTCCGGAACAGCCCTCCGCTGTCTAAATAAGGTTTGGTTAGACTGTAGTCTGCAGGATCAGTTGTGACATTGTCTCTGGTTTGTTTGCAGCTGGTTTGGCTCGAGTGAGACGACTCCACTCCTCTTCAACAGGGCGGATCAGATCGGTCGACATCACTCTCTATACTCCACTCCACAGACCTGACCATGATGCACTGCGGCAGAGATCCTCCTCTCATCTTCTCAGGCAATAGTACAGCATTACCTCTTCCGGGTGGAGCAGCTCAATAGCGTTGTTTTGCACTAATGTTTTTATGCATCAGAAGCGTCTGTACTTCTGAAGTTGCACCTTGATTTTAAAAAATGACCACAGTTAGACTAGAAGCTGATCATGATATAAGGGACCAGTTATGATTATAACCACATTTATCTTTTTAATCATTGATGAAAGCTATTCTCGATAACGTGTTAAAAGATGTCCTTTTTATGTGTGTGAGACGATGACTTTGCGTTTTAAATGGTTTATATGGAAGCAGTAATTTTGGGACTAAGCTTGTGCTCTGATATTTGGCAATGTATTTTGTAAAATAAAGTAATTTAATCTCTGTGGTGCTCACATGTCTTATCATTTATTTTTAGATGTTCGATAAATGGTAATAATATTGGTGTCATTGAGTTGTCATAAAATTAGAAAACATGTCTAACATACTTGCAATATCACCATTAATTTTTATTATTATCATTAAAGGGGGCCTGTTATGTGTATGTGAAGTTTCAGCTCAAAATACCACACAGATAATGTTTTATAACTCTGAAATTGCTCCTTTTAGGCTTTGGTTCTAATTGTGCCGTTCTAGGGACTGTCCCTTTAAATTCAAATCAGATTCTGCTCTTTTTCAAATGAGGGTGGAGCTACAAATCCCTATGTGTCGGCATAGTGGCAGGTTTAAAAACAAGACTAACCTCCTATGCTAATGAGGGAGAGATCACCACTAATGGGTGGGGCTTCCCCCTCTGATGACACGTACAAAGGGATAATGTCAATCAAAGTGTTTCACAGATATTTATCAAGTGTGATTATAAAAAAATTACATTTTTACCATTTGAAGTGGGTTATAATCAGACTGTTGCCAAACAACAGTGTTTAAACCCCTTTCAAATGTGATTTTTGCATAATAGGTCCCCTTTATAAAAGTCTGGAATATAAATGTATTTTTAAAGCCTCTTTTACTCACTAAAGCTACATTTATTTGATAAAAACATACATTTATAAACCATAATATTGTCAAAATATTATTGCAATTGAAATCAAATGTTTTCCATTTGAATATCTTTTGCAGTAATTTATTCTTAAGACTTAAAGCTGTATTCTCAGCATCATGATCTTTCAAAAGTCATTCTAAATAGATCACATTGTTGTTGAAAACAATTGAGCTGCTTAATATGTTAGTGGATAACTATAGATTTTAGTTCAGCATTATTATGATTAACAGCATTTTAACATAACTTCATGGTCACCTGAGGTCAATTTAGTGCTTCCATGTTGAACAAAATGTCCTTAAAAAAATGAAAATAGTCCAAAAGGAAATAAATTAATTAAAAAAAGCATGATGTGATATCCACACGAGACATCCATCCGTCTGTTTCCAACATTTTATTGTGGATAATGTACAGATCCTCCTATTAAAACACTTTATACATTATGTACAGTAAGTTAATTTACTCCGAGGTTTAGATCATGGCCGTCTTCAACCAAAGTCGATCTAAGAAAAGAAAAATCTATAATGTAGAGCTAGAAATAATGAAAATACACAACAGAAGGGGGAGGGGGGGGGGGCATCAACTTTTAAGGGCACATGAGAAATCCACAGACTTTTATCTTCCTCCGAGAGCCAGAAATCACATTCAGAGAGGAAAGTCCCAACAATACTCGGATTGTTAACCTTTTAGATGGTCACGAATCGTTACCCAGAAACCAGTTCTCCAGCTGAGTATCTTCTGTGTGTGACGATGACAGATCCTCCATACAGCGCCTTGTGCCTTATTTAAATGACATTTAAGAACACATGAAGTTTCTCAGATAAACCGACGTCTGAACAAGTGGCCAAGGGTCCGTAAGAAGTGTTTCTAGAGTCAGAAGTCAATTGACGGATGCTAGTTTTAAAGGTTGCCGTGATCAGTGGTCAGGAGCGTTTGTGGTCTCCAGTTTACGGAGACGGCGGCGTCTCAACTCAGCGGCACTTGGCTCACCGTCATCCTCATCTTCCTCCTTCACATCCTTCTCTCCTTCTGTGGTCGAGTCTGGTTGAGAAAAGCCTGCCGCTCCATTTATAGATTCTCCTATGAACACCAGAACAGAAAAGTGGCCATAAATACGCACGCACGCACGCA
>CAIGQW010055024.1:5140453-5160837 GCA_903798125.1 Danio choprae
ACCCTTCACCCTTGTGTATTACTCTGCCCACATACAGCGACAAGCAGAGGACACTCTACAGTTTGACAAATATTGCTGCTGTTAAGCAACAATGTACTTTTGAGGCTTTTTTAATTGAGAATGTAGTTGTTTAGATTGCAACTATGCAGTTTATTTATAAGGATAGTGCCTATTTTAAAATATTTATCATTTCTGAGAGCCTGTCTTTTAGCAAAGACGGTTGACTATGTTCATCCACAAGATGGCGACAGAGACTCATAATAAGCCCTAAGAGAAGAACAGCGTAGTTTTAAACTACAGCTGATCAAATCATTATTAAACAAGTAAATGACTTTCTAAGTCGATCTCTCTCTTTTGTATGTTATAGTGCTGTATTTATATCATAGTAATATTGTGATCTCCTGATTGCAACAGAGAAATACTGGGAAATCTCTGTAGACTGATGGCATTTCAATTTCAACGAGTGCGATGTTGCGTTTATACAACAGTTCGATGGCACAATCGTATATATAAAAAAGAAAATCAAAGTCAATCATGAGTCTAAAAACCCTTTTGTATTAGGAACTATTTTCTTCCACCATTCATTCACATCTGCAGTTGACGTCAGAACAGCAGACGCCGTTACTAATTCACCAACGTCACTTTAGAGCTAGTGTTTGAATGATTCTCTAGCTTAATGTCTAAACTGATGACAAAACAGGTGATTTTGCTCACATTTTAAGATTATAAGGCTGAGGGTGACATGAAATGCCATCCGTTTACAGAGATATCTCCTTACAGTATTACAGTATATTACAGTCTACAGTATTTCTCTCTTGCAATCGGGATATCACAATAATTAACCCCGAAAAAAACAGCGCAATCACTACCAGATTGCTGTTGTGTTTGCAATAAGGAAAAACGCTAAACACATGCGGGCATTTCTTCTTTCTTTCAGATTCAACATTCAAGAACCAGAATGAACTGTTGTGTGTATATATATATATATATATATATATATATATATGTGTATGTGTGTATGTGTATCAGTGTTGAGGAAGTGATGTCATTTTTTGTCATTCTCCCACTCACCGCTCTGAGTCTGGATCTCCTGACCGGCCGTTTCTGTGTTGCTGGTGGACGGAGACGACTCCACATTCACAGATTCATTCGTCTCGCCAGTGTTCGTTTCTGATCTTGGAGGACTAAACAGGAAGTGGAGTAAAAAACAAAACAAAAAGAAAAACAAAATAAATGGGGATTTCAAAGGTAAGAACTGGATGTGCAACTTTCTATTGAGCAGATCGGATCATGTTTGCATACCTTAGAGTAGCCACAGTGCTGAGGTAGTGATGAATGTTGAGCATGGCGGCATCCAGCAAAGTGTGGATGTTGTGAAGACACTGCAGTCTGGCTTCCAGACCCCGCCGGCCCTCCTGCTCCAGCTCTCTCAGCTCAGCCTCCGACATGCTGGACAGACTAGATGGTGGCGGTGGCATCGACGACACTACAAAACACACACATGAAGGATTTATTTAATATACTCTAGAACTACAAGGGTACATTAAGTATTATTAAAGGTTCTATGATTTCCTTAAATGTCAGCTTTTCACTGGTTCCACCACAAAGACTTCATTCTGTTCTGACTCATGTAAACTTGTATTGCCATAGTATGACTTTTATATGCATTTCATAATCATAACGAGTAGGATTTCAGTGATGAGTTTTTGTATTTAAATACAGATTCCATGTCTACTAAGCTAACATTTTAAAGTTGCCATAGATGTATTGAAACAATATGTTAAACTGTTCTCTGATATCCAAATAGAAGGCATGTGGCTTAGGTTAATGCAAAAGTCATCCAGAAATGGTTTTATAGGTTCATTTCCTACTCAAAGATTTGGCTATAATTTGATATGCTTGGTTTTGACCATATTTGGAACGGTCTTGAATATTAATGAGCTCTGTTCTGATGCTCCAGCAGCTCATGTCAGTGCCTGTGTGATGTACTCTGAAATACACATGCAAAATAATCATACTTCAGTTGTCAAACTATATTTTAAAAAATAAATAAAAGAGTAGACTCTTTGGTAAATGACAATCTTTTCAACTGAAGCTGTGGAGAAGTTTATTTCAGTTATAAGGAGTGAGAGATATATTTATGCTGCCAGAAAAATGTATATAGCTCCAGAGTTGTGTTGTGGATGAAATATAGACCAAACTATAATTATACACAACAAAAAGGGGCTAACAGAGAGGAGTATTTTGTGGTTTTACCATATGAAAATGAAGGAATTAATTTTAAACTCTAAACAGAGTTTCTGAAATGTATTGGCATGCCTTCACTCCAGAAAAATCAGCTGAGTGATATAACATGATGCATAAATGTGCAAATGTGCAAACCAGTCTACATATGTCTGTTGCCTCATTACAAACATATGTGGCAAATATCACAATATACACGTTAAAATAACAAAAGATACATTTAAACAGACCTTATTCCTCTTCGGGGTGGCACTAAATAAATTTATAATCCATATACTGCACATTTTGCATTCTGACAAGCTGTGAACACTGTGGTCATTTACTCTTACTTTAAGTCTGTTCCATTTTCAAAATAAGAGTCCCACTTACATATTAAGTATAATACAAGTTTAGATAAAGTTAAAAATAAGGGAACAAAACTTCCATGTACCAAACTATTATTATTATTATTCAGTTATGTCTAGACACTTTCCATTCTACGGTACTTTTAAATGAAATATTGATAAATAATCAATATTCAAAAAAAATAAAATCTAAATCAGAACTGAGAGGAATCAAGCCCATGTAAATAAGAATGAAATTGCCTAGTTTGCCACAACACCCAGCCTTATTCTTTCTGCCTTTTATTTTAATTTAATTGTCCAGAGGGTCTTTTACACTGGTCCTGGGTTTTACAGTGTTTTGCTCACTTCGACTTACTGAAGGGTGGTGGAGGAGGCATCGGCAGCCATGGAGCTGATGGGAAAGGTGGTGGCATGGTAAAGGGGAATCCAGGCAAGGCTCCTGGAGCAGCAGAGGCACCATCTGCAGTCGACTGGGCTAAACTGCTGGCTCCTGATTCTGCACGACAGAAGGATTACTATGATGAGAATCACTTAATTTTGGCATAATATCTTAAAACAAGACAATATGTTTCGCTTGTCTACAAAATGCTTTTGGTTTAAGAATTTGTAGATATTTGGAATACAAAAAAAGACAAAAAAAATCTAAGTAAGAAAAGCATTTATTTGCAGTGCATTTCACTTTTTTTATAGTAAGTGTGAGTAACATTAGAGGTGCTCACCTGCTCCCTGTGCTCCGTCACTGCTGGTCTGTGGAGTGTCAGTAGGAGCTGCCGGTGCGCCAGGAACAGCAGGTGGAGGCGCACCAGGAAAAGGACCCCAAAAGGGGAACAGACCAGGAGGAAACTGAGGCATCATCCCGGGAGCAACTGCACAGAAAAGCAGACATGGGTTACTATGTTAATTATCGCACAGATCAGATTCAGCACTGGCCTGGTTTTGCCATTTGTACCATTGACAGGTGGAGGTACAGGGGCATTGGCAGGAGCAGGAGGGGCAGGTGCTTGTGCTGGAGGAGGGGCAGGAGTCTGGTTTGGCTGAGATGCTCGTAGGACGTCCATACGACAGGTTGGACACGTCTGCTGTCTCTGGAACCATGAGCGAAGGCAGCTGGAATGACAGAGGAAAGAAATTTGAATATTCATGCAGATATTAATAATAATGTATGATTTGTCACAAACTGTGGACAAGAACCTCGAGTGAAAGATGTGATTGCACGGCAGTTTCTTGGCTCCGGTCACCATCTCTTCTCTGCAGATGATGCACACGTTGTCAGTGGCTTGTAAGTCTTCAGGGGTGGCATCTGGATAGCTGTAAGAAAACAGGGGAATCTATGATTTGTTGATCATGGCATTTTCTGAAATACAAGCTTTTTTTATCTGCAACATACTGTAATTTACATCAAAACTAGCAAAACATGCACAAAGCTTGCAAATATTTGAATCTGTGCCAAATCAGAGACACATGAGTATTTGTAAAGTTTATTTCCCACATGTCTATAATTTCAATTTCAACAGATTCAGATTAAGTCTGTATAGTTTCTTTTTTTAATATACACGTTTCCTTTCTTTTTTTTTATACCATTATATATTATAATGGAGTGAGAGGAGATTTACATATGCAAAGGTTTCATTTTATTTAGGGCTATTTTTAATTATATTACATTTTATTTACTACTAAATTATTTTTTCCTAAATAAATTTTTATTTACCACTAAACTAAATTAAAGTACTTTTTAAAAAAAGCAATACTTTTAGTCATGAATTGTTTTCAGGACAATATAGTGGTCTAATCATTTAAAACACTATAAATTAAATTGTAAAAATTCGAAGTAATTGAAAATAAGAAAGAATAAATGTAACTTTTAAAAAGATAAAACAGTAAATATTAGAAAAAAAATGACTGAAACCCGTAGAGAACTTATTTATAATATATTACAATGCACACATAATGATGAAATAAAAAATATATGCATTTAAAACATAACTCTTGCCAATTAAAGGAATTTTAGAGAGACACTCACAGAGTATTCATATTACGAATGGCTCGTCGAGACATGATAGCGTCTGTTACTGCCTTCTTGAATTGCCTGATGAAGACAAACATTTTTCACATTACAAAAGAATAATATAAAGTGGTCATACTTTACAAGAGGTTATGTTAGTTAATGTGTTTATTAACATAAACAATGTCTGACAGCATTTATTAATCATGATTCAACATTTACTAATGCATTATTAAAATCCAACTGCTGTGCTTGTTAATTTATCATTAACTAACAATGAATGACTTTATTTTCCACTAACTTAATAAAGATGAATATATAATGTTATTCATTTTTTGTTCATGTTAGTAAACAAATGAACTTAACTTATTATAAGTGTTACCAATAAACAATTCTAATTGTTGACAAAACACAGCAGCTGGAAATCGATGATGTATCACTCACCGCATTGCAAGATACATGGGTCGAATAGCAAACAGAGGGAAGGTGTGCACTTTTATCATGATGGTCATGAATGCCATATACAAAAGCACCTTGATGAAACCTAAAGGACAAAGTTAATATCGGTCTGTTAACACACTGGCTTATAAATAAATAAGTAGCTCATGCTATGGGTCTGTAGGATGTACCTGTAAAGAGCTCTGTGTACAGCATGTAGACGGCCTTATTGTCCCATGGATTCTCACTCTGCAAATCAATTGTATGCAAGGTGTACTTGATGAAGGTTGTGAGGACCATAGTCATCAGAATCGCATACTGAAACAAATGCAAAAATAAATGTCAAATAATTTACAGTGGCTGATTGATTTCTAGAAACAATATAAAATATGTTCTGATTTCCAAATTGCTTGACTGTTTAAATTACAACATATTTCAGGTGATGTGACACCATTTGAGTAAGTTTAGGGAAATTAATTAAAATGGTTACTTTACCCCAAAATAAAAATATGTCATAATTTCTTGCATGTTGTTCCAAACCCATACGCATTTTGTTTGTCTTCAGAACACAAACGAGGACCCTTTTCATGAAATCTGACAGATTTCTGTACCTCTATTGAACATCTATTCACCCAAAACTCAGACAAATCCATTCATTGGCTTTCCCTTTGAATCATGATTGTTCTCCTTATAAATAAATTATGACTCTCCATAATATTTGGATTAAACTACTTGATTCATGAGTTTGAGTTATGACATCAACATTTTAAAGCATCAGAGTCGTGTGTGAACAGAGTTTAATGAAGAGACAGAAATCCCCCAGAGTTCATTAAAATATCTCCATTTGTGTTCAAAAAGAGTTTTGAGTGGCATGAGAACAGGGTTTTCCTGGTCCATGAAAATTATTTAGCCCAATGAAAATTTGCCCAAAGAGAATGAAAAGTAGTCCACTTTTTTCCCTTTTTCTATCAGAATCCATTCCTGGATATCCATAACTAAGGTCCTACTCATTTAATATGTGGCGTGTTGTCAGACTGTTATACTCGATCACTTGAATTGGTTTTTGGGTTGCCAGGTACAAATTTCTGTATCAAATTCCATTAAGAACTTATTAAATTTTCATTTTGTATTTGTGAGAAAGAAACATTTTTGCAGCTGCATCACATTATGAAAGTAGCCCAAAAAAATGCAACCTGCAACTTTATAATTTTTCCCACCATTGCATTTTCAAAAAATAAAAATAAATTCAAAGAAACTAAAAAAAAACACACAACTTTGTGGGATAACTGCAACCCTGGCAACATTGCATGAGTCAGTTAAACTTTAATATTACTGATATTTACTTTTGTAGGATCTCACACAAAGCATATAAATAAATTAATGCTCACCTCAAATCCAAAAACCAGCTGCACTGATGCTCCTCTTGTTATAATGCTGTGACACGCATGATTGACAAACAGAAAGTCCATCACTGCCAGCAACACCATTAGAGCTGTACAAGAGTAAAGAGCATTAGTGACATGGTCACAAAATGATGCAATATACCACAATGATCCAAATATGGCAAACTAACATCAAATGCCTTAAAAATCAAAACGCAGGTGCAGCTCAAACATTTGCATATCCAAAAAAGTGGGTTAGAAGTTTCACATGTTAAAAGGAAGATAGAGATATATTTGGTTCCACATTACACACGTCACAGAGAATCAGTCACACTTTACTCACAGAGCACTCTGAAATGGAAGACCCATGAGATATTTGGACTCCTCTCCATCTAAAAATAAAATAGAAATATTATATACCATTGATATTAACAATAATACCACTTATCAATTAACATTTTATAACAAAATATTTCTTTAACAAATATACAGCTAAGAAAAGATTCTCTGGAATTATGACTTATTGTATTTGAGAAAAATGTTTTAGTTTTATTCTGTAAATTACTGATAACCTTTCTTTCAAAATAAAAAAAAAAACCATATTGTCTTTGTTCTGCATAATATGTTATATTGATGTTTATATTAACATGTTTATAATGTTTATATAAATGTTTAGACAACACAATGACAATGCTTTTACTTCCGAATAGTTAAGAAAACAATATTTGGTTGAATAAATCTAATTTTCAAATGAAAATATTTGATATCATGACATATTGACATTTTTCCAATTGTTCTAACTGATATTTTTTATTTTAAACTTTAATCAGACATTTACAGAATAAAACAAATATAAAACTTTTACTCAACCTCATGCCTACTAAATCAAGTACATGCAAAAAATTGACACTTTTCAACTGGTGTCTTTAAAATGTCAGTTTACTCACAAAGTCTACCCTGTCTTCAGCCAGCCAATGGAAGCACTTGAGGAAAAGCAGCAAGGTGAAAAGGGCCACAAAGCGAGGGGAAAAATCATCCCTGAAGACTGTAAAGGCTAAACAGGTCTCCGTCACTGCATACCAGGAGCGCTCAATCAGGTGCTAAAAAAAAACATACGGAATATACAATTGAGAATAACAACAAAAACTTTTTTTTTTTAAGCTGTACACTTAGAAATGTAGATTCCAACCTCCATTTCAGCAGCTCTCAGTTGCCCGAAAAAGACCTTCCTCATTAATTTCCCCAAAAGGAAAACCAAAACAAAAGCCTGAATATATAAAACCTGCAAAAGAAACAGTAGACAAGTCAACATGTGCAGCTTACAGTGCACACCTGCCTTTCCATCAAGATAAGACACTAAATAAGTAAAGTTGTTGACTTACTGCCATACTAGGGCTGCTTTTGGTGAGGTATACCACAGTTGGGTAGAACTGGTGCTTGAGGAAGTAGGCATGGGCAACCACTGCGCCAGTCAGCGCCAAACTGGTGGCTGTTACAAGAGCGGCTCGCACCATCTTGCACTATAGAGGAAAGAGAACAAACACATTATAATTGACTGCTTTAATAAAGACATGGGGTTTCAGATTTATTCTTGTGAATATACAATTTCCATTCATGCTTTTGAATAAACCATTACTTTAGTTTTATTCTGTATACTGACATTTCTTCCAAATTTAAAATAAAAATCTCTTTAAGAGCATTCTTATACATAAAATAATAAAAAGGTGTCGTGTATTCAGACAGGTTTATATTCATTTTTAGACAGTAGTACAATGCAAAGTCAAGATGAGGTTTAGGCTGAATCAATGAAAAGAAAACACAGCATTTCATGACAATCAAATGTAATGTTGGCAGCATTTCAGCACACACACATATTATATTTACATACCTGGACATTTCCAGTACAAGAGAAAGTAAAGGCCCAAATGAAAGTATGAATATGAATAACCACACACTAGGCCCATCTAACATATTTATAATAGAAGAAATACGTCAGCAGAGCTTTGGTTTCGTTGTATTATTCATTGTTGTCTGGTTAATGTTTACATGCTGACTGTTTGAAAGCAAGTTATTTGCTGAACTGTTAGCATGAAGGCTACTAAAGAGAGTTTGACAGTTACAATTAATCTACGACTTAGATAATAAACACTGAACTAAATCCTCAAAGGCTTGTTTTAATAACCCAACCATATGCTGACAGGCATAACGAGCAGACTAGCCGAGCAGCGATTGCAATCAGTCAGTCTAGACATGACACGGACCAAGCTTTACTTACAGCCGCAGGAATCCGCTATTTCTCCTTTAAGCAGATGCCCTCTGTTGCGTTTAAATTTTAATAACTGCGTCTTGACTCAATCCTTCCATCTAAAGCGGTCTTGTCGCTGTTGTAGTCGCGGCCACTTGACGGATACGTGTTTATTTTTCGCTTGCTCTCGAGAAAGGCCACCTCACTTCCGGCGAGAAGACGTTCCTGCCAGTAGAGTGAAGACAGCGGGGCGCAGCAGTTTTCAGAAAACTGACCCGCGGTCACGCCTACAACGGTTTCGCTTTCAAAATAAAAGCTCACGAACATATTCAGTAGTCTATTGGCTCAGACTGATTCCAATGTTGGCAGCATTTCAGCACACACAAATGATATTTACATGGACATTTCCAGTATACTTAAGTAAATGCCCAAATAAAAGTATGAATATGGTTAAACACACACTAGGCTCATTTTCCACCACATTTGTTTTGACAAAGTTTAAAAGCATTACGTCTTTTTTTCGAATTGTATTTTGTTTTAGTGTAGCACAAGTATAAATTAATTTGTGCAACTATATTTAGCTAACCGAAGCTCAAAATAATAATAAAAATAATGACAAGTAGATAAATCGACAAAAAAAGAGATCAAAAGTCCTTATCTAAAAGCAAGCCGAATTTGAAAAGAAATGAAAGCAAAACAAACATATCAATATCTCAATTTACTCAACAACAAAAAATTTGATAGAATTCCATAATGTATAATGACTGTGTTATCCGTTTCTAAGAGGTTTCAAAATACAAGTTTTAAACTGTTTTGAAAGTAGTTCAGTGTTTTATTTTATTTATTTGACTGCATCAGAAATATTTGACTAGAGGCCGCTGTTGGTTACGTTTTCATTCGAGAACGTGCTTGGTGCTCGTGCACAGTATTATGAGCGTGGCTGGGAAACGGAATAGTTGAGTGGACAGATTGATTTTTAATCTTAATCTCTGACGAGTAAGGTCCAAAACCTCACTTTCTGTTTTTAGAAATCAGAGGTTTGATTCCTCTGATATGAACAGATGCAACAGATAAACAAGTAAACAAAATATGTGATATCATCAGTTTGACAACTTGACAGCTGTAGACAGTATGAGAAGGCAACATTCACCAATATGCAAGTAATATATTATGGGACTCACATTATCACCCTAGTCGAAAAGAAAAGTGAAAACTTAAATTTATGGGAAAAATATAGTATGTATCTTAATGCATATGAAAAAAAGCAAAACATGCAAAGAACACTAGCCAACATTAGCAATTTCATCACTAGAACAGTCACAATATAAAATACTGGAAGATAAAAGAACTTTATTTAAAAGCAGTAACTTTGATTTGCCTAAAGGCAACAAATGCTATAAAAAGGGAACATTTGTAATGAGCTTTGAGTCTAACAGTAAACATAAAAAGAAAAATATGCCTTGCGAATAACAGGATTAGACAACATAGCAATTAAAAAGATTCTCATAGAACTAGGAAATTGCAATTGCATTTTTCAACTGGTGTAAAGTGAAGTGAAGATACACGAAGGCATGTCAATGTCATCTACTAGATTACCTACAGTTAGAGAAAATCATACAAGCATCATTTTAAAACAACTGAATGAAAATAAACAAACAAAAAACAAAACGAAGTCAATTGCTAAAGCAGTAGTTAGTCCATTTTGTGTCACTGCCTAGAATTTTCCTATGCTAGATGTGCTTGTAGCCCCAGTTCATCTTCTCGTTCTGACTGCTGCAGGATTTGGTGACGTTCTGCAGGTTGTGTAAACAGTTCAGGCCTTAAGACCTCCTATTCTTTCAAAAGTGAAGAAAAAAAAGAAGAAGAAACAAAGGCTCCTCACAGGCCAGCCCATCATTACGAGACAGAAGAGATGGGGTTCAGAGGGGAACCCATTTGTGTTAGAACTTTATCCAGCCATTGCAGGGGGCCGTGGAGATGCACTTCTATCCAGCAGGGGGTGCTCGTCACATCTTGTCTGTGGTACTCGGCACCCCAGCCCTTAAAAAAAGAAAGAACAATTCTAATACTGAAGATTAAACATGGATGGATAGATAGATTTACTTCTTGGTTCTTGATCTACTACTTGGAGCAACAAGTGTATTTTATAAAGAATATATCAATTGACTGATTATTGAATTTTTTCTAAATTTGTATTTTTAAATGTTAAGATCAAATTCATGAAATTAAAGTTTGACATAATTTTTTTAATCTTTATTTTATTATTTTTCCAGTAAAAATTAAACATCTACAAAATAAATGGTCATTTTTGGTGTTGCCAATAAAAATAGTTTCTCACAAGCTTAATTTAAACTAATGCTTTGAACATTTGTTTATTGTGGCCAAAATGCCACCAAGTAAAAAAAATAAATAAAGGAATTTATTAATAAATAAGGACTTAGGCATTGTATGGAACTTATTTGTAAACAATCCCAAAGAACAAAGACTCTTATTTTGAAATAGATAGTATTTACTACTTATGATTGATCATTCAAAAAATAGGGGAAATAAATGTAATATTTCAACCTTTTAACATGTATTCAAATAAAACAACATACAGGAAACATTGTTATTATTCTTAAACAATATGATCAATCTCTTTGCATAAATTAATTTATTTTAAACTGATCTGAATTTAAAAGCCATGCAATTGAACTTTACATCTTGAACTTTTATGAACATTTTAAATGCCATAATTAGATTGACACCTTTGGAAGATGTAAAAATTCAATATCATATTTAAAATTATGATTAAGACATACTTTATACTAAAAAAAAAAAAAAAAAAATCATAACCTGAATTTTAAGTCTTTTCAAAAGATTCACACAAGTTTCTAACACACAGTCTACCTTCAGTTACAAATGCAAGTGAAACACTCTCAGAGCTGAGCAGAGCATCCTAACATTACTCACTGGTGGTGATACTCGTACCTTTACAAAGCTCATGCGAATGGTGCACATCTTGGTGAGCTCATAGACGGCCTCAAAGCCATGGTTGACAGACTGAGCGAGAAGCTGAGCAAATTCTTGGTTGTTAAAAATCTTCAGGCTGCAGCCGCTAGGGATTTTGCAGACAGTCGTGGGGTGGAAGCCATGATGGTAGTTGCAGTTCCGACTCTGGACGAAAATGCTGGTATCACTCAAACACTCTGCATACACCTCTCCTCCAACATAGTACAAGTGGACACCTGAGGGTCAGATCCAGCATACAAGAGGTCATCGTAAACTCAGCATTATGACCCAAATAACCATTTAGCTCAATAAACATCTGCATATAGATTCAAGATCAGAAAAAGATATTTCTTGTAGGCAATTTAATAGTGAAAAATCAAACAATGCTTCTCCCGTGTAATCGAACCCATTTGCTTTGAGAACTTTTTAGCTGGGGAAATGAGGGACTGTTATTACAAAATGAACAAAATCTCATTCTTTGTTATTCAACCATGACATCTATCATGATTCATCTAGAAACTCACTGAAAAAAATAGCACTTGCTTTTAAAAAGACCATTCAAAAGAAATAACTATAAAATATAAAAATGTAATAACTGCTCTAATTCTATAGATTCACAGCACAGAAGAACATTATCACTGAAATCTCTTTCAGAATGCTTTTCCATGCTTTTTTTTGAACAATAAAAGACATTGACAGCCAATCACAATACACTAAGGTGTTTTTTTTATATACAATAACTTTTAATTAATGTTTTAAATTAGCATATTTCATTTTTTATTTTATTTGGTTTGGTTTTAGTTTAAATTTGAACAATATTTCTAATGTTTGTTTACCTCAAGTTTTAAATGAGTTACAATTTATGTTAGATATTCATATGATCACAAAGGAGTTTTCCTTTTTTGTCCACTAGGTCTGAGTGATTAATCAAATGAAATTGCAAATGCCATGGGGCAAAACTGCAATTGTCATGCACATGTCAAGGAGTTGTGTGATAACATGTCAAGGAGTCACAGTTGTGTGATAACTAGAAAATTCCCAGAGATACTCGCAAAGACAAAAAACATAGAAAACATGATATTGTTCCAATATAAACAAGATTTAATTGCTTTCATTCATTCAGCGTGACTAAGAAACAAACAACTATGGAATCATCTCACATACAGATTAATGGAAAAAAAAAAAGTAAATCAACTGACATTATAAAAGCGAGTCAGAAGTAAACATGTTATTATGTGTGGTATTTTCACATGCAGCAACTACTACTCAGCAGTGATGGGACAAATGAAGCTTTTCAAAGCTTTGAAACATTTGAACCAATTGTTTCGCAAAATGATTCAAATGTTTTGAAGTGTTTGAAATAGCAAATGCTAGGGAGCATTTAGGACAAAACATGCATTACACCGGAGACAAGACATGCATTACAACTGAATTTCTCAAACATATTGCAAACTTTAAATTGAAAGTAAACCTATAAATGCACTTAGTTTATCATCTAAAATATCAAAATATGAAGTGTATGCATAATTTGCATTCTTTTATATATTTTCTTGGCTTAAATATGGTTTGTTCCATTGTGGGCTCTGCTAAACTGCCAAAACGAGACTGACGTTTATTAAATATTATTATTCCTTTTCATTTGACAAATGTCTCATTTAAACATCTACAAACTCATAAAAATCAGGTAAAAACTATGAAAGATGTTCATTGTTTCACCACAGGGGGGCAATCTGAGTAAACCCAATGCTTCATGTGGATTTTATGGTATTAAAAGCAGAGAACCACTACATTTTCAAAACCTTTCCAAACCATTAAACTGAAAAACCACTGAACCAAAAGATTAGTAAAGGTTTCGAGGCTTCATGAAGCAGTGCTTCGAAAGCAGCTATCCCTTCAGAGCAGTACTACACTGAGAAGCTACGAAAGAGCTGTCGTCATCATAATCACCACAAAACAATTATCTCGATATCATTATTGTCCAATTAAATCAACTTCAATCTTGAACGCAATATTGCATAGCTGGTCAGTGAACAATGATTGTGTAATAAATGCTGCTTCATCTGAAATCATGTGCAGGAGATTTACTAGATCTGGCTTTACCAGCAAAATGCACATGAAAATAATCGATTAATTGCTTCAGTTAATCGCCCAGCCATATTTTTCAGTACAACAATACTGCTTTGCAGAAGGTAAAAAAAGTCACCTCCCACTAGATTTCAAAGCCACAAGACTGAGTGAAAAAGCACAGTAGTGGTGCAAATAAACTACAGACATACCTTTGCCGATGTGGCGCCGGGTGTTTTCAATAGTGGAGTTGCGATTGACATTAGAGAGCAGGCCCAGGCAGAAGCGGTTCTTATTGTTGGATGGGTCGGTGAATCCATCAACCAGTACGCTGGTGGAGGAAGCGTGGTAAGCCTCTCCCACTCGATTATTCAGCTCATAGTACACAATAGAGCACCAGTGACTGGGCTCCTGATACTCCACTGGCTGCACATCTGAAAGAGGAAAATAAAACAAGACCTTGAGCTGTAGCCATCTATTGTTTCAAGTCGCGCAGACACTTCACCACATCAGCTTGATAAACATTTTGAAGAGATTACAGTAGGATACTGTGCCAAAGGGACTTTAAGATTACAGCAAGCAAATGGTGTGAGCGATACAGCTTTCCTGAGTCATGATGACTTTGATTTTTAACTATAGATGTTGCTGGTGTGATATTCTATATTGGACGGGAAGTTTCTAAGATTGTTTTATTATGGTCTGTCACAAAACAAAGTTGCGTTTCCAACATACAAGGCTGCTACAATAAGTGCTTTTGAGAGGGAACCAGTCATTTGCTAAACACCCCTGAAATGTAATGTCCAGACAGTAAACTGTAGTTGTTCATAGCTACTGGGTTCGGGTTGACCATATTAATTTTCTAATTTAAACATTCTATAAATCAATTAATTAATTAATTTTAATGTGCACAAACTTCACTAGGAGTGCTTTCACACTTAAGGTTAAATCGTTTGTTTTGTTCTGAAACAGGGATTAAAATGGTTGCTTTTTGTTGTTGGTGCGGTTCGCTTTCACAAAGCAAGTTTCTAAATCAACCAAAATAGTTAAACAAGTCACGTGCGAGTAAACTCTCCTCACATTGGTCAGAGGTTCGCGGTTTATTTTTCAGAGTCCCACAAATTCTGCTTAGCTGTCATTTTTTGTTATTTTAATTAAAGATAAGCTTAAATTAAAATAAATTAAAATAAGAATAACATCATGAAGCAGATGAATGTTATTCTTTCTTTCGTGGTGTCAGTGCAGAAATGAACATACATATGGCTATAGCATAAACATAATACACTGTGATATGGCTTGGTTTGTTAGTTTGTTGCATTGCTTTCCCACTACAACCGATCTGCTCCAGAGTTCTCGGACAGATTGTTTTGGCGTGGATCAGAGCGCAATTGCGGTGTTCACATATGCCCAAACAAATCAAATTAAGAGGGGGCAAATGCGCCAGGTTTTGCAACAAACCTCTAGGTGTGAAAGCACTCTTAACATTTGCAGTGGTCCTCCAATCCAACAAATTACAAAAAATTTGAGCAAAGCTGCTACTGATAAGAAAAAGTCTCATGTTTCAAATTCTGTCAATTTAAATTGGGAAAATCAAACAATAATTGTAGTAATAATGCATTTTAATGTAGACTGACAACTTTCATTTACCACCTCATTTCATTCTGTATCAACTGGAAACACATTTATACTAAAATGACCATTCAACTAAAATAAAATGTTTAAAAACTCAATTTTGAGCCCAATTTGACTCAATTCTGGGCCAAATAGTGGGTCCAACAAAATCCTAAATTGTTTGACTTGTTAATTTAGTTATACTGCTTTTGTTCCCAAATCATAGAAATGGTTAATTACAAAAATTACAATTATAAAATTAAATTAAACAATAATATAAAAAGGTTAAGAAGTTAATTATTACAATTATGGTACTGCAGATTTGAAATTCCTACTTTTGCATTTGATTTGGTTGACACTATTATCCAAAGTAACTTATGTTGTATGAGGAATTCTCTCTTCATATAGCCATGTATATGGCTATAACATAACCATAATACAGTGTGATCTTGCTTGGTTTGTTAGTTTGTTGCATTGCTTTCTCACTACAAGCGATCCGCTCCAGAGTTCTCGGACCGATTTTTTTGGCGTGGATCAGAGCGCAATTGCGGTGTTTCCTTAGATTGTTTTTATTTTATCTTTTAAACTACTAATCACTGTAGATCTTTCTTTGAATATGCACAATCTTTCTTTGAATATTGTTTAACATTAAAAACGTCTTTTGTATGAGAATGCTTTTGATGGTCATTTGCACATCCTGTCATACTGGTGACAATCTGCTACAGAAATGGGCATTATTAATATTAGGCGATACATGTGCATATATTCTTTCTACAGACTGTTACATGGTATTACTCTGATTTGAGAGAGTTCTTTGACATCACACCTGGACAATTTTTGAATGGGTTGTTTGTTCGAAGTTTCTTACCCCCTCTGGGCATGTTCTGAGGAGCCAGGCTGCTACCAGTCTCCATGGACTGAGAGCCATCTTGACCCATCTGTTCATCTGGAGGCATGTAGGCAGGAGGAGGAGTATCGGCTGGTAGAGAGAGAGAGAGAGAGAGAGAGAGAGAGGGGGAGGGGGAGGGAGAGGGAGGGAGAGGGAGGGAGAGGGAGGGAGAGGGAGGGAGAGAGAGGGAGAGAGAGAGTCAGATGATCAGGTCTGCTGCAAACAAATGGGCTTCCACTGCAATCCCCTGGAGCCTTCATTCTGATGATTCTTTACAGGAAGCTGCTTCACATCTTATGGAAACCTTTTAGTGTCAGATTTTACAACTCCTTTACATGAAACGCCCCTTTCAGTACAGTCATATAGATATTGAAGATCTGGATACAAATGACAACTACTGAAACGGGTCCTTTTTGTTTGCTTGCAATTGTGAATTAGACATAGCACAGATGTTTGTTATTTGGATACACATACGAAGTACTTTGACTTCTAGAAATTCTCTTTTAAACAACCAGTAAATGTCCTACAGAACAGCAAATTATATTTGAATTTATAGCTAATAACACAAAGCAGTTTAAAAAATGCTTTTGGCAAAAATCTCTATAAGACGTAATCTAATTTACAAAAAAATAAAAAGAGTTTAAGTTAATCTTACTACTTCCAGACAAATTTAATTAAGCCAAGTGACAGAGCAGCCATGTTGCATGTCTGGTCAGGTCTGGTCTTTTTCTACGCTCAAAATTATGCTGTTTTCCTTTGGAATTTTGCTTTATAAAAACTAATAAATCTTCATCACTGAATTACACATAAAAAAACTAAACGATAATGTAAAACAATCCACTTGTTAAGTCTGTAGCCATACAAAGCAGCTTCCGGGTCCAAGCGCTCTATCAAACTGTACTGGGAGGCTCAACAAATGGTACTAATAAATGTTTACAAAGTGATGTAACACATTTTCAAAAATAATGACTGCAATATATACAGCCATGCCTAATATCAAATGGCCAGAAAGTGATACATTTTTTAAAAATTGTTAAAATATTGGTGTCTGTGAAGCAGCAAGTCTAGAGTTTGTTGTGTACACCATGATTTTATAAGAAATTCACTTTAGATTGTGATATAACTAAAAAGTAGTCAAACAAATATTTTCTCAATTCAGGTAGCGTCTAGGACCAGTATTCCATACGTCACGACATAACAAGTGGATAATAACAGTAAGACTTTTACATTAAACACAATCACATTAATGAAAAATATAATACAAATTAATTTTCTATTTCAATACTACTGCAGTTTAAATAATTACATTTTAAATTCAGTTGTTTTTAGTAGTTTTCCATTGTCAATTTTATTTGCTTATTATTTAATGCTGTTACAATTCATTTGTTATACTTGGTTTAGTTAATTTTGTTTTAAGTTAACCTAATTAAGGTCAAATAAGTTTTTTTTTGCAAATCACAGTGAATAAAAAGTAGCATTTAAAAAAAATTATTTTTTTTGAGCAGTAGTATTTAATTGTTGGTGTTGTTAAAACCATGTGTGATTAATAGTGTGGTTGTCACAAAAAGTGGCTCATAATGTAAACGTCAAATATCTCATCTGTCAAAAATTAAATTGCTTCTCTAAGGCAGATCTGAGTGCGTTATTGCATCAAATCTAGCTATTTCTATGAATAAAACCAGCTTCACATTAAACCCACAGTACTATAAAACATTTGCTGTCCTTCTGCCTGAGCGCACCCAGCCTACAGATGCAGGCATCAGCAAATCACTCTTATACAAAACAGAGGGAGTGCGGTCCAGTGCCAAGTGATGGGCACGCAGCAGAAGTCACTGGGCTTTGGTGTGCTGCTTAGCTGGCATTTCCATTGTTTACTGACAGCAATCGACATTGCACAACTAGCGGTCATATCACAGGTTTATCATTCAGCGTCACACATCTTTTAATGATCGCAACAACAAAGAAAATCACATCAGTCTGCCATAGAGATGCACTGATCCATCAGCCAGAAATCAGAATTGGATGTTTATTTTCCCCCCAAACATATGATCAGCAAATATCTGTTTTTTTGTTTAATTTGGCTGATATCCATTCAGGAGTTCCATACAACCAGCACTTCAATGATTTTAAACAACAAAGTGTGTAAATGGATTGCAGAGATGCTTTAAGTTTAGATGGCCGAAGCACAAATGATCAACAGACACACTTGTCAGGTAGCACTGCATTAACTTTAACAAATATTAACCTTTGTTCATTTCATACATCCACAATTCTGTGATGTTTTCAATGTTAAATGAAAAAAGCTTTTTTTTTTTACTTTTGTATTTGGCCAGTTTTCATTATAGTTCATGTTTACCTTGCATTAAAAATAAGATATGATGAAAACTGGCTAAATACAAAAGTAAAAAGAAATTTCTTGGAGTTTTAGGTTTCAAATAGTTGCAATAATGAAGAGAATGTTCAGTTTATTCGTGACAAGCTCCATCTAAAGCTAGAATAAAAATCTGTACTTTATGTACTACACATGGGATTCACTTATGCATCGGTTAATTTTATCTTGTGTGGATTATGAATTATCAATGTTCCTAATGCTAGAAATAAAATAGAAAATAAAAGAAAATCCAAAAAAACTGAACTTGGGAGGGGAGGTTTCATTGAAAATACTATAAGTACCACCAATTGTCTTCAGAAAAGTTTAGATGGTGAGGGTATTTTCTTTTTAGATGACCTCTGTATAATAAATACTAAATTAGTTTACAGTAACACCATTATTCCTGCTGTTCTATAAGCCACACCTACAGGAAGAGTGTGCATTTTCATTTTTATTCAACTCATATACTGCTTTAGTTTTGTACAGGTATGTTTTACGTAGCTTAATTTCAAGTCAAATCATTAAGGTTTTCCTTTATATTCATAACCAGCCACAAAATAAATCAAGATCAGAGCATCTTTAGTCTGCCACAAGCACAAATATCCCAAAAGATCCATCAGTACTGTGAGTGTTGTTTTGTGTACCTGGTAGCTGGAAGGGGCTGGATGGCCCAGAGCTTGCAGGAGAGTTGGGGTACGTGCCACTGCTGGCAGGAGACGGAGGGTAGGGTGAGTTTGGAGAGATGGGAAAAGAGCTTCCTCCGCTGTGCTGCTGGAAGGACTCTGGGAAGGTGGCGTTGAGAGGCATATGAGGCTCGTTGTGACTCAGGTTGCGAAACTGCACCAGCAGACTGTGTTGAGGGTTGAATTCGCTGTGTCGCGGCACCAGAACCGGAGGAAGTACTGAGAAAAGATGACAATATTTGAAACGGATCATTCTGACAAGCTGATTTAAATATTAATGGTGAAAAAGTATCCAGCATCCTTGACATCTGTGTGCTGATTGGCTGCCTCAGGCTCCAAGGTAATAGCAAAGGCACAACAGATCAGTTTTCTAGCTTCAACAGAAATGTGTTTTCTCTCCTGAGTGACATGTGATATCTGCCCTTGAAAAGCTCAATACAGTGTACATCTCAATCTAAGCTGAGGGCAACAGAGGTTACAGAGATCAGAAGGCCTCTGGAGGCTAAAGATATCTGATAGTCAACACGCTCTATACCACTGGATATGCAGAGGAAATAACAGGACATGTATCCTCACTGGGGACATAAGTGTTGTCCAATTCTTTGCTATTCTAAATACTTGCAAAGGCCGCTTCTCAGAAAAACGGTTGACAGACAAATTTGACTGATAAGCATTTATTGATGTGCAATTGGTCTAATGATTTTAATACTGTTCGGTGTTCATCAGGGGGAAAAAAGCACCCATACATACAGCAATATGATACTCAGGAAGAAAAAAAATAGCGAAAACGTATCAAAAGTCAGGGGTCGGAGGAAAAGTGACAGCGAACACATTAATGTTATGTAATGTACATTCATTTAAAATAGATTGTTCTTTCAAACTATTTATATTCCTGAAAAAAAAATCCAGAAATGTATCATGGTATTCAAAAAATATTAAGCAGAACAGAAGTTTTCAATAATATGAATAATAATAAATATTTTGTAACAAATCAGCATATTACCATGATTTCTAAATAATTATGTGACATTAAAGATCAATCCAGTCTTGCGTCACAGTAAAAAAATATTTTTACAATACTATATATATATATATATATATATATATATAAAAAGAATCATGG
>CAIGQW010055024.1:5171631-5190092 GCA_903798125.1 Danio choprae
ATCTATCTATCTATCTATCTATCTATCTATCTATCTATCTATCTATCTATCTATCTATCTATCTATCTATCTATCTATCTGTCTAATATTGAAACACCTTATCCTTTATTTACTCATTAGCTGGTTTCTTTGTTGTTTTATTTTGACTTGTGTTTATGCGCATATATTGAAACAGAATTCATTCATTCATTCATTCATTTTCTTTTCAGATTAGCCCCTTTATTAATCTGGGGTCGCCACAGCGGAATGAACCGCCAACTTATCCAGCATATGTTTTACGCAGCGGATGCCCTTCCAGCCGCAACACATCCCTGGGAAATGAAACACAATTCATTTTTTTCACAATTATGATAAAAAATGTCAATCACATGTAGCCTACTTACACGAATGAACTTTTATTGATCTAACACAGAGCTGCCCTCCTTTTCCCTCTTCCGTTGTCTGCAGAACGCAGAGACAGACTTCCTGAAGTAAACACAAGGGGTCAGTCTTTCTCTTCAAAAAAAGATCCCAATGTATTTATTCCTCAAACTCTTCATTTATTCGTCACAGAATTACCCTATATATTTAAACATTTCCATTTAATATATATATTTTGTAATTGCATCAAATAATAACACATACAATCTACAATATAATGTTTAAAATTGACTTTGAGCAAAATATTATGAATTGGCTGAAGACACCTGAAGTAACAAACAATGAGGTCAGAGGTCAGTGAGTTTATTATTAAATGAACAATTACTCTTCCTGAGTAGAGTGATGATTTGTTTTGTGCAGTTTAAGGCGATTAAGTTTAATTTCTCTTCCTGTTTTACTTTGTGCCTCCCCCTTTGATTTCCCCAGATTTTGTTCATACAGGCTTCATGCTTTCACAAGCTGTGACTTTTATGGATACTGGAAACCTGGTTCTACAATCTGTTCTCACTGGGTGTCCTGCATGTGATATAAAGGGAGCTATTGTGGGTCAAGCCCACACAGCAAAAGGCCAAATCAGAGGGCAACATGTGTAGAGCAGGTCATGCGTGTTGTCAAAGTCATCCACCCAGATCCCCAAACATCTGTGTCTGTCTGTAAGCACAGAAGAAGGACTTATTCTTTTCAGTTTCGCAAATCTAAGCAGTTTGTCTCTTTTTATCTCGCTGCCTTTTTGAACGGACACTAAGGCTGAGTGCTTTCTGTTACTGTAAGCCTTTCCATCAATGAGAACGCACTCTATCACTCGTGCTACAAGAGAACAGCTGCATGTAATACAAAGATTTAATGTGAAACTTATGACTAGCATGAAATGACTGCACTGGATTCCATTTATGTTTGAATGTAAGCCCTGACTTCATTTTTCCAATCAAGACGTAAATTGTTCTGCACTGATTCTTTTGCAGACTTAGTTTTCTGCTGGATACATCTAGACCCTAGTGATTCTGTGTATGTGTTTTTTTTAATTAATTAATTTATTTATTTTTACAAATGATAATAAAACAAGAAGGCAACACGGTGGCGCAGTGGTTAGCACTGTTGCCTCACAGCAAGAAGGTCGCTGGTTCGAGTCCCGGCTGGGCCAGCATTTCTGTGTGGAGTTTGCATGTTCTCTCCGTGTTGGCGTGGGTTTTCTCCGGGTGTTCCAGTTTCCTCCACAGTTCAAAGACATGCGCTATAGGTGAATTGTGTAGGCTAAATTGGCCGTAGTGTATGTGTGTGAATGGGTGTGTATAGATGTTTCCCTGTACTGGGTTGCAGCTGAAAGGGCATCCGCTGTGTGAAACATATGCTGGATAAGTTGACGGATGAATAATGAATAAATTGAAAAATGAATGATGAATAAAATGAATAGATGAATAAAACAAGAAATTAACAAATATTGAATAAGAGAAAGTAAACATCACTCTTTATATTAAGTGTATTTAGCTATGCACAATGCACTCAAGTTCACATTGTATTTCACATTGTGTTCACAACCCCATTTGTTGCAATTTAGGTGGGATATGTTGTTAACATTAGGGCAAGTTTAGTGGTCTGGGTAGGTTTAAGGGTGTAAGGTTAAGAGGTAAATGCAGGGTCAAGAGATTAATTAGGCACCATGCTCTTACTGTGTATAGGCACCTATTAGATATGTATATATGCAGATCTTTTTTTACTGTTATGGCAGTTCAATAAATTGTGTTGTGGTGAAATTTGGCACACAGACAGAAGTTAGTCTCAACTTTAAATAGCAAATTTGGAGTCTCTAACTCAAACTCTGCGGTGTCAACTGTTCAAATTTGCACTCAAATTTATGTCAGTAACTTTTGCACCACAAAAAATCTTTAGGCCGGGCCTCACGGTGGCGCAATGGGTAGCACGTTCGCCGCACAGCAAGAAGGTCGCTGGTTCGAGCCTCGGCTGGGTCAGTTGGCATTTCTGTGTGGAGTTTGCATGTTCTCCCCGTGTTGGCGTGGGTTTCCTCCGGGTGATCCGGTTTCTCCCACAAGTCCAAAGACATGCGCTATAGGTGAATTGGGTAAGCTAAATTGTCCGTAGTGTATGAGTGTGTGTGGTTGTTTCCCAGGGATGGGTTGCAGCTGGAAGGGCATCCGTTGCGTAAAACATATGCTGGATAAGTTATCGGTTCATTCCGCTGTGGCGACCCCAGATTAATAAAGGGACTAAGCCGAAATGGAAATGAATGAAAATCTTTAGGCCAAGCACATCAAAACCCTTCTTACTTAAAGGGGAATCAAAAATCTAATTTTTAAGGGGTTTAAACACAATTGTGTGGCAACAGTGTGTGAATATAACTAGCTTTTAATGATAAGAATATATTCATTTTATTTTCTATAATCACACTTCATAAAAACAGTCTGCAGAAACACTTTGATTGACATTCTCCTGTTGTACATGTCATCAGTGGGGGAAAGCCCTGCCCATTAGTGATGATCTCTCTCTCATTAGCATAGGAGGTTAGTGTTGTTTTTGAATCTGCCACTATGCTGACACAAAGGCATTTGTAGCTCCACCCTCCTTTGAAAAGAGCACAATCTAATTTGAATTTAAAGCGTCAGTCGCCAAAATGAAGCCATTTGAATCAAAGCCTAAAAGGGGCAGTTTGAAAGAGTTATAAAACATTATTTGTGTGGCATTTTGAGTTGAAACGTCACATACACACTCTAGGGCATTAGAGACTTTATTTACATCTTCTAAAAGGGGCATAATAGGTCCCCTTTAACATACAGATGAATTTGTGAAACTAAAACTGAGGCTTCTGAATCATTTTCTTGCATATTGACACCAAACTTCGTCCTTGCCACCTCACACTGTCAGCTCAAAGTAATTACAGTTGTATCATGTAATTTGACATGTAACGTAATTGTACACTGTCCAATGTAAAAAGACTTATTGCTCTATATCAAATGCAATTACAAGCACAAAATAATGTCACTTGACATTAACATATTGTTTATGTGACCACATGAAGCAAAATTTTGTCACACAGAGAGAGAAACATTAATGGCTGGACATGTGTTTCGTATTAGAAATGAGAGAGATATCACAGTAGGCATGTGTAGGTGAACTAGGAACACCTTTTCAATAAAGTCTACTTAGATTTATGCAGTTTGCCGTAAATCACACAGAACCATAATTAATTCCTGATATTGGCAAATTTAACAACTTTTATTTTATTTAATTTTTTACTAAATTTAGTAAACTGATTTAAACATAGTCAACATAGTCAATAAAAATGTCTCCTGGACTTATACTAAAGCAAAACAGACATCGAATTATTTATGAAGGTCTCAGGCATCCTACTGTGCAACCCTGAATTTAATTCAGATGTAAGTTTATTAGACTTGACATTTGCTTCCGTGCAGTGGCATAATGGATTTAAACGTGTGGTTAAGCATAGTTGAGCAGCTGTTTCTAAAAGGAGATGAGGATATATTTAATATGTTTCAGCAAACTGACCTCCGGTTGCTAGATACTGTACACTGTGACAACTTATCTTGTATGTTAGCCAACAGCTAAAGCTCTGTGCCACTAAACAGTGTGCCAGTGTCTCGCTCTGGGAGCAAAAAAAGGCTGTTGGAATGTTTGGTTGAGGCTACCAGCTGAGAAAGGATACAGCGCACATATGTTTCCTACTCCAGCTCTGTTGGGCAGCTTGAGACATCCCGCGGCAGGGAACTGAAGCACTGTTTACCATCCTCAAACGCTTTCAGAGTTTACACGGCAATATAACCAGCACAGTAAAGTAAAATGGCAGGTTTAAACAACAGGCATGTTTCCATGTAAAGTCATGCGGAAGCTCCATCAGCTTATTTTCAAATTCCAGCGATTGGATGGGATCCAAAAATTGCACGTCTGTTTTGATTATTTTATCAGAAGAAAAAATACTCGATGTAAATAATGAATTCAACGAACCATTTAATTGCAAATGAAATAGGTTTAACAACTGTTAAAGACCCTGTGAAATTAAAATAAAAGCTTTATAGCTTTAGAACATCGCTTTATTGGGTTTATGGTAATGACCTGCGCTACAGTAGTCTACAAAAACTCCAAAAAAACATATCTTTGTCAGATATTTGCATCAGCTATTTCATCTAGAAAAACAAAAGAAAATATTGATGACTCATCCTGCACTATACAAATTTTTGCCCAATCAGATGCTGTCTTTTGGGGACTTTTAGTCTGGACCAAACAATGAAAATTATAAATTTAGTCCTGGTCTGGTTCGCAATGCAATTTTTAAAATGGTAAATTATTAGAAAAACACTTTTAAAGAGTGCATAAAGCTAAAATAAAAGGTTGAAATTTACCTTTAGGAGATAATTGCATTGAAAATAAAGAATTATTCCATAAAAATAGATAATACTGATGACCCATCTTGCACTACACAGCTTTTTGTCCAGTTTTTGCTTTCTAGAATATTCCTCCTGGCTCCTGCTAAAATCATCTGCACCAGGAACAACGATAAACATAGAACAGTCACTGCTGGAATTTATCTGATTATTATGTGGTTTTGATGCAGAACAGCAAGGAAACAGAGAAAAGATTTAGTCATGAATAATGTGAGCAATCAACTGAGTGAGACTTTTATTGCCACACACATTAATCACCACATTATGACAATTCACCACATTGTGAATTCAGCTCAGTGAACTGACAAATTGGCTTGTAACAGACAGCGCAAACTACATTCAAGGGCACTTACTAGTTATATGTAAACTATAACCCTGTGGCTACAAAATGTTATAATGAAATATGCAGACAGTGATCTTTGGTTCTTCACAAAACATCTTTGGCATATAAACATGAATAATCTTCACAAGTTACAGGTCTTACATTATAAATGAAGACATCGTTTTGGTCGGTTTTATGTGCCCAAAATAGCTTTTGTTCCAGCTTAAACCATGCAAACATGCTACAGGTATAACAAATACAACAACCAAAAACATTACAAAAACGATAAAAAGAAAAATTCCAAAATGGTATTATTGAACCAATAGATCCAATAATTCAGACTGAATAAATCATAACACATGAAGTGCCATGGCAACCTGATATAATCAATTTGTGATATTTAAAAAATAACACTGTTTTCCACCAAAGGGCCTTTGGGATTTGAAAAAGGTGCGTTGTTGAACTGCTTTGCATTTTCAGCATTCTGTATATTGTTGCCTGGACTTTCTTTGTCATCTAATTAGCTCTCCTTAAAACAAAATACTAAACTCTGTGTTTCCATCTTCTGATGATTTAAAGGAGCTACAATTTTACTTTGTAGAAAGTGTTTACTGGACACGAGACAATGTTCTGCTGCTGTGACTTCTCAGGACCTTCTGGAAGAGATCATCTATAACGTGGAATAAAATAAACAAATAAAAAAAACTATTATTTTATACATTTCAGTATCAGAAAAGCACAGTTGAGACCATATACTGCACTAATGTGAGAAAAGTAAAGTTAGCCAAGAATGCATACCATTTTTGGTCACTTGAGATCCAGCCTAGAACAAAAATAAAAACCCCAATATGAACATTTTTCTTATTTTCTTACTCATTCAGAAATAAGTTGCGCAGTGACACACAAGGTCAATACATGTGCAAGTGAAAGTACTAGAAAAATTGGTTTATTGTATATACTAACCCTGACAGCAGATGTGCGTCTGATTGTTGAGCCTTCGGCCTGGTCACTCACAGTTTTAGGAGCTAAAACAGATTGGCACGTCGCTGTTATGAACTGCTGCGGAATGATATAGCTCTTTTTATCACAGTGTGTAAGGAATAATTGGCTTACGCAGTGGCTTTATGATGACATTAACAGCGTGCACAACTCCATTGGTAGCCATCAGATCGGACTCGACCACAGGCACACGATTTACATATACGGTTGAGTTACGCTGAAAAGAAAAGAGGAGAAAGCCATAATAAAACAGAATTATTATAAAAATTAAATGTAAGGAATATGTTACCAATAAATAAATATTCCTTCATAATGTATTCTGGTTATTCCATTTTTATTCTAGCTATTCTAATATTTGCAAAGTTATTGACATTTTTAAATAAAATATGTGTTTATATATTGAGTGAAAAAAAGATCACTAAATAAACAAAATAAATCAACAAAAATCCTTTTAAAATTAATTTACAGTAATACTGTACATTTCTAGAGTATATACTTTAAGCTAACAAGACACTAATTAAATAATTTCAGATTTTTTGTTGAAGAAATAAATATAGAGTATAGTTCAAAAGTTTATGGTCAGTATTTTTTTGTCCAAATATTGGTTTTATTCAGCTATTATTTACATTCTCAATATACTAAAACAGAAATCCGTTCTTTCAATTTGCAAAAAATATTATAGCTTTTATTGTGCTTTGTTGAAATATAAGCTGCCTTGGCGATCATAAGAAATAATCTAACCCCAAACTTTTGAACAGTCCTATAGCAATACATCAGCCTATATTTCTCTCAATAATAAGCAGAGATTGATGGCAGTGTATAGTACTGACAGTGCCTAACTCCAGTTTGTCTCCTGCGAGGGGCTTCAGTCTGGTATGAGAGGTCACAGCACCGCTGACCAGGAACTCGTCACCGATGTGGTATTTGAGGATATTGCCCAGTTCTTTAGGGTCTCCTATGTATAAAAAGCAGAAAAACAACAGATGAAAGTACAAAGATAATTCTGAAAAAATGGGTCATTTTTTTGTAAAATGCAGTGAAATCAAGAATCTGTGATTTGTCGGTTCTCTTTAACTTTTATTTGACTGACAAATGCACAAATAAAAGATTTTACTGACAAACTCAATTGTGTACATACATACATTACACACACACACACACACACACACACACACACACACACACACACACAATTTAGTTGTCAGTTTAACTGACAAACAAATTCCAGATTCTCAGATTCCAGAATTTTTTTATAGAATTTTTTAACATTTAATTTCCCAAAATGGACACTTATTTTGTGATCCAAGGTCACAATAAGTGTTGAATATGCTGCACATTCACTTACTAAACTCCCACAGAAATAAATCTGACAGGCTTGTGTGTACACTTAATGTCTGCTTTTCTCACGTGATGAATGAACACAAATGAACACAAATATTTCAAGCTGGTATAATCATCATCGAGTGTTGTCAAGATAATGTGGTGTAATTGCGTGGAACCACTGTCCACGACTGAATCATGTTCAACCAAAGTGTTATTTTTTGAGTGTTTGGAGAGACATTACTCATGAGTTTGTTGAGGTCAGCGGACGGCATCGCACTGAAAGCTGAGTTGGTTGGAGCGAAGAAGGTGTAGGTTCCTTTTTTATTCAGGAGCTCTGTCAGACCTGCTTTCTGAATGGCGCCAACCAAAGTGCTGCACAGATGAAAGCTCATTAGTGCACATTATTAGAAACATATCTTTAGGGTATAAAAGACAATTAAACTGACAGCTCAAATTGCACATTTCAAAAGGTCTTCTGAAATCTGAGGAAATTACGGTTTCAAGTTTGAACATGATCATTAGGAAAAAATTTGAGAGATTGACACTGAAGCCTGTAAATGTTGGTGAGAAACAGCAGCTGCGTATTTTCTTTCAACAAGACTGAAAACAATTACACTCTTTCTGGTGGAACTTTTTCTTCTTTTAGGTTTTTATAGGGCATTTTAGGTAAATCAATATTAATGTGAGGTTAAATCTTTTTGTTGTGAAGTTTATAGTCTTCAAATTACTCTAGATTGGCTTGAAGTGTCATTAGCAGCTTATTTAAAAGGAAATTTTAAATCTTGTCAAGAATTACTCAACCTTTTGTCATATTGAACATTTAGAGTAAATAAATAATACATTCGCATTTGATTCTTATTCTTATCAAATTCTCTATTTGAAAAAATAAACTGAAATAAACTTTAATGCACTGAAATGAACTGCAAAAAATAGTAAAATTTCTCTATAGTTAAATGTTAGTTTTAAAAATAATGTTGGGATTGTCATTAAAAAGCTAACAAATGCCCTAACGTTATTTTCATTGTTAATTAATGTTAATAATGTTCCATTAATGGTTAACAAATGGAACTTAAATGTAAAGTTCTTCCACAAAAAAAGACAAAAGTACACAATAAAATGATCTAAACTTTATAAAACAAGCTTTTTAATGAATAAAAACAACCAAAGTGTCTCAACAATTATAATTAAAAATAATACTCATATACCCGTACATTTTTTTCATTTTTGTATTGTCTCATTTAAATTGTTCCATTTCTAAATGAAAAACAAATGGTGTTCGGGTCTGTAAAGCTCCAAAAAAAGCACAGTGCAAACATCATAAATGCAGAATATATGACTCAAGAGCTTTGGTGCACTAGAGCCTTTTGACACCAAATGCCATTTGTTCTCATGTGTCTTGAGGCCAAATGTCATTCATTAAGGCAAAATTTGATTTGACAGCAACAGCGGAGGGGAAGAGTTTTCATGAATAACAAGTTCATTTCCTGCATGTTTTTATTGACTTCGGAAGAATAAAGTACACCGATCTTATAGGCAGCCTTTAGCGCTATGATATATTGATAAACCACTGACATCGGATGTTGGAAAATAAACAACCATTAGCATAACATTAGCATATCTGAATTTCATGCTGCTTTTATACTAAAGCAGTTTCATTTTAAAACTGCATTTTAAACTGAAACTGTTTCTCGCCCAGACTGGCATTTTTACTGTGTTTCAGAAAACCATCTCTGTCCATACTATATAACCTTAAAAGTATCATATTTAAAGTATAATGCATGATCATTCATGCACACTGGGCAAACACATATCTTGCTGGAATCTGTATTTTATCTGCCGGATACATAATGGTCATATGTGAGGTGCTTGATGAATCAGGGAATCATACACAATAGTCCAGAAGACTAGATAAAGGTTTAAAACTTTTTAAGGGTGAGCACATAGTGAGTAAATGTTTTTGGGGTGAGCTATCCCTTTCACAGTTTCATCCTACTGGTTATAGCATAAATGTGGAAAGAATAAAAGATGAAAAAGAAATTCTTAGTATGCTTTCACAACTGTAATACAATTCCTTTGGTGTGGACCAAGGTTAAAACTTATTCACTGTAGCCTTTTTCAGCCATTTTGGTTCCGTTTTACACCAGACCGGCTGCTCTGAACCAAACCAGTTGAAATAAACCAAAAAGCAGTCACGTGACAACATTTACATCAGTCATTGGCTTAACGAACTTCCCCAACTGCATTTTGAATGGTCAGAATTAATGAGTGGGAATCTCACAAGAGCAACACATGGAAGTAAACAAAGAGCGGAGGAAACTTCAGCAGGCATTATAGACCTCCTCACAATCCACATTTGTCCGCAAGCTGCCATAATTGCAGTTTCAAGAGTTCACACTTAGCTGATGATTAATAATAAAGCATATTCGGCATGCTGTCCCAGGAGAGAGCCCTGAGCTGAGAATATCCTCGAGCCTGGGGCTCCCTCCCGTTTGAAGGGCGAGAGGCCGTTTGAGCTCAGGTAGGTCTCGAGAACTCCCCTGCTTGTGAACGTGCTGAGATACAGCTGGCTAAGAGTTGTCTTAAGATGCTACTTTGGAGTAGTCAATTTACTTATGGTGTATGTCTTTGGACGGTGGGAGGAAGGGGGGATTCTTCAAGAAGCTAATGACTGGAGTGGAAAACTCTGGTTATTTATAGTGTGTCAGTATTCGTCTGATTAGTGCAATATACGGAGCTGATACGGTACCAGCCATGTTCAATCATAAGCACGTGATCCTCTCGAAATTAGTTTATAAATAAACCACACAGTGTCTAAAACTTTTTTTCATCCCAGAATGTATGTCACAGCTGACTATGGCAGCTGGTTTTGTTAAAAAAAGCTAAATTCTCACCACAAATAACCACTTCAGGGTTCATTTGATGGCCACCTCTTTGAGTAGGTCATGGTACACTTATTTGGTCCACGTTGGTGTGCGCCTAAGTATGATTTCCTCTTTCACACCTGCCCAAACGAACCTCACCAAAAAGGCAAACTGGTACAAGGCAGGTGTGAAAGCACCTTGGGAGACATTATTAATCTTTAAAACTCTGCAGACATTTTGCATTCACAAACAGCTACATTACACACTCAACCTGTCCCCTGTAACATATATGACAGTGTATGTTGTTTGTCACTTTACTGAAAAATGACCTACAGGAGTATTTACTACAATAATGCCCCATCATGACTTTAATTTATGATTTTTGCAGCTCAACTGGTCCATAAAAGGCTCTGCAGCCTCAACTCTTTACTGCGTTTCAGAAAATAATCTCTGTTCACACTATACAACCTAAAACGCATGGTACTTGACCATTCATGCACACTGGGTATGCACATATCTTGGTGAAATGCGATCCATATTGAGATTTTAATTCATGATTTGAGCAGCTTGACTGGTAGAAATCCCAGAAAAAACATGCATTGTTAGACTATAAATGATGTTACACAGCCTCTACCAAACATGTGAATATAAATGTAAATGTTTTTTTTAAATTGGATAATAGAAAACATGGGGGAAGGGACATCTAAAAAGTTCCCAAATTGCATTTCACTGATCTTGCATATTGACTGGTAATGTCTGTCATACAAAATTTTCACGATAGCACACAAAACACAGGACACAGCACTGCCATTTTTTTTCACCAGGATGCTTAACTTTAAAACTTTAAAAACTAGGTTAAAATGTAAATAGGCTTGCACAAACATTCATTCATTCATTTTCTTTTCGGCTTAGTCCCTTTATTAATCTGGGGTCGCCACAGCGGAATGAACCGCCAACTTATCTAGCATATATTTTATGTAGCGGATGCCCTTCCAGCTGCAACCCATCACTGGGGAACACCCATACACTCTCATTCACACACATACACTACGGACAATTTAGCTTACCCAATTCACCTATAGCACATGTCTTTGTACTTGTGGGGGAAACCGGAGCACCCGGAGGAAACCAACGCGAAGTGGGCGCAGTGGGTAGCGCTGTCACCTCACAGCAAGAAGGTCACTGGTTCGAGCCTCGGCTGGGTCAGTTGGCGTTTCTGTGTGGAGTTTGCATGTTCTCCCCGTGTTGGCGTGGGTTTCCTCTGGGTGCTCCGGTTTCCCCCACAAGTCCAAAGACATGCGGTACAGGTAAATTGGGTAAGCTAAATTGTTCGTGGTGTATGAGTGTGAATGAGTGTATGGATGTTTCCCAGTGATGGGTTGCAGCTGGAAGGGCATCCGCTGCGTAAAACATATGCTGGATAAGTTGGTGGTTCATTCCGCTGTGGCGACCCCAGATTAATAAAGGGACTAAGCCGAAAAGAAAGAAGGAACACTCTCTACACACTACATGTGTAGAAAAAGCAGAACAGGGCACTTCAAGACTTCACTGTGAGACATTTGGTTTAAATATGCTGATCATCTTACCTGAAACGATTATCTGCTTTCAGGACATCCATGACAGTTCCCTGGGGGGGCGTCAGGAGACTATCAACGAGGAACATATTTGCAAAGCGGCCATTTTTGTCATGGGCGGCAATGCAGGTGTTTTCAATGCACAGGTTCTGCAACATCCAAGCAAGTGAAACGTTTAAGGTTATTGGTTTCATTTCAAAGCTCTCTTTTTCTCACAAGACGATAATGATGCATGAAGTGAGCTGTGGAAAATGTTAAGGTGATCCAAAGGAGAGGTTTCCGGTGGTCTGTGAAATCCATTACAAAGCAGAAATGTGAGCGCGTAGACAGAACTATACCATCCTCGCTGCCAGCTACAACATGGCTAGAAATATTAAAAAAACTGGCTCTGATGTGTGTTTGATGGATTGGTAATGGGGAGTTTCATAATTCAAGCTCTGGTCACGAGGGATTTATTTCCTTTACCACCATCATGAAAATGACTGTTCTACTGAATATTTTCTTCAGCATCGATACATATCAATGCTTCGTTTAAAAAGAAATAGCGATTTGGGTTTCTTTTGAATCATTCCAATACGCATATTCCCAGACTTACATTTCTGAACACAAACACTCTAAGTTTCAGTCCACCAAGGGTCTCCAACTCCTGCCCATGATAAAGGCCCTTGGAGGAAAACTTCTCCTTGAGAATGTGGTTTCTCAGCAGTTTCTTCATGTCAGGAGTCATGGCCAAGCTCTTGTCTGCACACAAATGATATAATTAGAGTTAATACAGAGTTTTCTAAGGCCTAATTGCTAGATTAAAGAACACTGAGTGATCCAACCTTTAAAAGCCTCGTTGAGGGGGGCTAATAAGGTCACAGACTCAGAGCCGACCAGGTGATCATTAAGACCAGCATCTTTAAAAAGCTTTGCAGCTGTAGTAACAACAGATCCCTCTGCAAGCTCCAGCAGCGTTTTGGCTGAAAACAAACAAACAAGAAAGCACTGAATACAACATGGTTCAAGAGTTAATTCATATAAGTGCCTTCAAGGCTAAGAAAAGGAAATAGGATTAATCAATGGGGGAAAAAAGTATGGCATTGATTCTAAAATCGAAGACCCCATTTACATTTGGTAGTGGGAGAAATGTTTGTTAAAGCAATCGCAAATGGTGTAAATTAAGTCTATAGCATTTATTTTATGTCTCATACGTTGAGTCAGATATACCAGGGAAAAAGTGCGTAAAACATGCATTTGGTAGCTGCCAGTAGTCAATGATTTGGGTTCATGAAAGAAAAATATTTTTGTTACAAGAACACATACAGTATATCTGCCCAATTAAAACATGTATTAACCCCATGGTGGCATATGGGTTAGTTTTACAATGGGTTTATACACTTTTGGAAGCAAAAAATGACCACTATCAAACACTACTATATAGGATGAAAAATCCAGGATAAAATTTAACTACACCGAGGATGGCTTGAGGGGTAGTAAATTATGGAGTAGTTTTCATTTTGAGTGAACTATTCCTTTAAAATGCATCATTGAGGTGTTTAAAGGGATAATTCACCCAAAAACTAAAATTCTGTCATCAATTACTCATCCTCCACTTGTTCCAAACCTCTTTGGGTTCCTTTCTTTTGTTGAACACAACGAAATATATATTGAAGTAGGTTGGGATAAACAGCTATTGACTTCCATAGTAATTTTGGGGTGAACTATTCCTTTCAGTCATCTAACTGACATACCCGAGTCAGGAATGAGAAGCTCGTTGATGTAGTGAACGACTCCATTGGTTCCAAGTTTATCTTTCTGCGTGACGACAGCTTTGCCGTTGATGGTCAAATCTTCACCATCGCAGCCGACTTCCAGCATTGTGCCCTGCAGAGTCTCCAGAGGAGTTCCAGCCACGATGGACTCAGAGCAGTGCAAGTTCTTTAGAATGTGGTAATTCAGCAGATCTAAAGGGGATTGAGAAGAAATGATGACCATATGACAACACATCTCAACAGCAGCACAGCTGTGCTACTGGAAAAAGACAAAATATAACAACTGTCTTGGACAAAAACTGAAACTGTTGTTGCAGCATCTAAATGAGTCTATGAGACTGCTCTAATATGAAACCCACACATGAAATCAAACTTTCCCTATTCTTTCTGCATATTCCTGAGCACTGTCAAGTGAATTTCGCAAACCATAATAGTTTACATAGATTATGAATACATTTTTCTGTTTGGCTGACATTATAAACAACCCCTCTTACTGTTTTAACTGCATCCTCCAACCACCTTGTTCTATTCATTACGTATTATGCATTTCCTTCCACAATTCAGTTAATTCCAAATGGATTAAATGACATCTCACTCAGTATTTTTCTGACAGGTTTTACCCTTTCCCTCAAAATTGAGTGATATTATAGAAGTAAAATAAAATAATTTCATGCTGATGAAGACCAAATGTACCTTTAAGAGCGACAGGGTCTCCCAAAATTCTGGTCAGTGTATCTGGAGGAATCTTCTCAAAGGCTTCATTGGTTGGTGCAAAGATGGTATAAGAACCCTGGTTCTCCAACAGGGTAGTGAGACCAGCCGCGGCAACTGCAGTCTGGATGAAAAGGTCACTTAATGTATCACTGATACAACATAACATAAATCATAAAAAATAAAAATGAATCAGCAAATTCCTTCAATCTACCCGCAGGGTGTCCAGGTCATCATCGGTGTCAATAATAGAGTTGACATCGTTTGTAATGGCAGTGATGACTCTGTCCACAACATGCACAATCCCATTGGTGGCGTGCTGATCTGTCTTCACAAGCCTTGCGCAGTTCACTGTCACGATCTGCAACCACACATATCATTGGTAACATCTTCAAATAAATCATCTGGTATAAATGGTAGCTGACACAATTCATAATGGCATTAAATAACTACACATAAATTAAACAGCATATTTCCAGTGAGCCAATCTAAACAAGACTTTCTTCTCTTGTAGGTTCAAGAAAAAAACTGATGGATTACGACCATATCTGACTTACTCCGTTAGAATAATGGTGGATATGAACATCAAAGTCTTGATACATGGAGGAGAAGGAAGAGCCATGCTTAAGATCGTCAGAAGTCAAGCGTTTGTTGATCATGTGGTAGTGCAGAGCGTTCAGGAGCTCAATGTTGACGTTGCTCACCAGGGCATCCAGAATTTCCTACAGCACATTTTGAAACAACACTGAGCTTATCTTTTTTGCTTTTACAGTTTGGTAGACAATATATTATGCTTTTTCTGGGAATTTCGAGCCTGAAAATGACTGGAAACTCTTTATTTGTTCTACATGATCTATGGAGACGCATTGGAAACTCACAGTGGGAAGTGCAGCCCAAGCCTCATTGCTGGGAGCAAAGAATGTGAAGCTGCCGGGTCCTTCGATCTCCTCCTGCAATTTTGCTCTTTCCGAGTACATCTTCGTAGTGGTGGCTTCAACCACACTCAGGGTTTTATAGATGTTCACCAGAGGTAGAGCTTTGAAAAACAAATGAAGATTTTATTGTTTAGTGGTTTTCTAAGAATTTGAGCCCCCTTTTGACCCAATGCTCCCCCCCAAAAAACAAAATCACACTACCAATGTGTTAATGCCAAAACACAGAGAGCGCACAACATTCATGACAAGCCATTGCTCTAGTAGAAAATAATGCACATTCGAGGTAGTGATACAGTCGCAAAGCAGAGTTAGCAGTGCATTATTTTCTAATAATTCGAACTTGACCGAAATCAATTACTCATTATTATTGCGAACCTGAAGACATTACAAGTTGTATTTCAATTTGACGGACATTTGTCAGTTTATTTTGTCATCAAACTGCTAATTAGATGGACTAATTTCCTATGCATCTCACCAAAAATATTTTCTTTTGATTTTTGATATGTAGGCAGTATTTGATACAGTATTGTGATCTACTGTTTATATGAGAGAGGGTAATTTTTAAAGGTAAAAGTACATCGAAAATAACCGAAAATGCTATATTTTTGCATACATTCACTTATTGGACTGAAAAACACACTTTAAAATTATCTTTTCACTTTAGACCTAATATGTCTCCTACTACAGTTCTAAAAAAAAATCCACTATAACATATTGATAAACAGACATCAGAGGCTGAATCTTTAAGCTTCTAACTCATCCTGAAATTGTTCAAAACCAGTATGTTTCATTCTTCTGTTGCACACAAAAGAAGATATCCTGATGAATATTGATAACCAGACAGTAGATGGTAACAGCTGACTCCCATTTGGTCTTTTCCAACAGTGGCTACTGTCAACTGTCTGGTTGTCAAAAATGTTTTTTTAAATCCTCTTTTGTGGTCAAAAGCAAAACAAACAAACAAAAAGAGAATCTAATACAGGATTGTAACAACTTTATGCTATATTTTTGGAACAACATTATGCAATTCTGAGTGTGCCTCACACAGATGAATGGGCTTGATAAACCACCTTTAAAAAAAACACACACATTCATTTCTCACTTTAACTGACACTCGCACCAGTTTTGCACCAGATACTTTCTTACAATCACTTCATATCTAAAAAACCCCACTGTGCATTTATCCTTCATACAGGTGAGTGGGCTTGATAAACCACCTCTAGTAAACACTTTTCTCTCTAAAACACTCCCCCTCCTTACTCTAGCACTCACTTCTCTGAGCACAAACAATTCCTTGGTATAATTAGCACTTCTTGTGTGTATTTCCTCTTCTTGGTGAATTGCTGAATGCCTCCCCAATTGTAAGTTGATTTTGACAAAAGTCTTTGCTAAATGACTAAATGTAAATATAACTTCAGAGCGGTTAAACTATGATAAAATTTTCATTTCTGTGTGAACCATCCCTCTAAGGGTCAACATTATATAACTGATTAATTAAAGTTTATATTGATTTTACAATCTGAACTCCTCCTCTTCACACTCCCTGTGGAAAGCCCCCCTTTCTATCATAAGAACACTTATTTAAAACATGCGATTTTAATTACATACCTGCTGGACATCCTTTTTCTCCAATCACCTTCTCATATCCAGGGCAGCACTCATAACTGATCACCCTACAAAGAGAATTTCAAAAACACAGTCATAAAAATCATTGCTTTGTTGGTTTTAACAAAAGATTCTCAACAGATCCCATCGGAAATGGGAGTTCTTTTATAGGAAATCAGGTCTATATTTCTCTCTTTATTATTTCGAAGACTGGAGTGGAGACAACCGACACACTCCTCAAAGTGTTTTAAACTGCACGGCTTAAGATATACTGTGCTTCTTCATTTCATTTCTTGCCAGGTATTTCCATAATAAATAAGGTCTGTGCAAGAGTTGGTCTTAGAGGGTCATAAAATCTAATTTCCTTTGGTAGCAGAAGAATCCAGAGGCACTGTATGGGCCAGGGAAACTCCTGAGAGGAGACTCTACGGCCAGAAGTACTGCCAATAAAAACAATGGGAAATTCCTAGAAACCACCACGCAAAGGTGCAGTAATTGGGATCCTGGAGATTGACACATATAGCTTTTCGCTTAGACATTCTTCCTTTTCAGAAAAATGTTATGACCGCTTACTAATGTGGTACATGCTTTTTTACCAACTGACTACTTAATAATTCAACATTAGGAGACTGAGGGTGAATTTACTGAGGAAGAAAAAAATAATAAAGGTGGTTATATGGAATTAAATAATAATCAAAAATCTATTTTATCTATTGTTTGTGCTTATCTGTACTGCATGATTTGACTTACTTTGACTTAAATTTTTTTGAGATGTGATGTTTTGGTGAAGAACATTGAAGAAGTCAACCTCCCGATATGTTCATTTACAGCCTTTTTTTTAGGAATTTTAATGTATTTTTAGGTAGTTTACATGCATAAACTTAAAAATAATATGGGAAAAGGAGATGTAGCCGGGGACGAGGGATGGAAAACTTTTCTGTCAAATGCTGGTAAATATGATAATATATAAAAAAAGAGAAGCTGAAGAACAATTTAAACACCTGTTTTATTTGACACCTGTTCGACTTTTTAGGTTGACAAATAATAATATTTGTTGGAAATGTCACAAAGAGAGAGGCTTTATATATTTTTTTGCTGTATCTGGGACTGTCCACTTGTTCAGCCTCTTTGGCACCAAACTCTACATTTTTGGAGCTAATGACTTGGAACTATAACACCAGTATCACCAAGGTTGTGCTTATAGGGAGATAGGGAAAAGATGCCAAATATTACAAAGGAAAAGTTCACAGTGATCACGTTTCTGTGATGACTAGAGTCATTTTAAAACATTTTGAAAAAAGGGTCAATATTATGACTAAGATAGCTTCGTTTGAATGTTTGCTTTACAGATTACATAATAAGAACAAAGCAGGGGTTCCTGTGCAAATCCCAGTTTGGAAAGACTTTTGGTTTTATGTGACAATGTAACACAATAATTTAAACTTTTCATTAATAGTTGTTGTTTCTAAATTAATTAATTAATTATTTCATTTAGTTTTTATTATTATTATTATTATTATTATTATTATTATTATTATTATTATT
>CAIGQW010055024.1:5195916-5211159 GCA_903798125.1 Danio choprae
ATAGATAGATAGATAGATAGATAGATAGATAGATAGATAGATAGATAAGATTCACTATTAAGAAATCTGTGGTAACTCACGTTGGTTTGCCACATATTTTGCGGCGATACCATTGCTTGCAGTTGGTAAAGTACTTCTTATCCGACCCTGGAATCTTCTGCATAGCACAAACATTGGGGCTGCAACACAAATAAAACACCCTTCTTTAAATGCTCCATGCATTCACCAAATGCTTCATGCATGTTGAAATAAAAGTTGTTTTCCACTGATATTTGAAAGTGATTATTAAGGTTGCATTTTAGAGGACCTCGTACCTCTATTTGTGTTCACGGTTTAAATCCCATTTACGAAAAAGTTATTAGTCTTCAAAATAAATAATGAAAGACTCAAGTGTACAATCACTGCAGAACAGCCCTTACCCCTGAGTTCTTCCTCTTATCCTGCTGTGCTGAAGAACCGCCTGATACGGGGATTTTGCGGCGAAAACAGTCGCGATTAAGGTGATAGCCAGAGCAAACAAAGTCAAGCGCTTCATCTTGCGTCCCTACGCGCGCACTCCAGAGCGGCGCTGCGTGCGGCGGAGACCCGCTTAAATACCAAGACCCCGGTGCTCGTGCTCTGGGAGGAGCTTCAGAGGACCAGCAACACGACACTTTCACTTCTGGATTACAAAAGTAATCGTTTTCATCCTCATAGAGCTTTTGTAACACTTTAAACGTGTCATGGTAGTAGGCCTATGATTAGCTATTTATTATAGTTGAAACAACAACATGTAACTTAAAATAACGTGTAAAATAAAATAAGCAAATTGCAGCAGTGTAGGCTAATGCTTGTGTAAAGGGTGCACAGTACTTCTATCAATATGTGTGTGCAAAAATGTGTAAATTTGCTCAGAAAACAAATGGGCTTCTAATGAGACCTATTATTTGCACAGGTAAATGCTTGTTCCAAATTCGTATTTAGTGTGGAGAGTCACTCTGAACAAAGGTAGCTTTAAAGAAATGTGTAAAAGTAATATATTGCTTTTCGTACTTGGCAAATATGAGCTAATTTATGCACAAATACTGCATGGCTATTTAAAAAGGTGACTTTTTGGCGTTCACTTTTGGGAAATGAGATCTGAATATGCAAAAAAAGAAGAAGAAAAAAAAAAGAAAAGAAAAAACGAACAGTCTGAACGAGTCTATGAGAAACTGAGTTTTTAAAACAAGCCACCTGCATGTCCCTGCTTCATAATAAACATTAAAAATATATTTTTGTGCATAGGTTTCAGTAACCTATATATTCAACTTTACTGTTTAAGATCACTGTTATTTAAAACCACAAATCACAGAATTTTCTGTAAGTAAATATGTAAGTAATAACGATGTAATATTTATCACACTGCTCTAGACAATGAAAGCTACCATGCTGGGTAAAAATAACCAACCCAGCATGTGTTTTGTCCTGTATTTGCCTTGACCGGTTTATTATATATACATAATGCAATAAAGTATTTTATCTTACAGTTACAATAAATTTGCATTTTATTAATGATATACTAACCTTTTCTCTCATTCCCCAACAATAGCAGAACACACTTTATTTGTGCATCCAATTCTTCTTTGGCATCCCTTATCACAACATTTGTTAATGTTTTAAACGAGCATTAAACAGTAAAATAAAGTGGTCAAGTTTCAAATCCAGTTGGATCAAATTAAATAAAAGGCACAATAAACACTTGATATTCCTCTTGGACATTTATAAACAACCAATTACATGTTTAAAGCTTCTTTAGCGTGGGAATTATGTGGGTTGTTTTCGAATCTTCAAATCCACTATTGTAAACTCATCTAAGTGTTGATACAGCTGATTTTGTCAATAGTCCAAGAGATGGTCTAAAATAAACATGGTGTCAAAGGCAGGAGATGGACTGTTTGGATGGGCTATTATCTTTTCTTTTCTTTGCAGTTCTTAAGGAGTGCCATTTGGTCAATTTGGGGATTACCCTATAAATCTAGCAGCAGTGGTTAATGAGCTCTCCTCGCATTCTCTCGACTGGCCTGATGCTCCATTAGCTGACTGGTATTTACAGAGGTGATTCCCTCTGAGCTCGCTGGGAGGGATTTTGCCCTGTCGCACTACCTTACGTTTACATTTTGAAGTTTATTGAATAATAGGAACATCTACTAAACCATAATGGGCTATTTTCCGATCTTGATTTTTTTTCCTTACATAAAAACAGCAGGGATCCAGGATGCTGCATGTTGCAGTCAACACTTATAATGCAGGCGTCTGCCACGTGAAATATCATATCTTACATACATACATACTGGCAAACATGTTTGGGCAAGAAAGCTCTCAGTCTTTAAGAGTTCAAGCCAATATCTTTGCGCTTTCCAGTTTGGCAGAATTTAAAGCGAACATTTTATTTTGATTATCTGTTTAAACTAGGAATATCATATCAGTTTGCCTATGAGAAACTCGTTTTTACTTGACTCAAAGTTCAAAGGGAAACAAATTCCAAAAGTTAGCTGTTTACATGTTTTCAGCGCAAATCTGATTAATTGTGTAGATTAGTGTATCGGACTGGAATCTGATGAGATTGGAATCGTGTGTAACATGGAATGAATGCCAGCTTTTTACATTTCTGCAACTTCTTCATAGGATGGAGTATTGCCAAGCAGTAATCCACGTTGAGATTGTTTTTGCAGATATTCCATGAAAGAAAGACAGCCTAAGTAAACACAAATCATAACTGAATTGTCTTGATACAAAGTCGGACGGTCAATCCTATCAAATTAATCAGATATGACTGGATTACAGTTAGCCATGCACAAAAATCAGATTTCAGATCAGATTCCAGTTGAATATGCACAAAAAGATAGACTGAACAAGCACAATATAGCTTGAAATTAGTGCTGTGATTATTCATTCATTCATTTTCATTTCGACTTAGTCCCTTTATTAATCTGGGGTCGCCACAGCGGAATGAACCGCCAACTTATCCAGTATATGTTTTACACAGCGGATGCTCTTCCAGGTGCAACCCATCACTGGGAAACATCCACACACACACTACAGACAATTTAGCTTACCCAATTCACCTATAGCGCATGTCTTTGGACTTGTGGGGGAAACCGGCGCACCCGAAGGAAACTCCACACAGAAATGCCAACTGACCCAGCCGAGGCTCAAACTGTAACGCCTGGCTGGCGGAAGATGACATAACGAGAGTGAGAACGATGTACATTACAAAACGGGTTTATTGAACACTTACGGGGAACAGATATTGGATGCAGGAAGACAGGACGACACAGGAACAGAACCACACGAATCAAAATACCGGACAACAATGGACACAGACGAAAGGGTATAAATAGATGGGGGATGATTAGACTGATCACACACAAGGGATGAACACAGGTGGAACAGATTGACATTGACAGTGGCGGGAAGAGAACAAAGAAAGCACATGATGAAATCAAACGATGACACGGACGAACACTGACACAAACCAGCATATATATATATGTGTGTGTGTGTGTGTTTGTGTGTGTGTGTGTGTGTGTGTGTGTGTGTGTGTGTGTGTGTGTATCTATATATGCAGAATAAATATACACAGTGCACACACATAAATTGTGTAAATAAATAATTTTATTATGAATTTAATAAATTATGATTAACCACTTAACAGCACTACTTGATTAGGAAAAATCCTATATCATGTGATTTTTGTCATTTACACTATTGGTAAATATGATCAGTTTCTATGTGCATTGTGCACAAATATTGAATCTGGGCTAGTAGTCTGAACAAGGTCAATGTAGCTTAAAATATACTTGTAAAATCTGCAATTCATGTGATTTTAGATCAGCTACATATTATTAGATTACAATTACATATGCACAAAAATCTGATTTCGACTGACAATCTGAAGAAGGTCAATGTAGCTTGAAACGTAAAAATCATATTTTGTGTGAGATTCTTTGTCATTCACACTTGTTAAATGTGACTGAATTCCTGTTGAATATGCACAAACATCAGATTTAGAATGTTAGTCAATATAACTTGAAACTGAACGGTAAAATCTGCATTTCATTTGATTTTTTAAAATGATTTTTTTTGTTTTGTTTATACTTGCTAAAGATTATCGGACCAGACATGCACAATAATTGAATGTGGACTGAGTCTGAACAAGGTATCCAAGAAATATCTGAAACTGACTTTTAAACAAACCTCCTCCTAATCTGTTTTTGTTTCTTCTATTCTTTTTAATACATAATAAACATCAATCTTTCAATTCCCACAAGTTTACAGTATGCAAACTCTGATGCTCTGCCATTAATCCCAATTCAATCAATGGCAAACGACAGGAAAATCTCCAATAAAAAGTGTCTAATAAAGAATATCATTGTTAAAATAAAGCCAGAAATGAGTGACACTCCAAATGACTCAATATTCCTCATTGTTGTTTTATGTCAGAAATGAAATATGGCACATTAGCTTGTCGAGGTCTGTTTCTTCTATTAGTTTTTATGGCCATGTCCAGGGGTTGCTATGGGGCCTAGTGTTTAATGTTCAGCTCAGCTTCAGCCAGGGAAGAGCACATTCTTTTGGACCAAGAGGAGAAAAAAATAATACCCATTCACCTTTTAAATGTTAGCCACTAAGAAAAGAAGCGATTTTTACATTCCACATTCAGACATTTGATATTAATCCCTTTGTGTGCTAATTTAGTGTGAGCTATACAAGCTTTCCTTTGAAGCTCCAGTGATTTTCTTGCCCTTTCGCACTTTGTCGTCTTGAATTATTTGTTCTTTCCATTGTTGATCCAACAGAATGATTGTAATGGACTGAAAAATACCCGTGCCGCATCCTGTATCACTGCAGCTTTCCGTATCAAGCCGCAGGGACTGGCGAAGGGCTTACCTTAAGGGGAAACAATTAGAGCATTTTTCCACTCTCCTTGGGGTACCAGTGGTCTCCTTACTGCCTGGCATTACTTCCTGCTTTGAAGATCAGGTAACTGAGGGCAGAAATCAATTTAATTTGTAGAAAAGGTCTTCGTTTGGGTGCAAAAAGTGGTTTGTATAACTGAGCAGTGGTACACTGTGGCTGAACAAACTCAGTTACAGGATATATACAGTTGGCAAATTCAAACCAATTCATTAAAGTATTTTACCATGTTAGATCATCAACTTTCTCTGTAAACTCAAACTGTGATCCTACAATTTACGGAGAATGTGCACATAAAGGCATGGCATTAGAAGTGAACTGCCAATCACATGCTTTAAAGGGATAGTTCCCCCAAAACTAAAAAATTCTTTCAACGTACAGTACTCACACTCAAGTGGTTTTAAAACTTATATATATCTTCTGCTGAACAAAGAGAATGCTGCAGACATCGACATCCATAATAGCAACAAAAAATACTGTGGACAGATTGGCATTTCCGTGTTGGCGTGGGTTTCCTCCGGGTGCTCCGGTTTCCCCCACAAGTCCAAAGACATGCGGTATAGGTGAATTGGATAAGCTAAATTGTCCTTGGTGTATGTGAGTGAATGATTGTGTGTGGATGTTTCCCAGTGATGGGTTGCAGCTGGAAGGGCATCCGCTGTGTAAAACATATGCTGGATAAGTTGGTGGTTCATTCCGCTGTGGCGACCCCAAATTAATAAAGGGACTAAGCCGAAAAGAAAATGAATGAATGAATAAGATTGGCATTTTGGGGAGAACTATTCCTTTAAAAACAGGGATTGATGACCCTTGAGAATCAATGCAATTCACTGCAAAAGATTCAATGATTTAAAACCATTTACGTATCAAGATAAAAAGAGCTATGCATTAAAGAGGACAACTAAAAGTATGTACACTTTATCAGTGACTGTTTCGAAATTAATAAAATTGATACTGAAAATTAGAGAACTACCAAATGTTTCTTAAATTTCAAAAGTCACAGCTTAGTCCTAGTTGAAGTTATTATAACTGGACTAAAAGAGCAATGTGTCATGAGAAAAAGTACAGATATATAGAAAACAATGATAAAAGAACACTTGCAGATGAAAGACATGAATCACTGGGTAACTGGACGTGTGGCATGAAAATAAAGATATAACAGCTGGCTTTGTGTATGTCACGCGCATTGTTGGACATAACAAGGCAGGAACACGGGATTAACAAAAGGACGGATTTATTAATACAAACACTTACTGACGACAGACACGGGAAACGGGCAGACAGGACATCACGTAAGACAATACAATACCAGACAACGAATGATACACAGGGTAGGATATAAATAGACGGAGGGATGATTAAACTAACAGGGCACAAAGGATGGACACAGGTGAGATTAATGAACACTGAACATGGCGGGAAAAGACAGAACAAAGGGATCACATGACGAAAACAATGGCACATGACATGATGACATAGACGAACACTGACAGTGTATAGTAGCAAATTCTCATGGTTACCCCATAAGTTGCGTGGAATCTCTGCTATAAACAATTTGAGAGCATCTTTCCGGATGAAGAGGTCAGCTGGAACGAAGCTGCTGAAATGAATCAAAATGTACTTTATTTTGCACATTTTTCTTGGACTGCATCATCACACGTTGTATATGTTTATGCCAGTTGTTGGAGAAATATGGGTTTTAATCTCATTTATTATGGGCCTTAATATGTAATACAGGGAATAAAATTTCCTGAGTACTGGACATGCCATTAATTTTGTTTCCGTCTGTTTGGATAAAGAGGCTGTCTTAAACTAAAAATAATGAAATTACTTTGTCATTTATTAAAAGTGCATGTTTTATATAAGTCTAAACAAAAATTATGGATTCTGGTTTGGGCCCCTTGCGGATATCTTATTTTTTTGCATGTTTGTCACACTTTAATGTTTCAGACCATCAGATTATGTTACACAAGTACACATCATGCAGTTTTGATGAATGCTTTTTATTATCAAGGAAAAAACTAAATACAAAACTACATAGCCCTATGTGAAATACTGTTTGCTCCCCTTGTTAAAACATAACTTAATTCTGGTTTATCACTTCAATAGGGCATACCTGACAAAGTGAAGTAGACCAAAAGATCCTCAATATGTGTGTATAAAGTAAAATAAACATATGGCAGTACTTTTAAAATTGTAAATACGCCATGTTTTAATGAAATATGTTTGAGGGACTCTATTTGTGCAGCTTTGTAGCTGAAACAGGATCAGGTTACTGGGACTCATGCCTCAAGGGAAAAGGTCAATATAATGTGCTCTTGTGGGCCTTTGCTCTCAGAATTTACCTTAATATATGTTTCTGCCAGTGGTCTGGAAAAGTTCATCATAGTACTTCCATTGGAGAAAAACTCCAGCTGAAGCTCTCAGTACTTAATGCACTCCATAACCACTTCAACCTAAACCACAATATATTTCAGTGCCAGCGATGTTTAGACATGTGTGAGACGTGTCATACTGAGTGCCCTGGTTTGACCCTGTTGGAATGAATCAGCCTACAGTGAAGCTCTGTATAGGCCACATAACAAGAGAGGAAAGAGGAGAGCCTGTGTGTGATCTTCTGACCCTGACGCATAGAGGAGACTGAGATCATTTCGAAACATTCCTGCAACACACAGCAAACCTTTCTGGACAGCTGGACAGCACATACATTACCAGGGTATGAAAATATGTGGATTTGGAGGTGAGCAGGGCCGACTATAATCTCAGAGTAAACAGTGATGAGTGATGAAGGGCATATGACTGCTTTGGTGATTTGTGTATGTACAATATTGTGTTTATGTTGTTGTAATAATGTTTATAACGAAATGCACTAACATTTATATTCATATTATTTTCCTTGTGTTTCCTTGTGTATGAAATTTTTTTTCATATTGTATCATTGTTTCACTGATTGTGCCCACCTGCTCCTTGTTTAGTTCATTAGCTGTGTGTACAGTATATAGAGCCATTACTTTGAGTTGCTTTTGAATGTTAAATGTCTACATATATGTGCGTTTTATTTACTCCTGCATTTTCACTGTGCAGTTGTTTTTCTACACATAGTGTACTAAATACTAAGTAAGTTACACCATTAATGTTACTCAGTGCATATGAATCAGTTTACAAGTTTACATGAGTTTACATAATTTTCCAGTTGTCCTGAATAAATATTGTAATGAACTTTTTTTGTTTCTTCTCTATAGCTAAAAGAAAAATCTAGAATGCATGCTACCTCAAGTACTTCAACATGAAATAAGATGCTGCTGTATATAATTTCTTCAAAGAAAATTATTTTTGAGAGGGTGAATTAGAAATATCTTAATTTTAGTTGTTCTAGCTTGTTATAATTATTGCTATAAATATTCCATAAAAAGGGTACAATGTACCACATTAATATTCATGTTCTGTATAATTGTAAACATTTTTTGAATTGTGATTTTTTGAAATACAGTGTATTTTAAATCTAGTTGGGAACTTCTGTCCTAAGGGGTTCATTAGTGCCCTCTTATGGTTATACATCCACAAAAAATTATTTTTCTCCTAAAACAGTAAATCCCAACAAGCCTGCTAACATATTTAATGAAAAGCAATAAATACAAATGAAATAAAAATAAAACATTAAAAGAATAATAATTAAAAAAAATCTTCAGGTGTTTCCTATACTGTTGGTGTCAGTAATAAAGCCCCTCATAGATTACTAAGAAAATACAAAATACGCATATATCTAATGCTTCAATTACAAGACATACAATTAATATTATATATATTTTTCAAATTAAGAAGGGAGGGGGGGTTTCTTTGCTAAAGGCCAAGAAAAAATGACAGCCCATATTATTGGCACCTCCTGGAGATTCTTTAAGACTGACGCTGCTCTTTCATATGTGACTGACACTTGCATCTGCTTTAAATGAGGGTGGCCAATGGTTTATGTGGATGATTCAGCGTCCCAAGCAAAGATAAACCCACTAAACGCTCACAAAAAGGCAACTTTATTGTTATTCTGAGCTTCAGCGTTTACAAAGGCAGTTCCCTAAAATCCGAAATTCCCTTAAGATTCCCTTAACTTCCAAACAACACAACATTCATTTTGTTTCAATACAAATGGATGACTTTTATAGTTCATCTGACATTTAAAGAACAATATTATTATTTATATTGTAATTTTTTTTAGTTTTTGGCTTCCATGAAAGTTCTGGCAAAGCATTTACAGGCATTTAAAGGAATATTTGTACTTATATTTTTGAATATCTTATGTAGTTATTGGCTACCAAGAATGTTCTAACAAAGCATTTATGGGTTTGGAAGAAATCACCTTTCCAAAGAACACAAAAGCAGTGCTCCTAGACTGTATTCAAGACATGTCAGACTGTTTGAGTCCTGACCTACTTAGCTTATGAAAAGCAGACTTTTTAATTTATTTAAATAATGTAATTTTATTTATTTATTTTTGATAGGAAGGAGTAAGGCTGAGGGAAGGCGATAGAATCCGAAACAGTAGACCTTGGATTCAGGCTACACACCTGCACAGGTTAAACAAAACAGTCTCGGAAAAGAAATCCTTTGAATTGACAAACATGACACCTGATCTATGGATCATCAGTCAGTCTGACTAAATGAGCCCTTGTAGAGACTGCTCCACCTGAAAAACGACATTTCGGTAACGTGATGCCTACTTATATAATGCCTCTCTCCAGTATGGGATTGATGCAGGACTGAAGAGGATGCTCAAATACACCTGCTCCATCATACATTAGATACAACAATAAAGTTACTATTGCTACAACAGACAGAGTAGGCTAACCTGTAAAACAGCTTCATAGACTCTCGTCAGTTTTTCGAAACCCAAGTGGACATCAACGCAAAAACAAGCGGATCAGGGGCATTTATGAGAGGAGCGTTTAGCCCAGTCTGATCCACTGCACCGGGAGGCAAGATGCCAGTCCAGATACCGGACGACACCGATTTCTTATCTTTTCGAAACCAATGTGAAAGTCAAGATGGTTGGGTCAGCCGTTATAATAAAGGAGGAGTGACGGTTTGGTGTCGAGACGAGGAGTGCAAAAGTGTGCAGAAACTCAAGGCAAGTGCGCTGCAATGCGGATCAATAGACGCTGGCGACTAGTTTGTTTACACTTTACTTTCAGTCCACACCGACATTACTATCTAAAATTTGTCCAAATTTAATATATTTTTGCTTCTTTGTAGTCTGTAAGTAACTGGGCATTCCACTACTTGTACCGCATTTTTAATCATAGTTCATCATATATTAATACATTTTAACATTAGTCAATGCACAGGTAACAATAAATACATTTGTTTTCAATAGGTCTAACTAACGTTAAGAAATATGAATAAACTATGTAATAAATGTATTGTTCGTTGTTTGTTCCTGCAAGTAGATACATTGCCTAATGAAAATCTTATTTTAATTACAAATAAAGTGTTAACTAAAGCCTATTTTTAGATATAGCTATTCACTGTTGAGAACTCTGCGTTGTGAGGTAGCAAAGCTGTTTTAACCTTTATTTTGTTACTTTTACTTGTTTAGATAGTAATCCAGTAGTTAGTGTCCATTCAATTACTCACCAGTATGTCTAATTATTTATTAAATAGCCCGTGTACTTGTTAGTAACCAATTGGATTCTGTGTGTTTATCTTTAAAATTCACATCTAACTATAGGCTATGCAAGTTTTTGCTGTAAATTGTGTCACTCTCAAATATTTAGCTGTTCGGTGCTTATTGTAAATATGTTTACATTGTAATGAATTATGTTTCCTTGTAATGAAAGTGTAATCGTGTTTTGTAAAAGTAAATTGTATTTGTATAAGTAAATGCTTTACTACAAAAACTATTAGTAAAAATGGCGAGTGTAGCAAAACTAATTTGTGACCACCATGGTTAAACTACAATAAACGGCTTTTGGTTTTCTTTGAAGTACATTATTGTAAGAAACGTCACAAAAAAGGTTACTTTTTTCTCAACCCCAGTGTGTACTCTAACTAGTACATTTTTTGTTTAATTTACCGACTGTTTATTTTATATAACAAAGATAATATAACTGGTTAAATGTTACTACTAATGTCAATATATGTCCATAACTGGGTAATATCTTATAAATAGGAGCTGGTAAGACCAGAAAACATACTAGTAACATTAATAAAAGTGATTCTTAGATATGAAATATACAGTGAATAGAATAGATACCAGCAAATCAGCAGTCATCATCTGTTTTTACTCAATGGGGTTTGAAAATATTGATGTAATGCTCTTTTGGCCTATAGAAAGAAGTTCACGCCCATTCTATATTGATTTATAGCTTTGTCTTATAACTTATGCATTATTAACATCTGAAAAAGTGTAATAAAAATTAGTATACAAACCACCAATGCTAAAAATACGAATACACAGGATGTAAAAAATGTAAATGTACACTGCTATTCAAAGGTTTAAGATGAGATGTTTCTTTTTTTTATTATGACTTGTATTCAGTGTGTGCTTTATTCAGATGTATTGTTAATGTTACTGTAAGCTTTATTGTCCCCTTTTGGGTTGATTTGTTCTGCAGCGTAATATGTTTACACCATTTACCACACACACACACACAAGACAGACAACACACAACATTAATAGTAATAAAAACAGCGGCTACCTCTTCGCATTAAAATTCAGCAAATCAACAGCACGAGAAACAAATGAAACTTTGAATCTGTTGGTCTTTGTCAAAGATACCCTATACCAACATCTTGAGGGAAGGTTTTGAAATGAATCAAAATGAGGATGAGATATATCAGATGTAATGTGATGAGCTTTCTTTAACACCTGAATTTCATACTAATCAGATAACCACTGCAACAGACAGTGATGAATTGATTATAAGTGAGTAATGCATTTTATGTTGTTACAAAGAATTCAAATAAACAGTTTTTTTTTCACCAAAGTTTTTTTTTTTAAGGAAATGTTTATTAAAAGCATATTCCAGTATATCAGCATATTACAATTTCCGAAGTAATGGCTCTTGAAAATTCAGCTACCATCTTATAATTGTATTGTAAAAAAACATTAAAAGTCTCTCTTAAAAGTAAGAAAACTGCATGCGAACTAAAAATGAAAATATATACAATGTAGAACAGTAATATATCAGCGTTAGCAGTGCCAAAACAGCACTACAGTATATCTTCTAAAATCTTGAACAGTAGCTTTCCTCACAGACTTGAGACCTTTGCAGAGAAAATCTTAGAGAAACAAATAGAGATATGGTTATGGGCCATTTGCCCAGGGGAAACTCAGCGTATACAGTAAAGCCGGCCAGGCCTGACTGCTTCATGATCCACAGTCTCTGAGATGAAAGACTGGTCTCTCAGGGACAGACTGCACCCATGAGATGTGCTGAAAAATTAAGAGCGGAAAAAGCACGGTAGCGACAGGCTCAGATGAAGAAACCTGAACCTCTCCTGCTGCATTACCAGAGCCAGGCCCTTTTTTCGGTCTTTTTGCGTTAAAGCACTTTTGTTGACCTCCATGCCAATGACTTAAAGCTGTTTGCATGAGGGCCACTTTTAGGGCAGGTGAGAAGAAGCTATTTAGACCCGTTACAGCTGCAAAAATGAGAGAGGCGATGACAGACCTTCTTCAATAATTCACGCAGCTCGCCGGGGCACTGATGCGTTCTTTTCATGAATAATTGAGCTTCGTAGGCTTTGACGACATTCCATTCATACAGACTAAATAAAACTTGTTCCAAGCAGCCCGATGGAAATGAGGAGGGACTGATCAAGCTGGGGTTGAAGGGGGTTGGGAATAAATTATTAAATGACGCCAGGGTAGAGTTGATTGAGTTACACGGTTACTGGCGACTCGGAGCCATACAATATCTGATCACATTGCATTTGATGTATTCGTGCTTACCTGACCCTCCTCCCAACTCAGGCCGAGTTAAAGGATAAGGTAGCTACCGTATGCATGGAAAAAAACAACAAAACGCCGGTTTCACTCGACACATGAGCTTGTAGGCCAACATGTTTAAATTTAAAGCTGCTCTGTATCTCTAACTCCACCGAAGATCCTTTTATACTCACTGTTTGTTGTGTCAACTTTTACTCTTTGTGACCTGACATGGCTGAGTCACACAGAAAGCAATGCTTTTAAAGATAAGGAAATGAATAGATCTGTGTATAAATGGGAGCTGGCCTTTGTTCACACAATGTCAGCACTTTATCACGGCTAAACTACAGGAGATTTTTCTCTGCTGAGCACAGTTTGAATTCAGCTGTAATGGAAAAGTTCTTTTGATTTCAATAAGTCTGTGTCTGTCTTTTCTCTTAGATGAGAATCGTGTGCAAGGATGTGACAGCGGAGACTCTCTACGATGTCTTGCACGACACAAGCTACCGGAAAAAATGGGACACCAACATGATTGACACTTTCGATATTGGAAGGTTGACAGTTAATGCAGATGTAGGATATTATTCCTGTGAGTCATTCCCTTGTCTCTGTCTGAAATGAGCTGTTATTTCCACCTTGTTCCTGGAACAGCACACCAGTACATTTTTAATCATTAGGTTGAAAATCATTGGAGTGTTTATGGTTGAATGACTCTAATGCAATGTTCTCCTATATACTCAGCATTGGTATCAGCAATAATTTATGATGTGACATGGATAAGAGTAATTAAAAATTACATTACAAGAGTAATCTTGTGAAAATATACAGTTGAAGGCAAAATTTATTAGCCCTTATTTTTCAAATATTTTTAAATATGCTGTTTAACTGAGAGATTTATTAATAATACTGACCTTAAAAATATTTTTAAAACTAGAAATAAGACTTTCTCCTAAAGAAAAATATTTAATAGAAAATATAGTAAAATTTTCCTCGCTCTGTTTAACATCTCATTGAAAATGCTTTTATAAATTAAAAATAATTTTTTTAATTAAAATTTCACAGGAGGTCTAATATTTAATATTTTTTTGCCTTCAACTGTAAACATTTTTTAAAGAGCATTGATTACAAGATTTAGACTTAAAGCACTCTCACATCAAATGATATATCTATAAGCATAGGAATAAATATATCATTTCAAAATAAAAAAGAAATAGCCACAACTATAACGATAATGCCACAGGTGAAGTAGACTGTTGAAATTCATTTTCAAAACAACTTCATTTTAAGATTATGAATGATAAACAAAATGGACAGCCAATCAGAATGCATCCTGCTTTGGAAAAGCACAAGCATTTAACAGTAACCATCATGGGTCGTTTTCTAAAACAATCAGCGGATAGAACTTGACAATCATTTTGAAATTTCTTAATGTCTTACAAAGCAATGTCTATGAAATAAATAATATTTAGTCATCAACTATGATGCTGAGTCAACCCAGGACACATCACTGTCCCCTGATATCATGAACTCATCATCACAAATGGCATTTTGTGTCTCTAATACTTGTTTGGCATCAATAAATTGCTTTATTTTATCAACTGTCTCTAAAACTGATTACTATCATCTCTGTGGATCAAAATAAAAACTTTTTTATAGAAAGTCAGGGATAGGGGGATATTTAATTGAATATTTGTTATGTACACGTGGCAATTTTTTAAATGCAAATAGCTAATAATTTATTAATCAGTGATGCAAGTTTGTCTTCTTGTATTTCCATGCTTTAAACCACGTCCTTGTTTATTGACACAGGGAAATGTCCAACTCCACTGAAGAACAGGGACTTTGTCACCATGCGGTCATGGCTTCCTCTTGGAAATGACTATCTGATAATCAACTACTCTGTCAAACACCCGGTATGTCTGTGTTTGGTCCAGATTGTTAGGTCTGCAGAAGCTCTAACTTTATTAGTCATTTTGGCAGAGCTCATAATATAGTCCCAGCACAGTATGTCAGTCGGTATGTAGGTCAGCCTTCCAGGTCTTGAGTCTCTTGAAACAGAAGAGGACAGATCAGTGGCAAAAGTCTGACAGAGGTATCAAATACACCGTCGGGTGATCCAATCCCCATGTTGTAATGAATAATTATTTGTCTAACGTCAACGGGCTTGTGTCTTTTCTTTATTTTCTCCATGGAAAATCTGACACAAGATGTTGATTGCTTGTTTAACCGTGTACAACTCTTCAATATACCGATCAGTCCTGGTTAGATATTTAATAGTACACATGGATATGTGCTTTAACTGCTCAACAGGGTAACTTTAAGACCGAGGTTTTACAAAAATGCTACACTGTAAAGAACATATCGGTTAATTAACAGACCGATGT
>CAIGQW010055024.1:5211169-5221653 GCA_903798125.1 Danio choprae
CATTATAAGAACTTGATTTCTGCTCTGTCGACTCTTGATGTTAAAAATTCAACTCTGCAGTTTTACAAAATTGCATTTATTGGCATTTTAGTAGTTTGAAACAATATATTATAAGAAATAATATTTACAGAAATATGTCCGTAAAATAACAGAAAAACTACTGGCAGTTTATTACCAGGTTTTTGTATTGTAATTTACAATAAAAAACACGGAAAATATATCACTTCAAAACTATTAAAAATGTCAATAAAAGTCACTTTTTCAATATCTAAAGATTTTTGAGGAAAGATCAAGGTCCCTTAATGCAATTCAAAGCATAAATAAATCAAAACAAAAAAAAACAAAAACCAAACATGAATAACAAAATATGGAAAACCTAATTTCTGGATATTTTTACAGTGTAGTGTAGTGTCTTGGTTTGTTATGAATTTGTTAAATGTATTGTAATCCATAATCTCTATTGCTAATTTTGTGCTATTGGTTAAAGTCCCTATTGCTATATTACAACTACTAGCAGCCATTTTCCTGAATATCAGAACTTGAGTGTGATAGAAAATGTGAAATAGATTTTATAGAGCAGTTCGACAAAGAAGTTAATACAAAGTAATTTTTTAGACATTGTTAGTTTTTTCTGGTTTTACCCACTAAAATAGTTCCAAACAAAGTTAATACATAACATTTATGCATGTCAGTACAATTCAATTCAATTCAAGTTAATTTGTATAGCGCTATTTACAATAATTATTGTTTCAAAGCAGATTACAAAAGGTGCACATTGTTGCATTAGAATCAAATTAAGTTACAATTAAATAAAAGTTATTATATACAGACTGTTTACAACACAGAAGCATTTTGTTCCTGGGCGAATCTTTAATCATATGAGTGATTCATAAAGATGGTGCTGCATCTGAAATTGCATCCATCTCTACTGTATAGTCTATGAAATACAGTAAGTGACAAAAAATGTGTGTTAAATTAAAAAGATGGGAAAAAGTTCCATGCTATATCGAAAATGTCCTGAAAAGTGAAGCCTAAACATTTCCGTCGCCCCCTGGTGGCTGGCTGCAGTATAAGTCAAAAATCCCACCTTCTCCATGTAAATGAATGGGGCGTGATTAGGGGCAGGTGATAAAATGTTAAAATGATTACAGCAATATATTTTTTCCAGTTATAAAATGACAATATGTTTCATAAATGTTCAATATAACATTTATGTTTTAAAGTTTATGTTTGTTTCGTCACAGATTATTTATCTGTTCATGCGAATTGCATCAACATGTGGATAAATCTCAAATCAATCGCATGAGCGTTGATGCATTTGTATTCATTCATTCATTCATTCATTTTCATTTCGGCTTAGTCCCTTTATTAATCTGGGGTCGCCACAGCGGAATGAACCGCCAACTTATCCAGCATATGTTTTACGCAGCGGATGCCCTTCCAGCTGCAACCCATCTCTGGGAAACATCCATACACACCATTCACACTCATACACTACGGGCAATTTAGCTTACCCAATTCCCCTATACCGCATGTCTTTGGACTTGTGGGGGAAACCGGAGCACCCGGAGGAAACCCACGCCAACACAGGGAGAACATGCAAACTCCACACAGAAACGCCAACTGACCGAGGCTCGAACCAGCGATCAGCGACCTTCTTGCTGTGAGGCGAACGTGCTACCCACTGCGCCACTGTGAGGCCCGCATTTGTATTCATACTTAATGTATTCAGTTTTGAATAAAGTTATCATAGAACCCACATACAACATAATGGTTTTACCAATGATTGTGAGGATAAAAATGTATGATATTATGGATGACAATGTTTAATTGTAGTAAAATGTACATTAGAATATTTATACACAATTTTAACAGGTGTTATTGTTATACTGAACACAAATTTACATCTGATTCATGTCCTCAGGGAATAAAAACCTGAAAAATAATACAAGTAACACATTTAAAAGTTTAACAAATTCCTTTTATAAATGTTCTACATCAGTTTTTTAACATGATCACGTGGCTGACATGTCTATCATGTTATAAGCAGTTTAAATAATGACAAATGGTTTCTTCAACGTTAAGCCATGAGCACAAATCTGCTAGTAAACTTCACAATTATTGTTGCTGACTCACAAAACATAATTGTGAATATTTTTATGAATTTGTTTTTAGATGCGAGTCAAACCAAAAAGTTTGCATTTCAAATAACATAACTGATTATCTAACTAATATTTTAATCTGACAAAGTTTGAAGTTCCAACCCAAAAACAGCAAATTACTTGTTAACCATAATGCCCTCCAAATATTGAGATATTTCTTGTCGATATTGCAGACCTCTTAAACATGTTTCATGTCTGTGTAATTATTTATTAGGTCATGTACACTTTGGGATTTTTACTACTTCTCAAGTGGCTAGTTCAGTAATGGTCACACTTGTTTGTATATATGATCAAATTTGACAAATGTGAATAATCTCATGAAACTAAGCTCTCGCTGTCGCTATTTTTCAGGAATACCCACCAAAGAAGGATTATGTCAGAGCTGTGTCGTTGCTCACTGGATACTTGATCCAATCCAATGGAGCAAACTGCTGTACTCTTTACTATTTAACACAAGTGGACCCACGAGGTGAACTGTCCTAATTTCATTTATGGTAAAAAATAAAAACGAAAGAAAATATAGGTTTTGCTTTGAAATGTTAATCCACTAGGCTCAGAGCATCAGAAAGCTTCTTCTTTGAAAGTGGAAAAGTACACTGTGAATATGTGTGTTTACATGACACTTACACTGTTTACAGTTTCAGAGCTGTTGCCGTTTATACAAGAACTCTATGGCAAGCCATATTAACATTTAATCTAGTATCTATATTCATGCAACCAGTTCCAGTAAACTAGTATTTATTCTTTAGTTACTAGTACTTTTTTTAAAAGACACTAGTATCTATTCATTAGATACATTTATTTATTGTGTACAAGTTCTTATTTGGGCTAAGCTTGTTAAATACCAATATATTTTATTATGTACTAGAAATAGTTTTAGTTGAACTCTCTTTAAACTGTATCCATTTAGACTAGTCATAACATAAGTGTACAAAACAGACATGATGAGTAAGATAAGAATTGTTACTAATAATTAAAAAAAAAAAATAACAGTGTCTAATGAATAATTACTAGCACCTAAAAAATAACTACTACTATCTAAGAAATGCTCGTATTTATTTACGTTTGAGTACCTAATGTACTAGTATCTATCAGAAAGTATTACATTAGTATCTCATAGATAAGAACTAGTATCTCTTGAGTAAATACTATTATCTATTACATAAAAACTAGGGTTTATTTGAGTAAAAGTATCTAATCACTTGTACTTTTATCTCTTTAAAAAGATACTAGAACTTAAAGATACAGTAAGCAGTAGCATCTAATGAATAAGTAGTTTCTTTTTTAAAATGTACTGGTAACTAAGGAGTAAACACTAGTAATTTATGTTGGAGTTAACAGAATTTTACAACTATTAGAATGGCCATAGTGGTCATTATGTTCATTATTTTTTGTAATGTCATATATTCAAAGATTGTATTGAGATTTTAGAATGTCTATAAGATTTGAATGTCTATAATCATATTTTATAAAGTCATTACCCTAAAAATAAAATCCTTTTATAATGTAGCCTATAATTATATACAAGTTACTAGATCTCCTGTGAATATACTGTACGTACATCACTTTGTCCAGCAAGCAGGAGATCATATTTTTGTAATTTTTTAAGGTTTGAAAGATTTGTCTGAAGTAAAATTATGATTTTGCTATCAGATAGTTGTTGTTTTTTTAGCAAAAAAGTTGCTAGGAAATCAGCATGCATATTTAGAGGCACGGAAAAAGTCGATTTGACCTGATTTAACTGCTATGGCCATTAAAGATAATCAGAAGTCTATTGTGCTTTTAAAAATTGTAATAAAATAGCAATATTAGAAAGAAATATACACACATTTAGGAAGAATCTGAGTTGCATGGGTTTAATTTGAACAAAGTTGATAAATTTAAAGTACTGTGTTAAAAAAGTACAACTATCTAATAAACACTTACTTACTCCCAGGGCCATTTATATCGAAGTTGATATTTAGGTGTTTCGTAGCATCTAGTTTTTTTATGAGGTGGGTTGTTAGCCCAATGCTCAACCCCCAACCTGGAGGACCAGGACATACACACATACACTACAGACAATTAAGCACATGTCATTGGACTGTGGCGGAAACCGGAGCACCCAGAGGAAACCCACGCGAACATGGGGAGAACATGCAAACTGCTCACAGAAATGCCAACTGACCCAGCCAAAGGCTCGAACCAGCAAGCTTCTTGCTGTGAGGCGACAGCGCCATTGTGTCGCCCATCTAATAAATAAGTACTAGTAATTAATGGTAAAGATACTATGCTATCTAAAGAAAAAGTAAAAGTAGCATAAAAAAAGATACTATTCTTTTATAGACGAAATATTAAAACGGCTTGCCATAAGAGCACTACATCAGAGCAGTTCAGTTTCATCATGATGTTGTCTTAAAAATGTGTTTGGATTGAAAGTCTCGGTGGTGTAACATTACATAATGTGTTGAAGATCATCTCCTTTTTTCCTCTGCGTTTGTGTATGATATGGTCCTGTTGTGAGTGAAGAGCCAGGAAGCCTTTGAAACTCCTGCTTTACACATATTTTATGAATTTGCTGATGTCATCTTTTCCGTGCTGCTCGGAGCGATGGCTTTGATTATTAATGTCTTCCGTTGCTGTGATGCACCAGCTGTTTGTGACCTGTGGGACAGACACTTACAGTCAGTTTATTACAGCAGACGCCAACGACACAGAGACAAAACTACAGTGTCTATTAGAGGGGTTTGTGGGAAACAAAAGTATTATTTTGTAAAATTGCAGAGATATTCAGGAGTGTACCTTTTTAAAATTACATTAGTGGGGTATTGGTAACACTTTACAATAAGGTTTATAGTAAATAATGCATTAACTATTGGGACCTCGTTTGTAGTGCTACTGAGTATATTTTAACAGCGGAACATATTGTTTTAAAACTTTATCTTTTCTTTTCCTTTTTTCAGGGTCTTTACCCAAGTGGGTAGTGAACAGGGTCTCACAGTTTGTGGCACCAAAGGTGAGAACCATGTACTTGGAAAGATTTATATTTAACCTTGGCTTTTTATATATATATTTGCATAAGAATGATACATTAAAAATGTGAGGTTATTATTTTTTTATGTTTCTGAAATGTTACATGTTACATAAATACTGCAGCTATTTTAAATGTAATTAGAATTATTATCTTAATCTAATTATTAAAATAACTGTGAAAATATGTTTGTGCAACTATTCAGCATGCTCTTATGATTATAAACTTAAATAAAAACAAAATAAACAAAAATAATGTTTTGAGTATGACAATATTTAAATGTATATTTTAATATATTTAAACATTTAATTAATTACAGCTTTGCTGTTTACAAAACTCAACATCACAAATTTCAGTTTTCCTCTACTGCCATCTGCTGGTTACAAATTAGCTATTTTCTTGTGTATGGAATGCTGCATTCCATTCTGAAGGGCTCTTTGTCTCCCTCTCTTTGAAGGCTTTACTCCAGAGTGAGATTTTTGAAGAAATTAACGGTCAAAGGGAATAAAAAGTTATTGATTGGAACCATTGGAACACATTTCTGTACCATCTCGATTTAAAAGCAATAGTTTGCTAAAAAATGTGAATTCTGTCCTCACTTATCCCTTACTTCTTTCAAACCTGCTTGACTTCTTTCTCCTGTTGAACACAAAAGAAGATATTCTAAAGAATATTGGAAACCTATAGTCATTAACTTCCATCATTTGTTTTCCTACCATGGATGTCAGTGGGCAAACTATCACTTTAAATGGAAAGCTCACCAAAAAATAAAAAATAAATTTACTAACTATGTTATAAGTTGTTCCAAATCTTTATGAGTTTCTTTATTGAGTTAAACACAAAAGAAAATATTTTGAAAAAAGCTGAAAACCTTTAACCATTGACTTCCATAGTAGGAAAAACAAATATTGTGGATCTCAGTGGTTACCAGATTTCTTCAAAATGCCTTCTTTTGTGTTGAACAGAAGAAAGAAACCCAAACAGGTTTGGAACAAGTGAAGGGTCAGTAAACGATAACAGAAATGAACTGTCCCTTTAAGCCTCTGAAATGACACTTCATTATTCCCATAATTGCTCTTACTCAGACGTTCCCTTTGTAGGCCAATTTATCCCATTTGGAACGCACCAATAGACACATGATGTAATGTAAAAAAAAAATGGTAATGGTCCATATCTATTGATCTTTTTCTGCACATGCAGGCAATGAAAAAGATTTACAAGGCCTGCCTGAAGTACCCCGAGTGGAAGCGGAAACACGAGCCCAACCTGAAGCCGTGGAGGTTCCCGGAGCAGAACACGCTGCCCTGCATCAATGTGGCGGATCTGACGGTGCAGAGAGCAGATTCACTGGAGAACATTGACGAGAGTGGTGTCAGCGAGGAGAAAGCCCAGCACCACAGCGATGACGACGAGACCTAAAACTGCTCTCTCACATCCGTCCTGGAGATCAGGCACTGAACAAAATAACATTATAGTGTTTTGCAGAGATTTCAAGACCTCCATACACTCAACACAGTTCTGTTGACGGCTGTTGTAGTCATCTTTTATCATGTATGATCAAATAAAACATTCAAAGTTAATGTCTTACAGATTATTATTAAAGGATTAGTTCACCCCAAAATTTGAATTGTTATTAATTGCACACATTTGTGTCATTTCAATCCCCTAAGACTTTCTTTCCTGTTTGGAACACAAATTAAGATATTTTAGATGAAATCCAAGAGTTCTCTGGTCCTCCATAGACAGCAACAAAACTTTGTCAAAACGTTCTATGTAACTTCAGTGGTTCAACTGTAATCGTATAAGGGCTTTAAAAAAAACACATAAAAAAACGATCAAAGTTTTCTGTTCCTCATCTGGTGCGCATTTACTATGAGCAATAAGCATTGTATTGGCCACAGTAAATTTGCACCAGGACCTAATTCAGCTGAAAAGAGGACATAAGTGAACAAAGTTGTTTTTACATTTTTTGCCCGTCACACACGTGGAGCTTTAAATGTGATTACAGTTGGACCACTGAAGTCAGAAAATGCTTTTGGATTCTTTCCAGGACCCTTGCTTTCACTGATGTGAGACATCTCAGATTTAATAAAAAAAAATCTTAATTTGAGTTCTAAAGAGAAATGAAGGTCTCAGGGGATTAGAACAACATGAATGTGTGTAATTAATACAAATAATTTGTGGGTGAACTAACCCCTTAATGTCAGACACTGCAGGCAAAACACTTTTTTTCATGTACTTGTTAAAAGATAAAAACTAAATTTATCACTTTCTCAAGTTGCATCTGTTGATTTCAATTACAGTACACATTTTAGAGCCTATTGAAAATGAGTAGCACTTACATACATAGAACTTCACAGTTTTATTTTATTCTGTTATGTCTGAGCATATCTCTCTAAACTTCTTCAGAATACAGATAAAATGTTATTCTACAAAAAATTAAACAGAGAAGTTTTATTTTTCACATTTGGTACATACTTGGTAGTTTTTGCATTATGAATAATTTCCTCTGTAAAAACTTTTGACACTAATATGTCAAAATAAATGGCATGCCTTAGTTTAAATACCTCTTCTCACTATTAACAACTAGCTTACCTGCATATTATTAATATATTTATATTTATTAGAATTGATAAAGTATGATCTTATTCTACATCCATAATCCTACCCAATACCTAAACCCAACTACTATACCTTATTATTAATAAAGAGCAAATTAGTACTTTATTATTATAACTAAAAGTCTTAGGTAATGGTGTGTTAATAGCGATAATTGTTTCTAAAATAAAGTGTGACCATCAATAAATTAACAAAAATTCAGAACCTTATTCTGATATTTTGATGCTAAAAAATGTTTGCAAATGAATGCCTATTTAATGAAATAAGGCATCATTTGCATATTCAAATATAACATTTTAGAAAACTTGTAATAAAAAATATGTTTGCAATTCATGCATAATGTAATCAATCAACTGGGGAAGTTTACATGTTGACAAATAGTTATTTTTACCTTATTCGCCTGCAGTGTCTTAACTTAAATATGCTGTAAGTCTAATGACTATATATAGTACTTAGCATTTTCAAATCACAGTGCAAATGTATTGTATTATTGCGACCCCTGAAACTGCTAAATTACTCATGTGTCAAGCAGTTACAGTATATAACAGGTAAATCAAATCTTTCTGCCCTGTATTCAGAGGTAAAGGGTTCCTGAGTGAGATTGCCTATAACAGTGTTTCTGAGCCACGTTCCTGGAGGACCACCAGCACTGCATGTTTTGGATGTCTCCTTTGTCAGTCACACCCATTACATGTGAAAACGTGCAGAGCTGGTGGTCCCCCAGGAACATGCTTGAGAAACACTGGCTTCACTGGCAAGGACTTCCACCAATCTTTTTTCTTTAGGAGATTCAGTCTGTATTTCACTGCCTTGAAGACCTCAGGGGCTGTAAAAATTCTCAATTCTCTTTAGGTTTGGATCTCTGTGTGTGATTTTCACTCAGTGGCATTTTTCTTAATGCATTGTCTTAAGAATAAAACGTTTGCTCTTGTATTTATAAAACTGGTTTTTAATTATTTAGTAGGAGTGTTGTTGTTGTTGTTGTTGTTGTTTTTTTCAAAACAAAGTGTAAAAAGTTAAATCAGGGATTTGCCAACTGGATTCCGGGGACCTCCATAGAGGAAAAATGCTACAAAAATAAAATAAAATAAAATAAAATAAAATAAATTATTGAAAGATATATTTGAATTCCATTTAAATATAATAATCTTTTTCAAATAAATATAACATAGATTAATATTGTTTAATAACATATCTATTAAATCTATCATAAAAATAATTAAAATAACATTAATTTAGGGCGTCACGGTGGCACAGTGGGTAGCACGATCGCCTCAAAGTAAGAAGGTCAGTGGTTCGAGCCTTGGTTGGGGCATTTCTGTGTGGAGTTTGCATGTTCTCCCCGTGTTCGTGTGGGTTTCCTCCGGGTGCTCCGGTTTCCCCCACAGTCCAAAGACATGCACTATAGGTGAATTGGGTAAGCTAAATTGTCCGTAGTGTGTGTGTGAATGAGAGTGTATGGGTGCTTCCTAGTGATGGCTTGCAGCTGAAAGGCCATCCGCTGCGTAAAACATATGCTGCATAATTTGGTGGTTCATGCTCCTGTGGCGACCCCTGATTCATAAAGGGACTAAGCCGAAAATAAAATAAATGAATGAACATTAATTTAATATTAATTAATTTAAATAATGGTTTTAACAATACAGTACAATGTATAAAACAGAAAAAGATGTAACGTAAAAGAAAATGTAAATTTTTAAAATGATATTTTACAAATACTTTACAATGCTATTTTTTATATACTGTGTTTACACATAAAAATATAAATTAAAAAATATATAATAAATATAAAAATATAATATACAATATTAATATACAATAAAATATAAGTTATAAAAATATAAAGTAGCCTTTTGATTTTTAGGATGAGTATACTTGATATTTTAGAAGTTATAGTAGTGCAGCATATTTTATGCATCCATGGCATATACAAAACTTAATGCCTGTGAGCTAAATAGTGTAGAGAGAAATATTTAGCATTTTTATTTATAACTTTTAGCTCTAAGGATTTGTTGTTTGAGTAGAAAAGCTTTCCTCTGTCGCTTGGCAGCAAGGAAAGTTTATTCACAACCGTATCCTTTTTCTTCATCCATAAATGTACAGCTGTGGACCACTCCTCAAAACCTCTATTGTCTCAGACACTTCCTGCTTCCCATCTGAAACAGTTCCTGCCTACATCAATCAGATTGGCCTGTAGGGGAGAAGAGGAAACTTCAGAAGTGAACCCTCCGGCTTTCTCTCACATTAAGCCTAATGTCTTCACTTCATCTTCAGCTCTCACCCTAAAAACACACACTATTGTCAACACTAATGACGTCACTTATGTATGACAGTATGAGATTTATACTGTAGGCACATACAAATGCACACACACCCATAAATAATGCTATGGAATATATCAAGAGACCACCTGAAAATTCTCAATATTTCTTTATTTTCTTATAACATTTCCTACTAATTCAAAATTAAGGTCTTGTCATTTTAAATTTTTTTGCTTAAAATTTTTTATCTAGTAGGCTATATAATAATAATTATTATTATTATCATTAAATATATATAATTAAATTAAATATGAAAGTAAACGTTTACTTTAACCAATACCAGTGTTTTAAAAAAAACATGAAGACAACTGTAATTCTCAAAATTGGCATTCTGGAAGAAAAAAAAAACTAATACTCAATATATATATATAA
>CAIGQW010055024.1:5257129-5275846 GCA_903798125.1 Danio choprae
TTTCTTTTCGGCTTAGTCCCTTTATTAATCTGGGGTCGCCACAGCGGAATGAACCGCCAACTTATCTAGCATATATTTTATGTAGCGGATGCCCTTCCAGCTGCAACCCATCACTGGGGAACACCCATACACTCTCATTCACACACATACACTACGGACAATTTAGCTTACCCAATTCACCTATAGCACATGTCTTTGGACTTGTGGGGGAAACCGGAGCACCCAGAGTAAACCCACGTAAACACAGGGAGAACATGCAAATGCAATTTACAAATAATGCAATTTACAACCCTAAATAAACGGAAAACACATGTGAATCACAAAATACAGAAAATGCTAATTAACAGATATGTTTTACAGCGTGTGTAAAAATACAATTGGTGGACACTTTGGACTTTAGCTTTACTTGTCTTTGTGTGTGTTTTTGCAGAGGAAGCTTCACACAAGAAGAGCACTCTCCATGTTTTTTGTAAGTATTTCTCTTTACCTGGAGATTATATGTCTTTAATGTTCAATTTTCTCACCTTTGCCCACAAAATTGTTGCCGTTTCTTCAACATGCTTAGCCACAGTTACTCCGATTACAGTGGCTGGTCAGAACGTAAAAGTAGGAGGTTTGGAAAGTATCAAATGACTTTTGCGTGAAACGAGTTTTAGAAGTGCGCTTTACAAAAGAGCCTGTACTTACTACAGGAATTCCCTTTGACTTCCTCGCTCCTTCCCCCCGTTCCTGTGGCTTTCCTGATATGACAGGATGCGTTTGGAGGAAGAAAGGCGATTCTGCATTGTTCTGCAACTGTAGCCTTGAGGGAGGGTTGTGTTTTTCGGGCCTTTGGTGTGTATCCCTGCCCAGAAGCTTTCGCTAAGCAAATTGTCTGTGGGCTTCTTGCTTTGTCTTCAGTGTATTCCACAATTATCTTGATGTTGTCACTCTGATAGTGAGACAAAAGTTTCAACTCAGAAAAGGAAGGGATTTGTTTTGAACATTGTCGAGGGGCAAATTTCGCTCGCTCTGCGTCACCACAAATACTGCTTTTGTTCACATAATGGTGGATCATTTAGCCAGGCTATCTGTATGATTACGTATTTTCGTGAGATAATAGTCACCTGTTTGTTGGGAGCCTAAGAACGGTGTGGTTAAAATTATTCTGTTTGTGGGTCAGGAGACGGATTTGCTTGGACTTGCACATTTTTCTTTTTGCATGGATGAATGTTACAGCTTATAAAGTTCTATTGTCTGATTTTATAGATTGGTCTGATTGGCTGAGTGATATCAAAGCTCATGTTAAAAAGAGAAAAAGTAATATTGTAAAGTACTTTTAAAAGTAGTATTTTTGCAAAAGTCTAATATATTAATATATTTCAATATTTTTTACTTAATAACTTAATAATTACAATATATTATCATTTAAAGTTATTGTATTATACTTTTAGTATTAAAATTGCCATTGTTATTACTAAAGTATACTACCTATTACTACATTATTGCTCATTTACTATAATTAGAATGCAATTCTGTAGATCAACATTTACATTTGAGTTACAGTCTATAATAATAATAATAATAATATGATATGATGATGATGGGTTATTAAATATGATGCTATACAATGTAAAAAATGCTGGGTTCCACACAATCGATTTGTGTTGGGACAACATAAAGGAATTAAGATAGCTTACTAGTTTTTGCAAATTGAAGTGGATTGAACATAACACAATTAAGTTGTCCCCCAAAATACTTAGGAATTGTTGATTCAGCTCATTTTTAAATAAGTAGTTTGAACAAACAGCAAACCTAATTTTTTAAATGTATAAAAAAAAATTCATTCATTTCAAAAATTAAAAAATTAGTTCATTCGTTTTCCTTCGGCTTAGTCTCTTATTTTTTAGCGGCCGCCACAGCGAAATGAACCGCCAACTATTTAAGCATATATTTTACGCAGTTAATGCCCTTCCAGCCGTTACCCAGTACTGGGAAACACTCATACACTCTCACATTCACACACACTCATACACTATGGCCAATTTTGTTTACCCAATTCACTTATAGCGCATGTCATTGGACTGTGGAGGAAACTGGAGCACCCGGAGGAAATCCATGCGAACACAGGGAGAACATGCAAACTCTACATAGAAATGCCTGCTGGCCCTGCCGAGAATTCGAACCAGCGACCTTCTTGCAGTGAGGCGACAGTGCTAACCACTGAGCCACCGTGCCACCAATTTATATAAATATGAAATAGTATTATGCATATTTTATGTGATACAACAATAATAATAAAAACATTATAGTTAGTAGTATATACACTATATAATTACATAAATTATTATTGTTAAAATAGTTTGATTTATTATAGTATATTTCCTATATTTTTCTTAATACCAAAAAAAATGCAAATAATAATTGTAAAATAATGATAAATTAATTAACATTTAATAATAATAAAAAATAATTTCCCTTAAATTACATTTATACAATTGTCATTTTGCTATTTATTAAATGATAGTTTATCAAACTGCTGTTTTAAATTTAATGAAACCCGTTTGTATGTTTGTTTGTTTGTTTGTTTGTATTATCGTAAACCTACAATTAAAGACATTATAGCGAAGAGACCTATTGAAATGAAGGCCATTATATAATCAATGTCTTTACAAGAACAGTGTTATTGGATTAGTAACATAACACAATGCAATTTAGTATTGTCTTTTAAAATCTACCATGTTTCTTCATACCTCTTAGTATTTCATTGTTGTTCCCTATTTGACCTCCTCAGCCCATGAAGATGCAGCAGGACTCATTCGAGGAGCGCATTGAAGTCCCCGAGCCTTTATACGAGGAGGTGGGAGACTTCGGCCTGCAGGTGCTCAAGTCTCTGGAGACCAGTTTTCTGTCCAGTGGCCATGCAGAGACACAGGAGGTGCCCACACGACCCATCAGCCTGGGACAGAGGAAAACCACATCTCTGGACCGCATGCTGGGCTCCAGGCCATTCGTGTCCTCGGGTGAGTCTCTGGATGCTCTGAGCCATGAGGGATCTTCTGACTCTCTGCCCGTCCCAGGTCGACACAGGGCACACCGCTCGTGCAGCCCGCAACAGGAACTACTGCTACAGGAACTGTCCACCATGTTCTGCAAGAAACACGAGGCTGAAAACCTCACCTGAGCTTCAGATTGACGTGCGCTTTTGTTGTTGTTTTGTTTTTAAATCGCCAAGGAAGAATGCAGTATTAAATGTTTGCTTCTTTAAAGGGAGAGTTAACACAAAAGCAAAATTCTGACGTCACTTCCACTCAAGATTCTTCTGTTGAATCCAAAGCAAAGAAATATTGGAAACCAGCTGCTATTGATTTCTTAATATGGGAGTCAATGGCTATCTATTTCCAGCATTCCTAGAAAATGAGATATTTTAGACGTGACGGAAATGAGTTGCTATTGATTTCCATAGTTGTTTTTTTTTCTCACTATGGGAGTAAATGGCTACTGGTTTTCAACATTCTTAGAAAAGAAGATACTTTAGAGAATTTTGGAAACCGGTTGCTGCTGATTCCAATCCTATTTTTTGTTCCGACTATGGGAGTTAATGAGAGCCTGTTTCAAAGATCCTTAGAAAAGAAGATATTTTTAGGAATGTTGAAAATCGGTTGCTATTGATTCCCATTGTACTTTTTTTCTGCTATGGGAGTCAATGAGTGCCTGTTTCTAAAATTCTTTGAAATTAAGACATTTTGAAGAATGTTGGAAACCAGCTGCTATTGATTTCCATAGTATATTTCTTACTATGTGAGTCAATGAGTGTCTGTTTCTAAAATTCTTAGAAAAGAAGATATTTTGAAGAATATATTGGAAACCAGTTGCTATTGATTCCCATAGTTTTTTCCTTATATGTAAATCAATGGCTTTCTATATCCAGCATTCTTACAAAAGAAGATATTTTAGAGAATCTTGGAAATGAGTTGCTATTGATTTAATAGCAATGAGTTGCTATTTTTGATTTGAAGTGTTTTTTCCTTACTATGGGAGTGAATGGTGGTTTCCAACATTCTTAGAAAAGAAGATACTATGGGAGTCAATGACTGCCTGTTTCCAATGTTCTTAGAAATGAAAGATGTTTTAGAAAAAGCAGGAAACCAGTCAATGGTTTCAGCATTCTTCAAAACATCTTTTTCTGTATTCAACTGAAGTAAGAGACTTGTTAAGGCTTGGAACCTTGTGGGTGAGTCAATTTTGACTTTTAGGCGAACTTTCACTTTAAAGTAAAGTGCCAAAGCAGTCACTGAAAATAAAAACACCAAGTCTGTGAATCTGTGCTAGAATTTATTAGATTTTTTTATGTAAATTGAACAAGAAAATGTGTTTAGGCTTTTGTATTTGTTTGTATGCTCCACTAAAACTTACCAACCTCTCATCATTTTATACAATTTTACGTTTTTCTTTTTAAACATTTTATTTTATTGTTGTATTATAAAATACAATAATCATTGTGTTATTTGTACCTAAAGTTGTGCTATTGTTTTTAAATGCATTTCTTGGCTCAGTATTGATGTGTTTTCTGTATAACAGTAAGAAATGAGTCATTATAATGCATGCATGGAAAGCAGTCTGTAATACACAATAGCAGCGAAAATATTGACAGGACTGTAGATGGATTAAATACATACTGCATGGATGCATTTCAGTTGTCCTGGGACTTTGGCCAGGTCTTTTCTATATGTATACAGTTTATGATATTTATTAATTTATTTATATAGACTATTTGAATAATTCTCAAATATTTGTCAGTGTTTGGAGGCACAGTGTTTTAACAGCAGAGGGCAGTGTAGATACAGCGCAGATGCAGTCCTGACAATCCAAAAGCCTCTTCAGTGCACGTTTTCACTTCTCTCTTTGCAGGCATTTATTAAAGGCATGTACAGTTGTATAAAGTCTCATAGCTAAATAAATCTGTTCTTACCTTCTGTGTTTAGTCTGAGTATCTTAAGTTTTACAAAATGTACTGTATCTTTTTTGTGTTTTATCCTTTGCCCGTACACTTACATTGGATTTTTGTCTTGTTCTCCAAATACCCAAACATTTTAAAATCAAGGTACATTACTTGAGCAACAAAATGGCAATAATAATAGTAATAATAATAATAATATTTAAAAGACAAAATGGTCCTTTAAAGTCTCTTCTGGACTCTTAAGCTGCAATATTCATTCATTCATTTACTTTTCGGCTTAGTCCCCTTATTAATCTGGGGTCGCCACAGCGGAATGAACCGCCAACTTATCCAGCATATGTTTTACGCAGCGGATGCCCTTCCATCTGCAACCGGAGCACCCGGAGGAAACCCACGCAAACACGGGGAGAACATGCAAACTCCACGCAGAAATGCCAAGTGACCCAGCCGAGACTCAAACCAGCGACCTTCTTGCTGTGAGGCGATTGTGCTACCCACTGCGCCAGCGTGCTGCCCTTAAGCTGCAATATTAAAAATACAATAAAACTGGTGTTGTGAAATTGTATTTATGTAGAAAAAAACATTTTTCTATGTAAATATATTTTAAAATATTTATTCCTGAGGTTCAATCAGCATTTATTTAGTGTCCTTCAGAAATCAAAACAATATGATTTGGTGCTGAATAAACATGTAGAATTATTATCGGTGTTGAAAGTAAATTTTTTTTTGTTTTGTTTGTTTCTCCAAAAAATTCATAAGGATGTTATATTGATCAAAAGTAACAAAGAAACATTTTTATTGTTTCAAGAATATTTATATAATTCTTGTAAATAAATACAGTTGTTTTAAACTTTCTATTAAACATGGAATTGTAGAAAGTAAAATGTATTTTTTTCCCCACAATAATAAGATGAAAAATAGAAACACCAATAATAACTGATCAAAATACTGCAGCAAATAAATATATTATGATTTCAGAAGTCATGTGACACTTACAGCTGGAGTAATGATACAGAAAGTCACAGGAATAAATAACATTTTGAAATATATTCACCAAGCAAACAGTTATTCTAAATTTGAAGAATATTTCACAATATTAATGTTATATTAACATTAATATATTAATAAATAAATTAAATGTTATATATTTAATGATATACATTATATTAATATTAACTCTATTTTGATCAAATAAAAATGAAAATTGATGTTTCCAACTTTTGATATATACATAGGAGACAGGGTGGCTCAGTGGTTAGCACTGTCGCCTCACAGCAAGAAGGTCAATGGTTCGAGTCCCGGTTGGGTCAGTTGGCATTTCTGTGTGGAGTTTGCATTTTCTCCCCGTGTTTGCGTGGGTTTGCTCTGGGTGCTCCGGTTTCCCCCACAAGTCCAAAGACGTGGTATCGGTGAATTGAATAAACTAAATGGGCTGTAGTGTGTGTGTGTGTGTGTGTGAATGAGTGTGCATGGATGTTTCCCAGTACTGGGTTGCAGCTGGAAGGGCATCTGCTGTGTAAAACATATGCTGGATAAGTTAGCAGTTCATTCCACTGTAGCGACCCCAGATTAATAAAGGGACTAAGCCGAAAAGAAAATGAATGAATGAATATATACATTGGATTTCTTTGACAGTAGAAAGGTTGTGAATTTATTTGGTGTTTTTAGCCACCTTTTGGTCAGTTTAGTTAATTCCTAAGTGTAAATGCAGAGGCATCAATATCAAGATAATCAGCGATAGACATCCACCTCAGGTATGGTAACACAAGCAGTTTGAGTAAAAAAGGATTCTTTTTGGTTATGAGTGCACGCACGCAGGCCTGGCTGAGGATCAGTCAATCAAAAGTGTCCTCTGAGGAGAGTAATCTTATTATCCAGGCTTTTAACAGGACACCTCTGAGGTAACCTTGTCATGAAAAGGACGCCTCTCATTTCCTTTCACATAATCTCTCTCTTCATGTCGAATCAGCCAAATATTGGCTTCAGTTGTTGCATTAATTTGTTCTTTTTTCAGGAGAAATGGAAACAAAAACACATTCATTTATATTACTTATAGAATCTCATTTCTGATGACTATTTTCCTGCAGCTAAAAGTTAAAGCTGGGTTTTTTTATGGGGTTGTAAGACACTGAAGTCTATTATGAGAATATTAACAATTAAATGTCAGCATTTTCATGGAAAGTGCAATCTGATATTTGGATTTTGCTCAGTAAATCAAATGCTTGACTGGGATTTGGCATTATGAAGCACTTTCTATGACCTGTGACCTTTTTTTTAAATGCAGAAACATGAATGATTTATTTCTTATGGGAACTTCTAGATATGCCACTCAATTTAGCAGTAATGACAGACCAATTTTTGATGCCCTTCCAGCTGCAACCCATCACTGGCAAACACCCATACACTTCCATTCACACACATACACTACGAACAATTTAGCTTACCCAATTCAGCTGTACCGCATGTCTTTGGACTTGTTGGGGAAACCGGAGCACCCGGAGGAAACCCACGCGAACACTGGGAGAACATGCAAACTCCACACATAAATGCCAACTGACCCAGCCGAGGCTTGAACCAGCGACCTTCTTGCTGTGAGGCGAGAGCGCTACCCACTGCGCCACCGTGCAGCCCTTATGTCATTTTATTTTATGTATTTATTTTCAAAGACTTCATTTCATCTTTGACTTCATCAAAGATGTCATCTAAACTACCAGAATGTGCTGAGACGGAATTGTGAACAAACATATTCTATTTTATTTTAAGGTTACATTAATGCATATATTTTCATAAATGTGTCTATTTCGATATTTCTTTATCACTATAATATAGTATATATAATATAGTATCAAAATCATTTAAATGAGTTTGATGATCAACATTTATAACGGCTAAAAACATAATTGACATGAAAATGTTTTCTTCCAGGCCTTGTTTACATTGCATTCTTCATCAATTTCACCCTTTTTCTGGCATTATCAATTCCTACTCTGACAGAAAAGTTGCAGCTGCAGGCTCATTCCCCTCACAGTTGGCACAAAGCACAGATATGTACATGATTTTTTTTTCTTTTTCCTCCTCTGTGTGCATTCAACAGACTCAGAGTGGGAGCTCTTGTTTGAGTTGCTTTGTGAGTGCGGGGTCTTTTCTAGGGAAGAAGGGACAGCAAAGACAAGCCCCAACAAGAGCTTAGGGGATTAAGTTCATTCTCACTGCCAATTCGTCACCTTCCCTGTGCCCTCTGCTAGTGCTCTCAATGTGCTGCAGTGTTTTGTGGTGGCTGATTCACTTCAGTGAACAATTATAAGAAACATCAGCTCCTCCAAAAGCAGGAGGAAAAATATCCTCAGGGTTTTAGTCCTTCATCGAGTGTGAGAGGACAAAAAAAGCTCTAAATCATGAAGTTGTACGCAAGCTGCTCGGCCTGTAGCTGAACAATGTTACGAGTCTAGAAGATCCTTAGCAAGCCTTTGTGCCAAAGAGTCACTTCTGTACTTCTTTCTGTACAATAAAGCAGATTATATGAGGATTTGAAGTCAATCTAAAGGTACGGAAATGTGGGCAAAATCCAAAATCTGAAGTCATGGGAATTTGTCTGATCAGGAGCATGAAAATGTTCACCAGCCAGAGTTGTTTGTGCTCAAATAGGTCATCATTAGGCCCACAGGGAATCTGGACATGCTGAAATCTGAGATTCCCACAGGTTATTTTGCCCATCATTGAGTCTGTTTATTTACCTATGTCAATGTAAGCATGTATTTATTCAGTTTTTACATTTATTTCAGTAATAACATTGAATAATTTGCAAATGTATGAATTACATACAGTACAATACAGTTTGTAAAGTAATTCTGTCTATTAGTAGGCCTATTTATACTAGAGACTTATTTTGTTTACAAGTTCTAAATAGATTTGCTATGTTAACTTTAAATAAAAGTTTAAAAGTTGTTATTATTTTATAAAGAAATAGCAAGAAATGTCTGCAGATTCTGTCTGGCCCTGGTCATCGTGCATGTTTTTTTTTACACTAAGGTCAACAGAAATGCTGAATAATTTAAAAGTGACTCGTGTGAGAGAAACGTCTCTGAAATGTTGTTGATGTGACCCCACATCGGGTGATAATTCACACCAATTGTTATTTGATGTTAATTTATTCACCGTCAGCCTGAGGTTATCAAAGATGTTTTTTTTTATAGCTTTTTAGGGTGACCATATCTCGTCTCTGCTTTCAATGTATTGACTTATTAATAAATAAATCATTTTATTTTTTAAATGAAATCTTTCATAAAATGTCTTCATTTGCTAAGTGCTAATAAATAAGTGTTTTTTTGTTGTTGTCTTGCTTAAACAGACCAATCTCTAATAGTCAATCACGTGATAGTATTTTCTGAGGTACAAAATTATGATCACATTTTTCGGTTAACGAAAAATTAACGATTGAAGTTAGTGAAGCCAGAGTAAAGCATCCGGTTTCATCCGGTTTCAGTGAACGCAGAGATCAAGTCGGATGAGAAAGCGATTCGTTTTTGTTATATAAAAAAAGAACATTAGCAGGTATGTTGGAAGTACGAATTTCTGAAATGTTTTGTGTCTCATTTAATTGCAGAATCAGTTTTAGACGCTAAAATACATCAATATCTCACGTACGACACAAGAAACGTTTACCTCAGGACGTTCAATTCCCAAAACTACAAAGGACAAACATAAAAAAAATAGTCTAGAAAGCATTTACTTGAATTTATACACACTTTGACATTTCAATTTCTTATTAATTTACTGAATCGCTCTCAAAAAATGTACTACAGCCATTTACTTTACTGTCACTACTAAAACTATTTACTAGCTTTTTGTAGTAAAACCATGGTAGCCACAAAGTAACCATATTCCCCTACACTAACCACAGTTTAATCATGGTATTTGGAGTAAAATTGTGGTTACACAACTGGTAATTAGTAGTCCAAAATATGTTACACATTTACTATAATAAAACTGTGGTTAAATTTTGTCAGGGTTTTTGTAAGGTTAGCAGTGTTTAATTAAATCTGTCGTAACAAAATATCTGTACTATTGTTTCATTAGTATTTTAATTTAGTATTTTTTATTTATAATGTAGTATATAATGTTTATTAAAATGTTTATTGTAATATAATTTTTATGTTCAGATTATAATATATACTATAATAACTATATAACTATACTATAGTGATCTGCATTACACAGCCTGAACAAATCAGTGTTCTCTCTCTCACACACAGACACACAGACACACAGACACACAAGCGCGCACACACACACACACACACACACACACACACACACAGTACTTTAAACGTACTTTAAAAATAATTAATCGACAGAATCTAAAAATATCCTATAGAATAAGGTGAAATTATAAAAAACTAAAAAAACAAAGTCTAACAATTCTAAAAATCTAAATCAGATCCTTTAGGACAAAGTGGAAATTCCAATAAATTAATTTATAATGCCCAAAAGGATTTTAAAATCCTATAGGACAAAGTGAAATTCCATAAAAAAATCTGAATGTCCGTTAGAATGTTAAGAATCCATTAAGATCCTATAGGAATTCCAATAGGATTTTTTGACAAGGGAGTCTGCATTTTTTTCAAATAATATTCCAAAAGCGAATTGGAGTAGCAACATAATTATTTAATTAAAAGATTATATGAAAGTCCTGAATTACACTACGATAAATTTGGTGACCCTATTTTATCTTAAACTGTGGTCCTTGGTGATTTATAAAATGTGGATCAACAGTTATGCCTTTGAGAGCAAAATGAATTACCATGGCTCCTGATGATTATTTAGGGTCATGTGATGCAAAAACAAGTTGGCGGTTCATTCCGCTGTGGCGACCCCAGATTAATAAAGGGACTAAGCCGAAAAGAAAATGAATGAATGAATGATGCAAAAACATCAATGTGTCCAAGAAGCTGATTCTGAACAAAAATTTCAATGTTATATCCTTTGTTTTACAGCCTTGGCACACAGCCCTGAGCATGTTCACCAGTCTGGAATGCCAACTTGCTGCCGCATAATGATGTATGAGTGGACAAAAACTCACAAGTAAGCTGATGTTGTTTATTTACTTTAGGATAGAAGATGCACATGTTTTAATGTTCATGAAAATGGTACTTGTGCTTATCCTGAAAATATGATCATTCATTCATTCATTTTCTTTTTGGTAAGTCCCTTTATTAATCAGGGGTCACCACAGTGGAATGAGAACTTATCCAGCATATGTTTTACACAGTGGATGCCCTTCCAGCTGCAACCCATCACTGGGAAACACCCATACATACTCATTCATACACATACACTACTGACAATTTAGCGCATACCCAATTCACCTGTACCGCATGTCTTTGGACTGTGGGGGAAACCGGAGCACCCGGAGGAAACCCACGCGAACACAGGGAGAACATGCAAACTCCATACAGAAATGCCAACTGACCCAGCCAATGCTCGAACCAGCGACCTTCTTGCTGTGAGGCGATCGTGCTATCCACTGCGCCACTGTGATACCAAAATATGATCATATTTAATATGGTATTCATATTGGTATAGTTGACAAATAGGCAGACAAAATGTTTTTTTGTAAAACAATTTTTGAAGAACAAATTGTTATATTTATATAATAAATATAAATAAAATATAAAATATAAGGGTTCTCTAACTTTATCAACGCTTTCACTGTTTTTTTATATAACAAGAGGTTCATGGAAGACAGAAATGTTTAACCATTTGCTGCATTTTAAATGACAATATTACTATAAATTTTGTCATATGTGACAGGGTAAATGGAATGTCATGTCAACAACTCACGTACAGTCTCAACCTGGACAATTCACATTTCATAGATTCCTAATATTGGATATTATTTGATGTTATTATGTGACTGGGAGCTTGCAATCCAGACTGTAGTATACATGCTCCAGACCAAATTAAGTCTCCTACATCTTGGTTAGCATGAGGGTGAGAAAATTAGCAATGAATTTTCATTTCTTTTTGGTGAACTGTCCCTTTATTTGCTAAAGTGACAAAAATCATGTATAAGCAAGCGATATCTTAGTTCAGACCAACATTACTAATTAAATTAATGGGACAAGTCATCATTTGATTGCTTCTATAGTCTCCAGTTATCAAGTGCTTCTTTCTCTTTTGGCCTGCGGAATCGCTTTAAAAGTAAGTGTTGAGATGATGGACAGTTGTGGAGTGATGACACTGCTCGGTCTTCTTGCACTGGGCACCCTCTTGTGAGCAAACACTTATTGTTGAGTCTGTCTGTGTATGAGTACCCCGCTCTGAAAGGCTTCATTGAGTCCATGGATGAGTAACCTCGGGCTGCTGGCTCTTCAAAAGGAGCCTCTAGTGTGTCTATGAAAGCAGACTCCTTCAATGTGAATCTGAAGGGGGACTCTACACCCATTTAGCTGTGTTTTTGGAATAAGCCTCACACTTGGGGTGTCTGACCCAATGGAGAGATAGGAGCTACAAAAAAGGTGAAGAAACCACAGGCTTACCACAGAACAGGATCTCGTTTCAGTCTCGAGGAGGCGCTGCCTGTTTCCGAGCCCCATGACAATTGGGTGTAATTGGGACTTTTGTCTGAGTAGCATTTCTTCAAAGGCAAGGGAGCCTCTCGGATAACCACCATTATAGTTGTCCTTTGGCCTGGTAATTAAGATTTGAATTGGATGGTCACAAACCAAACCCTTAACACTCGTTTAATATGACCCTGGAGTACAGTCCGACTCATTTTAGATGACAGTGATCATAACAGTAAAATGCTACTACAAATATGTAAAGCGTTCAAAATATGTACAAATATGATATACTTACTAAATATATTTTCTAAACATTGGAATTAAAACTCTAAATAGTAAAAAAAAAAAGACAAATTTTTAATCAAAGATTTTTAGTGAGGTCTAAGGGCCAACTGAAAACCAACTATGTTGTGAGCCTGGTCCCTTCTGGACCAAAACTGCCCGTGAACACACCAAACGGACAGCAACAGACTAAAACCACACTGCGTGTTCTGAGTATGTGAGAGGATGTGTCTTTCTGCACCCACATGGGAAAGTAGTAGTCTGTTTTCTTTTTCCACAAAGGGAGACCGTAACTTCCAACATGCACATAAACACCAGTCACCACAGAGGTATTTGTTTGTGCAAATATGTCTGATAATCTAATAATCATTGTTTGCAATATTTGAGAAATGCAGCGTAATTACAGCTGTTTTCTATGTGTTCCCTCTTAATTTAAATTGTTTACTTGGTTACGTCACTCTCTGAGTCATTGCTGAATTACCAGACGGATTCTACATGTTGAATCGGTCCAACAAGCTCTGATGTTAACCCAACGAGAGGTGACGTATGAAACACACCAAACCAACTAGCTGGACTAACACTGACCGACGGCCTACACTGCCCAATGGCCGATCGTTGGCTTGGTGTGTCCCGGCATTAAGACAGGGTTGACAAATCTCAGTTTTTTCCACTGAATTAGACTACTTTAAATTTTTACTGCCTTTTCCCCTGCATGTTAATTATTGCATATATTTAATTAGACTAGAATTAGAATTAGAAATACTGGTGTTAAATGATTTAGCTCATATTAATATTTTTCAATTTGTACAATTTGTTTGTTTTTTCATGGAGATTAACTCATGTATATGCTGTTTACATCACTATGTTTTAATGATTACTTGTACATTGTAGAAATGGTGCACAATTAACATAACAGTGAAAGATTTTGAGTTTTGATATTATGGTTATAGGTCACCAGGCTAGTTTTGAGCAATTTCTGATTGTCCATTATGCATTTTTTTAGCAGACCTGGCTACCTTGGTCTCAAATCTTTGGATCATTCTCTATAATGGAGGACAGGAGGAGCTTCAGTGCTGCTGGTGTTGACATCAGAGATGTAAGCAAACCAAAGAAAGAAACATGCTGCTCTTTCTGTCAAGACATCATAAGGTATCTCTTTTGTGCATCCGTTGTCATTCACTATAAAAAATTATTTATCAATAGTTTTTTTGAATCCTTTTAAAAATCATTTAAAAAATCACTACAAAATTGTTTGTCAGAGGGATTGTACAAAAATCTGCCTCATATTCTATTGTTTGAACCAGCATTACAGAATTGGGGAATAATATTTTTAGTCAAATTAATGTGTTATTAAAAGGTTCAGGTAATTTTTCATACATTTTTTCTTTGCTGCTGTTTGATATCCAATTCCTATTGAAACAACTCTTGGAGAGGCATTTCAGAAACACGAAAGTCATCTAGAATTTATACTAAAACATTTAGTACTGATGCCATTGTAGAAGTGCAGCAGACATGATTAAATTCTGTGATTAAATGTGTCTAATGATAGACAGAGATAAAGTGAGTACCTTGTTGTTTAACATCGACAAGTTCATACAGTTGATTAAAAAAAAACTCTGACTAGTCATCTCCAACAAAATATTTCATGTACTTTTCCTTGCAAAACATGTTTAATAATAAAAGTGCAGTTCAAAATGATTTATTATGTAAATTCTTTATATATGCTTTATTGTACACGTTTTGTTATATTATGCAGTTTGCTTTCTATACATTCTTATGCAGCATGCAAATTTTGGAGATCAGAAATGCACGCTTGTGCATTTTGATGTGTTCCAAAGTTCAAGTTTGGTGAACCCTGCAAATTTATATTGTGACCTCTTAGCTGAATTGAAACCATGCAGACTTTTTAACATGTAGCTTGGTTGTGCTTTGGGTTTGAATTAGTGAAATTTCCCAATCCTGGTCTGCTCTCTTTTTTATTAAAAAAATGTCCAGTTTGATGGTTCTTTAAAGAGAAAACGAGTGAATTTGTTGACTATTTTTAGGTGAACTTGAAAAAGTGCACCTGCGCATTTTTCATGATCGCGGCATGCCCACTCACTAATGAGAGTAGGATTTGTCTTTAGTTAGACAGAACGTCCTCCACAAAACAATTGCATCCTGTTAGTTGCCCCAGTTATTTAAAACAACTTGAGCCTGTTTAGATGCGCCTGAGTTATGCAAATCTGCATGGCGATTGCATTGTTGCACACATATATCCCTGGAGGGATGAGCCTGTAAACACCATGGCGGCATTCTTCCCTCTGCCCGAGTTTCCCCCTCAGCACCCAGCCGACAAATAAAGGCAACGTTAAAGGGGTCTAATCCTGGGGATGACCCCGCTTTGTCACGTCACCTCTCCAGAGCTGAAGGGGGACGGGTGGGGAGAAAAATGGGGGAAAACGCTCCACATTAAATTCACAACAGTGCACGTCTAAGCTGTCACCTCTGTAAATGACCTCAGGCCTCGAATAGGGAAGACAGCAGAAAAGGACACACTTTATAACTCGGGCTCAATTCAGCCCTGAAGGCCCCACCTCTTATTTTGGCTGCACAAAGTGTTGTTGCCGGCTTCTCCGTACATTAATCTTCAACCCCCCGCTCGTCTCCCCATCTCCTCTTGGACGTCTCCCTCTATTGTAGCCCGGCTCATTGTAATGTGAGCCTGACTTCATCTCTATGCACCGGCAGGCAGGACTGTCTTTTCCTCTGTCCTGCGCTCCCCCCCTCACTTCATACCCCTGCCTTAATTGCCTCGGACCACCAGTATGTTGCGGCTGCAGATGTCTCTCTCCTTAATTTGCGTAGGGAGCACAATCAGCCCCATCTGCTGCAGTTTTTCCTTTCCACCGGCGCCCCCTCCCTCCCCGAAGAAATCACCTCTGCTCTCGCTTAAGTCTCTGCGGTAAGCCCCCCTACCCCAGAGCCAAAAAAAGCCACAACTCCTACTCCTCCTAAAGAAAACCTTGTCAGTGGGGCTGGGATTGAAAGCCTATCAAAAAGCTATAGAAGAGTGCTTTGCTTCGGAAGGGCACAATCGAGGGTTGGTGTGAAATGAGGGCCCCCTACCAGTTTACTTTTTTCCAGCGCTACTCCCTGTCAGGCCTCTGAAAGAGGCTCGGGCTACAGAATCGGGGACAGATGGGAGGACTTTAGGGAGGAATAATCAGAACGCGCTGCGACCGATAAAGGTAGTGCGTAGCGCCGTTGTTTATACAAAACAAAATAAAGTACACAAGCATAAATCCTCTCAATGGGCCATGTGACACTCGGCCAAAGGCAGGCGACGGGCGGCCTCCCCCCAAACTTGCGCCGAGTCTGGCTACTTCCACATTGTAGAGGAGCAAATGCAGATGGCTTTTTTAGTTTATTATTCCTTCAGAGATGATAAATTCAGAAGTTCCCAAAGAGAATGTCGTTCAGTTACAATTCTTTTGGTGCTTCCCTTTAGACATTTTGTTGATCGTTTAAGTCATTTTACACATACAAGGCATCTAACTCTTGAAGGTTAGGACATGTAAAGTTACCTAGAGTCAGTAAAATGTCTGTTTCTCAAACATCAAAATAAAGTGGTAGCAGATATTAAGTAGACAGTTTACTAATATTCTGATGACTTTTAAAATGACAAAGAAGGCAACAGAAAATATAAAGAGAACCATCCAAATATAAGGTTACCTTTAACACATAGAAAAAAAAGTCAGACAGGGCAATTACTCTTCATGTGACAGATGAAGAGAACAGGCATTTTGACTGACATGTCCACTCCAAAATGCCCATAGATTGCATTGGAGTGGACACTGAGAGTTGGGAATGATTGATGGTGCATTGGAAGACAAGGGAACTCCCTTTTTTGTGCATTTTCATAATTTTGAGAGACGACTTTTGTTCTGTCAAACAAAGCTTTTTGTATTTTTTTTTTTACTTTTTGTCTTTCAGCTAAAACGAGGGTGTGAGATGAGTGAAGCCACTGTCACCCATGCAAACCCCTATTATGGAGGGTTCAGTGAGCATTTGTGTCAGTTCATGAGTGCAGATGATTTTCTTTTCTTAGTTTTATTTAAACTCTAACTCAAAATATATTGAAGATGTTTGCAAAAATGTGTGTAAATGCGTGTCTGAAGTTTCAGGCAGCTCTGCTTGTGGGTTTTTGTACAGCTCAGAGTTGGAAGCGTGCGTAAAGAAAACTTGTTGCACAGCATGTTAGAACAAATGTATAAATCCTGATTAAATAAATCAGGATATATAAAAAAAAGTATATAAAGGTTTTCACCACCGCTGCACTCTTTACAAACATCATGACCCCAATTAGACTTGGTATTAGTATGCATTTTTATCAGTCTGTATACAAATGGACAACATTGTATCAAAATACAGAATAACTTGAAACGTATTTGCAGTGATGAATGGTGAATGAATGGTAAAGGTGAAAGTTTTTTCATTGTACATTTTTTATTTTGGTAAATGCTTGCTTGAAGTGATTCACTGAGTTGACTTGCTTGGTGTGCAATTGAGAATTGACTCCTACCCGATTGGTAGAGGCATGAAAGAAATGGCTGAATGTGTTACTCGCTCCCACCTCTAGTTGTGAGTGGTTTATAGCAAGTTGCTATATGATTGCTAGGGTTTTCTCTGTTGTTTTTTTTCACGTCAGTTACTTGCATAGGTCAAAACAGCAATAGTTCTGTCATATATTCAAGTTTCCTGTCACACACACACAGTAACTGGAGCTCGGCCCTTTGTTGTGGTCTTTTCTAAATAAGGCACAGTTTGTTCTCAATTAGATGCCTTTGTATTAAACTGAATGCCTTTTTTGCAAACTGCATCTCTGCCATCTGCGGAGGGTTTCCGTCAGTATAAAAGATGTGGCATCCATTTAATTACATCAATAATCTGCCTCTTTCCCAACTTTGTTCAAACTTTGGCAAATTATCTTTTCACTGCTTCAGAATGTGTTTACATCCTAAATTAGCTCATTAGCTGTTCTTAACTGCTCTTCAAACATGGATTTTCATCATGTGACTCCTCTTTTTGGCATTCATATTTGTGATTTTAGCACTCTGGGACTAGCAGATGGCACAGTTTAATTCCTTGATTTTTATTGGATGATGTAATTGACAAATAAAGGCTTCATAACCACTGCAGCTTTAGTAAACCCCCACAGGTAGCATCATAATCCGTTTAAACTGGTATTTGATATGAGTGATATGATGAAGTTGCTTAAGGCTAGACTAATGACATTTGTGATGAATGCAGTTTGATGAAATATAAACCATGAAATGAATGCTTTATACTATCTAATAAAATAGCTTGACTGTAATCAGATTCTAGTAGATTGGGATAGCACTGTCATATAATACCAACATTGGATAAACTTTGCTTTTGTATTTATTTTTACACATTTTTATACACTTAAAAAGTTTAGGTTGGTTGGATTTATATATATATATATATATATATATATATATATATATATATATATATATATATACACACACACACACACACACACATACACTATAGAGAATTTAGTTTATTAAATTCACCTATACTGCATGTCTGTGGACTGTGGGGGTAACCGGAGCACCTGGAGGAAACCCTCGCGGACACGGGTAGAAGAGGCGACAGTGCTAACCACTGAGCCGCAGTGTATGTATTTTTTGTAACTTTGTTGTGTTTTAGTAATTTTTCTTTTTTTTCTCATAAAAACAGGAAATATGGGCCTCACGGTGGCGCAGTGGGTAGCACGTTCGCCTCACAGCAAGAAGCTCGCTGGTTTGAGCCTCGGCTGGGTCAGTTGGCGTTTCTGTGTGGAGTTTGCATGTTCTCCCCGTGTTGGTGTGGGTTTCCTCTGGATGCTCCGGTTTCCCCCACAAGTCCAAAGACATGCGCTATAGG
>CAIGQW010055024.1:5280846-5299457 GCA_903798125.1 Danio choprae
GCTGCGTAAAACATATGCTGGATAAGTTGGCGGTTCATTCCGCTGTGGCGACCCCAGATTAATAAAGGGACTAAGCCGAAATGAAAATGAATGAATGAATAAAATGTCTGCATGAACTTTTGCCAGCTCACGTGCGTAGTGGAAAGCAAGTGATAAAAGGTGCGGATATCAATAATGAAAATGTATTTATCAGAAAATGCATACCAAATGTTTATTAAAAATGCCTTACATGTTTAGTTTACAATACCTTTAGTTTTTTTTTACCAGTTAATATTCATTCATTTTCATTTCGGCTTAGTCCCTTTATTAATCCGGGGTCGCCACAGCGGAATGAACCGCCAATATATTAAAGTTTAATTTTATAATGCATCTAAAATAAAATTATGCATTTAGTGATATGAAGTTTGTGACATGCATCATCATTCTGTCCTGCAAACATCATCTACTCAGCAGCATAGTAGAATGGCACACAGGGCAATTACTTTACCACAGAAAGTTGGTTGTTCAATTTGAAAAAATGTTTGTTTGTTGTGGATAAGGGATCTGTGCGCAAAGGAGAGGCACTTTCATTTTAAGGATGAACTTTCTCTTTGAGAGAAAAAAAAGGGCCCCCTTATGCACGTGCCTGTTGTTTATACGAAGTAAAATGAAATAACTCTGCAAACGGAGAAAACCAACTCCGCCTTCACTGTCCAGTCTGCGACTGCTCATTAACCCTTGATGAGTTCACTACACCGGTGGTCAGAAAGACGTGCACCATGGTTGTCATAAATCACAAAGGACAGTGTTTTCAATCACAAGAGAATTATTTTAGGTTTCAAATGCCGAAATACACATAAATAGTAGCAGAAGAACCCTTTACAGTTCATGAAATACACCACAGTTGTCTGTGAAAAGAGCAATTACCATATTAAGCCTAATCTGACAACGTGCTTACTTCATACAGTATACACATTGTGTGCATAATTAGACATTTTGTGCTGTCCGTAACTGTACTTTTGCGTATGCGGTTCAGTTTAGGACCATGATCTGTTCACACTGCAAATCTGAAATTGGCCACATTTATATCAACAATGTGAACAGCTATGCAAAAAAATCAGATCTGAGAAAAAAATCAGATTTGAGCACTAAGCCTCACAGTGTGAACGTAGCCTTACATACAGTCCATTTTTTTTGACATTTTCATAGTATGTTCTTTTCATACTGGGTTGCATTCTGGGTGACATTATGGTTTTGAACACTTGAATACTTGTTATGCTACCAGTGCTGTAGCCTTGAGTATTTGAAATTAATTCAAAGCTAAATGAATCATTCATTCATTCATTTTCTTTTCGGCTTAGTCCCTTTATTAATCTGGGGTCGCCACAGCGGAATGACCCGCCAACTTATCCAGCATATGTTTTACGCAGCGGATGCCCTTCCAGCTGCAACCCATCTCTGGGAAACATCCATACACACCCATTCACACTCATACACTACGGACAATTTAGTCTACCCAATTCACCTATACCGCATGTCTTTGGACTTGTGGGGGAAACCGGAACACCCGGAGGAAACCCACGCCAACACAGAGAGAACATGCAAACTCCACACAGAAACGCCAACTGACCCAGCCGAGGCTCGAACCAGTGACTTCTTGCTGTGAGGCGAACGTGCTACCCACTGCGCCACTGTGAGGCCCCTAAATGAATCAACTAAACCTTTTTCAGACATTACATAACCGTCTCCATGGGATCAGAATAGTTTGTGCTTTGTGTTTGCACAGTGGTTAAACTAAAGGGTTCAGAAGTTCAGGAGATAAACCTGACTTGCGAAGGCAGTCCACAATTGTTAGAGGGGGTAAAGGGGAATCATAAATATGACCATTTCCTTTTCTCTACTATATTTTTTTCATGCCAACATATTGACTTTGCCATCTCTTGGCTTTTATAATAAAGAGTATTAAGATATAAAAGGATGCAGGAAAAAAAATCTAAAATGTTTTTCACACTATATTTTCTATATTGAATTAAGTCCAATTAAAATGAAATTGAATTAATCAAATTTTGTGTTAAATATATTATAGAAGATTAGAACTGTGAAATTCAGCCCTAAGGGGAAATTAGATTATAATAAACTATAATAAGCAAAGACACTGATATTCTTTCACTTCTTAAAGACATTTAATATTGCTATGTTTTATTGCAATCAACATAATAAGCACATAACATGGAAACAATAATTATTTTATATACATGTGTATGTATGTATGTATGTATGTATGTATGTATGTATGTATGTATGTATGTATGTATGTAGTGCTCAGAATACATACATACTCATTTGTTGATGCCATTTTATTAAGAGGTGACATGTAAAATGTACTAAAACATAAGAAATTAAACCTTTTTGGAGACCATCAAATTTAGAATACTTTTTCATTCAGATTAAAACAAAAGAGATATAGCCATTTAAAAAAAATCGATAAATGTTTTGCATTATTATTAGTAGTATTATTATATCTTATTAATATTAATAGTGTTTATGCTATGGAACATCTATTTATTCCATTGTGATTTTTACTGATACTCTTCAAATTATACAGTCTTTTAAAAAGCATAAAATAATATTTTTCTAATAAAATACCCATTAACACTGAGTAATGCACATGAATATATTGTACCATATGTATTTTTGCTCTGGTTCATGTAGAATTTATATATATATATATATTTTTTTTATAAATGCAGTTAAATACCATAAATACTACCATAGTAAAACAGTAACAATCCAATCCTTGAGTTTACTCATTGACAGAAAGTTGCTGATCAATATGGATATCGATATTAAGAAACAAATGAAGTCAGTTTCAGGTACTAAATTGACCCCAGAATTTTGAATGTATCATGCAAACCCTCATCTGCAGTGTGTAACAGACAGACGTGGAAGTGATGACTGCTGTCCATTACCCTGTGAATGAGCACTCACAGCTCTAGTTAGGTCAGAAAGGGTTTTTGGCAGTAGGTTAATCATTCTCCTGACAGAGCACTGGCAGAAACCTATCAAAAGCCTGAGTGTCGAGTCTTCAGGCACAGTGATGGATGTTCACCCCTCTCTGAGCTTCCACAGGAGACATCAGCATCTCCTCTGCCTTTACAATAATGAGCACAGGAAGCCCCGTTTGCAAAAGAAGTGCTACGTCAAGAGCGGAGTGGGATCTCCAGAATTGAATAAGAAAAAGAGAGGGCACGATTGATCAGCAGCTTTATTGATCATTTCTCCCACTGCTGCTACAGTCTGGAGGAGTGAGCAGGGCAGATGAGGCTTTACGCCAGCGTCAAACCCCGCTGCTGGACCCTTTTACATTATCACTGTGACAGGACGATTAACTACGCTCTTTAGTATGCATTAGACATGCTGATAACTAAATATTATTGTAAATGAGGAGGCCATAGAATGTTTCGTTTTTTTTATATTGTATTTGTAACAACATAAACCTCTTAGAGCACATCTTTTTTGAATGTACTATAATATACACTGTATACAGATATGTACAGTAGTTTAAATGCTGTGAAAGTTTGGGGTTTGTAATAATAATAAACATGTATATCGATGAAAGAATATGCAACAAAAGTATTTTATTAATTTTGAAGACTATGTAGACATGTTCAAAAACAACAAACCAATAAAACAGTTCAAACACTAAAATAGCAAACACGAGGCTTAGAAAAAATATCATCTAACAAAATATTAAAATAACTGAAGAATAATAATATGTCCAACAATAATAATATTCATTCATTTTCTTTTAGGCTTAGTCCCTTTATTAATCTGGGGTCGCCACAGCGGAATGAACCGCCAACTTATCCAGCATATGTTTTACGCAGCGGATGCCCTTCCAGCTGCAACCCATCACTGGGAAACATCCACACACACTCATTCACACACATACACTACGGACAATTTAGCCTACCCAATTCACCTGTACCGCATGTCTTTGGGCTTGTGGGGGAAACCGGAGAACCCGGAGGAAACCCATGCCAACGACGGGGAGAACATGCAAACTCCACACAGAAATGCCAACTAACCCAGCCGAGGCTCGAACCAGTGACCTTCTTGCTGTGAGGCGATCGTGCGCCACCGTGCAGCCCACACTAATAATAATACCTAATAAAGGAACTAATACATTCAACAGTAATTATAATTCCTTATATATCCTATCTAAATTATTCTTTACATGGATATTGAAGTATAAATAAAATAACATGTATCCTTTGGAAAATGTTTGTAGTATGATTTTTGTTTTTTTTAATCACAGACACAAGAATTTGGCAGTAACAAACTCTTAAAAAATAATTATGTATAATAATGCTAAAGATCCTCACACATGCCAATGCCTGCCATTGACAGAGACAAATTGTGTGTAGGGCTGCACGGTGGCGCAATGGGTAGCACAATCGCCTCACAGCAAGAAGGTCGCTGGTTTGAGCCTCGGCTAGGTCAGTTGGCATTTTTGTGTGGAGTTTGCATGTTCTCCCCGTGTTTGTGTGAGTTTCCTCTGGGTGCTCCGGTTTCCCCCACAAGTCCAAAGACATGCGCTATAGGTGAATTGGGTAAGCTAAATTGTCCGTAGTGTATGTGTGTGTGGATGTTTCCCAGTGATGGGTTGCAGCTGGAAGGGCATCCGCTGCGTAAAACATATGCTGGATAAGTTTGCGGTTCATTCCGCTGTGGCGACCCCTGATGAATAAAGGGACAAAGCCGAAAAGAAAATGAATGAATGAATGAAATTGTGTGTATATTTATCTGAGATCAGTATCTAGTTTGTCCCATAGGATATGGCAGACTGCAGTGATGTAATTGCATATGGACAGTGTGGAGCTTTACTACAGTACATTGTTTGGCTGTACAGTCTCCTTTCTGTTGCATTATATTAGTATTATATTAAACAGGCTGATTTTGACGAATTAAGAAATAAATGGTATATATATTTAACGTGTTTTTGGCTTAGGGAAAACAATCATTACCAGCATGTGTATTACTTGCTTTATGGATGCTTATTACTTCTTGTGAAGCACATATAATTTTTCATGACAACATTCTATCACCATATGAAGACATAACAATTACTACCTTACTTACATTCAATAAACAGTAATGCTTTAAAGGTCCCGTGAAGTACTTTGAAATGTGAATTGTTTTTATTCTATGTTTGATGTAATCTCAACTGAAAAATGAAGAGAGGGTGGGACATAGAGTAGCTCCTCCCCTTTAAAAAAATAGCCAATAGCGTTTTGATTTTCTCACCACTCTGCCAGTGGGAGTGGTTGAGATCAAGCGCATCAAATGAAAAGCAAATGAGAAGCATCTTGGAGGGGGCGGGGCGTGTCATACTAGAGAGCATTTGGTTGGTCAAGATTTAATGAGAAATTGAAGTATGAGGTGACGTGAAAAAAAAATCGTAAACAATTTAGGCCGAAGTGACTTTGGATGTTTATATCAGTTTTATACTTTCTAAACGCAGATTTTGTCACTGTTTTGGCGCACACTAGCTAATAGATATTCTTAAAACTAACAGACTGAAACTAACATTTTCTAAATTCTAAATTGTTTTCATTTTAATTTCACGAGACCTTTAATTTATTTGAAAATTTTGTATGTTCCCTAATAAAGAGCATTTATGAAATGACAGCTTTCTTTCTGATGATACAGTATGTTAAATTAGTCCAATTATTTTGCCTGCTTGAACTTTACTCCTTTCTTGCCAAGACCCCTCCCTGTGTTTTTTTTTTCTCTTTTTAATAATCCATATAATCTAAAAATAATCATTTTAATCTTTTAATTTATTTCTACTGCTACTTCCTTCACATCTTGAATGTAATTACTGCTACTGAAATTACACGATATAGTAAAATATACACAAATATTGTCTCACGTAAAAAAATAATAAGCAATAACATCTCCCATTGCAGCAACTCTGCCCACTCGGACTGAAACTTTGCCCACTCAGACTGAAACTGATTGTTTACATTATTATTCAACAAATCTTTCAGGCCACCACTTTAAAATCTTCTGAAAAGCAGCAATATTCATCTTTAAATGAAACATGGCACATGTACAGTTTCACTTTGTCAACACATCAGCATGCACAACAGCCAATGAAATTGCTCTTTGAGTCTATATTTGCATGTGTGATGCTATACTGGTAACGTAGTAATACATGTAATGGTATTCCATGTAAATGCTATATAAAAATGTAACTAGATTAAATCTGTTACTGTTTTTATTTGTTTAACAGTATAACGGCCTGAGTTGCCAGATCTGCACTCTAAATGCACCTCGTTATTAAACGGCATAGATAACGTCAGCGAGTCAAAAACAACTGTTCTCGCACGGGAATAACAGATTTTCTTTAAAAAATATATGCAGTTTTATCTAAGTTTTTAATGTTAGCATTGTGGAGCCTGGCTCTTTAGCTTTTTTGGCCTGTTATTTGTCAACATCTAATTTAGCCAACATCTGTCTACTAAATTATCCACTTGAAGATGCATTTCTTAATGTGATTTGCTTACATTAATGTGCATTTACATGATTCTTCCATTTTTTAATTCCTCAACTATAGATAGTCTCCATGGCTGCACCTTTTTGATTTAAAAAAAAAATATTTCTTGTTCTTCACAGGGTAAAAAACCCCAAACAAACACATTTTAAATCCCTGATCCGTTTGAAGAACAGAGTCTTTATTTGTCTTCTGTTAGAGCCTCCAGCTCAAAGGTCCAGTGTGACAAATCTCCTGAACTGCAACAAAGAAAACTCTGCTTGGTCATGATATGTGGTCTCAATTCATTTTCCACTTTTTTAACTGTGGAAAACAGAGATGCCTTTCCAATTTTACCATGTACCGTTTGCCCCCTGCTTCGTGTGGCCTTTTGCCCTGATCTCTCCCTCCTCTTATTATTCCTGCCAGCATCACAGAACTTGCAGTAATTGCCGATTTCTAACTTCCCCTGGAACTAATATGATAAAATCTAAGAAAAAGACAAGGTAGACAAAGAGAAAGATGTAGCCTTGGGCAGGACGGCTAGCAAAGGTCTAAGCCAAGGCAACAAGTGCCTTTGGGACCTAATGGGATTTTCAGGGGCTTGCATTGATCTCCTGCATGCCCATTCACAGAGTCTTTTGGCAGCCGGACGGCACACTTCAGCCCCCCAGCTCTCCATGGTGCACATCGAGGGGCCCCCCGTGCAAAAGCAGATCAGTGGTTTTCTGAGGTCACAGCTACAGGTGATGCTAATGGACAGAGGACATGTCATTAGTGTTTGAGCACTGAACCACTGCATATGCACAACTCTGTGCAGCTTAGACTGATTAGACTGAATATGCAGGCAGTATATCAGATTTTGCAGATCTGCAGTGTTGGGTCACTTAAGGGTACGACTGATGTGTCCTCATATGCAGCCTAAAGATCTGAAAGCACTACATTATTGTAAGAGGAAAATGCCATGATACTTTGATATGCTGACATTTTTGGACATTCAAGTTGCATGCATTAATGCTACTGCATTGAATACAAAATTAAGAGTATGGACGCATATGACAGCAATAACTTAAGAAAAATGTAAGAGTTTTTATATAGACAACAGTGCTATCAAAATGATAGCTGTTCAAATGGATTCATAAAACTACCATTGTACTTTTTTTATTTATTAAAAAGCTAATTATTGCAAACTAATTTAGTGCCATCTAGAAGAGTATCCAAAGGTGTAGTTTAACACATTAAAGTTAATGATTTGTTTTGAAGCAAAAACATTCATCCATTTTTAATGGTACATTAATGGACAATGCACAGACAAATGCACCAACAGATGCTAAAAGGTGGAAACAGATACTTCATCAAGTTTTGTCACCTGAGGTGCATTTCCGAAAACCATTGTTAGCCAACTAAGGTCACAAGCTCCATCGTTACAAACATAGTTCATTGATTTGGTGTTTCCTGAATCTGCCATTCCAATGAACATTCACAAACTGAGACACAAATGTGTGTGTGTAGTAGTTATAAGCATAGTTCCTGGTTGTGTACTATTCCGAGTTATCCCCATATTCCGTATTCCTTTCGAACGTTCCAACATTCACTTTGAATGATTGTTAAAGATATCTCTCTCGCATGTAATTTGCTTTTTTTTTTTAATTTTTGTACAGTTCAGTTTTAGCGAACTTCAGATTGACAATTATTCAATTCAATTCAATTCAAGTTTATATATATATTCATTCATTCATTCATTTTCATTTCGGCTTAGTCCCTTTATTAATCTGGGGTCGCCACAGCGGAATGAACCGCCAACTTATCCAGCATATGTTTTACGCAGCGGATGCCCTTCCAGCTGCAACCCATCTCTGGGAAACATCCATACACACCCATTCACACTCATACACTACGGACAATTTAGTCTACCCAATTCACCTGTACCGCATGTCTTTGGACTTGTGGGGGAAACCGGAGCACCCGGAGGAAACCCACACCAACACAGGGAGAACATGCAAACTCCACACAGAAACGCCAACTGACCCAGCCGAGGCTCGAACCAGCGACTTCTTGCTGTGAGGCGAACGTGCTACCCACTGCGCCACTGTGAGGCCCTATATATATATATATATAGCGCTTTTTACAATGTAGATTGTGTCAAAGCAGCTTAACATGTTCTAGTAAAGTCCAGATTTCAGAGTTGAAGTTCAGTTTAGTTCAGTTCAGTTCAGTTCAGTGTGGTTTAAGTTTCACTGCTGAAAGTTCAAACATGAAGAGCAAATCCACCGAAGCGCAGCTCCACAAGTCCCGATCCGAGCAAGCCAAGGGCAACAGTGGCGAGGAAATAAAAACACCAATTGACGAAGTGAAGGGGGAAAAAAAAAATAATAATAATTATCCCTTTGCACTAGTGTACTCCGAAATCTTTTATGCCATTTTGAATGCAGCCCTGGTTCATACCGAAAGCTATAGGTGATATATAAGTGTAAATCTCCAAATTTGTGAAAAGTAGACTTTTTAAATAAATAATAATAAAAAATAGCCTACTTAATAATAATAATTTCTGAATCTAAATGTAATTATTACAACAAATAAATCAAAGTAGTTTTTACATTGTTTGACCATATATCTGATCTATAGGGTATATGTGATTGGCCTATGTTTAGCTATTGTATTTGATTTTGTTTTACAATAGATTATGGAATATTCTCCATAATGTTTGTACAAAAAATATAGGCCATAGTTATGCCCTTTACATTAATATGGAAAAATGTGTGCATATAAAACAATATAATTTGTACAAAACAAACCAAAAATAATTGAATGCAGATTTTCTATAAAGAATATGTTACTCCGCCTTATTTAGAGCATTATTACGGACGTTTTACTTTATTACTAATGTGGTCCAAATGACTGATCTGCAACAGAGCAATTACGGTTTTGGGAAACATACTATGGTAGTTCAGCAGCAAGTTACGTCATTGTTTAGGAAACGCATCCCAGATCAGCATGTCACTCCCATTAGCTGGGGTGCAAACTAATTTAATAATAATAATAAACTAACTAGATTTTTCAAAATGTTAGGGACCACAAAAATAAGGACAAAAACATTTTCAAAATTCAAAGATAGAACACCACCCACCCAGATTTTCAACCAAAGGTACAAATGTGAACACAAATTCTCTGGAGCCTTAAGAATATATATGACAGACAATAGGCAGGAAGAAATTATTATAGGGATTGGAATGATTTTAACATAAAATTCAGGAAAAAAAGGGAAAGGATTTGGGTAATGGAGACAGTGGCAACATGGCCTTAACATTACAAATTGACAAGCTGACCCTCCATCTCTGCTGTCCAAATCCATTTTATTTTGCACTGCACCATGGCGGTGTTGTTATGCTTCTGTTTTTGGTCAGCTTGCTGTTTTGTTTGATCCTGCTCATATGCGTATTTGTCCTCAGGGTTCCCCACAAATGTGCTCAAAATCAGCCAAATATCTTGTGCTGTGTACGCAGCCTTAACTTGGCATCTTCCATTATCATCATTTAAATATGCTGATGAATCAGTGCTTGTCGGTTCTTATGATGTTGTGCTGTTGTATCTGGCCATTATCACGTTTGACATCTGTCAGTGTGGTGTGAATGACCTTTACACAACAGTATGCTAAAAACGTTAAAGGTTGCATTCAGGCAACAACACTGCCAAAACAATCCCTGTTCACATGCATCACCTAAAACAACAACAAAAACATGCTTTATTACATGCCAGGCCAGTAGTTGGCGATGTCACTTTGAACACATAATACAAATATACATGTTGCCTAAACATGGTAACATGCATGTGCGTACCATATTCACAGAACTGTATTTTTGTAGTTTCTACAGAGATGTTATTGTTTTCAAAAACTATAGGTAATCATGCCAGTTCTGGTTTAGATTCAGATTTCAAATAATCCCTACTCCTCTGAAAAGAGGATGCCAACACCAATGAGAACTTTGAGACGTACACAAACCTTTGATCAATATACAAAATGACATGTTGTATACTGTAAAACAATAAACAAGTTGTTTCTGTTTAATTGTATAATACATGCTGTTAAAGGGATAGTTCACTCAAAAATTAAACCATTACCTCACCATTTACTCTCTCTCGTTTGAAAATGTAATTTCTACCTTGATCTTTTGAACATGCTTTTTGATAGCACCAACATTAAAACAACTTTAAAACAACTTATTTTGTGTTCAACAGAAGAAAGAATGCCAAAGAGGTTTTGAACAAGGCAGGGGTGAGTAAGTTATGACAGATTTCAAATTTCTAAGCTATCCCAAAACTGTCTAACTGAATAATAACTGTACAGTCTATGCCTCAGATACTGGTATGACAGTGAAATCTGATAACACATTATACTTTTTAAAAGAATATTAATTATGAAAATCCCAACAAGTGCATCAACTTAGTTGAAAACCTTGCACTTAGGGCATTCTTTCCAAAAAAGCATTCATTAATTATAACATGAATTATGGTAAAATAATTGTATTTGAATGAAATAGTGAAAGTGAATCATACAAACCAAAGAAGCATTTGATGAAATTATAACATAATGAATACAATTTGTTTGTTGGTAGCGTGATGGCATTCACATTGGAACAGGGCAATTACCTCAAGCCATTCTCCGCCATTGCTTGAAATGTTACCATAACAAGAGCGCGAACACTTGTTCATTCATCAGTGCTGCCACGTCTGTTGTTACAGCATGTACTGTATATAGACAAGTGGCTTCATTCTTCGCAGCGAGGGCTTCTTTTGTATCACTGACGGCCACAGAGAGAGAGCTCCAGGGCTTGATCTGAGGGTGGGCAAATCTGACAGCCCACACTTTCAGATGGCAGGGGGGAGGGGAGCAGCAGCTCTGTCAGGCAATCTTCAAGTGGCAAAGCTTTTCAAAGCTTTGTTATCCACTTTGGGATGCCCCCTCTGACCTCACTGTGGACATGCTTAGCCCTTCAAGGAAATGGAGAGGGATCTTGGGCGTTCTGTATTGTCGTCCGAGGGAAGCAGGGTTCAGACTCGCATGACCGGCATTCCCCAAGGAGCGGTCGGGGTGAAGACCCAGCACAAAGGTGAACCAGGGGAGTTGTCATTGGACACATGAGATAAGCAGAGCAGCAGAAAGATTTAATGTCCACAAGGCGACCTCCTTGTTTTGCAAGCCTCTAATACACAGTGCCTATTCTCTCTTTGTCTTTTCTTACTGTGTCGTGCCTCTATATCCTTCTCTTACATTAATGAAAAGAGTTTCAGTCAATTGAATCTGGATGATGAGTATCTGTATTCTGAGTTTGTGGGTAAAATGTGTTTTATATTGCACCAAATTTTTCAATTTCACAACATGCAATGTTTTAAATCAGGTTTGCTGAAGTGTTATGTATATAAGGCCCTGATGTCAAAATTTGCCCAGGTTCTCAATTTAAAGGAACTGTGTGTGAGGATTATCAAATAATTAATGCTGCTTTATTGATGGTGAAACTTAAGAAAAAAAAAGACTTCCTATGTCTATGAAAGAATGTGGACTGATTTTCATGTGAAGGACTAAGGATGCTTTTGGCAGAAAATTAAAAGGATATATGCTTATCCACTATCCAATTTGACATGTTGCCACTAATCGATACAAGGTAACTTGACATATCATGGTACCATACTGTACTGTACCATAACATAATCAGGACCACAGAGTGGCAACAAAAAAGTACTTGAACAACTTATGCCACACTTAAGCAGGTCACACACCAGACACATAGCCACTAACCTGACAAAACGTAAAATAGTTAGGTTTCCTCATGAGATCAGTCTGGAACTTTAGCAAGCAAGCATTCACACCTTCAAATTCTTTTCATTCTTCTTTTTCCACTGCAAATCAGCATTCAGACTCTTGTCTTTTGCATGATCTTATGTATTATCTATCACTGCTTGCATGTGTTGGGTTGTTAAAGGTAGTTTATAAACCAGTCAAAGATGTCAGCAATTGTCCTTTTCAAATGTTGTGCACTGATACCCCCCATTCATATTATCAATAATTAGGACGTTATCAAGTATAATAATTTTATACAGGTTTTACTCCAGATTAAAATGTTGAAATGAAACCAAATGTTTTGAGATAAAGGTCTTTCATGTTGCTTGATGGCTATATGAACATGTAAAATCTGAGAAGTGCTATCAGAAACAAATAATTTGAAGCTCCCTGATGTCAGAGACAGGATTTTGCATTTTCATTCGGGATCTCCTTCATGCATTCCGTTAATGTGCAAGCCTCTTGTATGCAGCACACAGAGGTGTAAAGATGTCACTCAGAGTGTACATGCAAAACTGAATTTTGTGGCATTTGTTTGATTTGATTTTGTGTTAAATTGTCCAATCACAGAATGGCAAAACCCCAGAGTGGTTAACTAGTAACTAGAAACTGTGCCATTAACAAGTTTGATATCAAAAATCTAAAGAAAGCAGTAGCATTATGAGATCTGGATTTGAATATAGTTTTCAGAGTGCAAGTTTTTTTCATACCATTATCATCTTTGTTTAGTCTATAGACATGTGCGAGTACTTGGCAACCAAAACAACAATGGCAGACCACAGGAATGTATGTGTGCAGGTGTGGATTTGTTCTTTAAAAATTGATGTTTCCAAATACTGGTCTGACATAAAAAACACAGCATTTGTTTGTTTTGCGGATCTGTGTAAATGGGGATTGTTTTGACACCATTTTTTTTTTCAGTACATGAGACTTTTAAAAATTGCAAAGGAAAAAGTTTTTAGTCCGTTGTTGTCATGTAAACATGAGATGAAATTCTATCCGGATGTGAAGGGGCCATGCTGTGAAGAAGGATCGTGGCAGAAGCAGGTGTCACACACTGTTCTATTATGAGCCAAATCAAAAAAGCCACCAATCCCCGACATCAGCCATAACACGCAGTAACAAATGTGCAACAGTTGGCTCTTTCCAAATCCAAAAGCCCAAACTAAACCCATTATTGTGGCTCATTCAGCAGCAAGGTGAAGAGTAAAAAGTTGTGCTTGGTCTCCTTTGATTTAACCCTTGCTTTGAGATTTTGCCCAGTCTGGGCTCATCCTTGGCACACCAATAGCTCCACACAAAATGCAATTAAAAGAGGCTGCCTTCTCATTCTCCGTTCCAGACACTTTCACTCAGAGCTTAATCCATCCCCCAGCTTTAAGACCCTTATGTGATCTGGGACACACGGTTCCCATTCACACTGCTTCATCCTGCTCTTTTGTGTTCTTAATCGTTCCTCAGTATTAAGCAGCCTTGGCAGCCCAATCCCCTTACTAACACACAGGCCTGGCGCTTTGTTAGACACAGGCGCATCACCCCCGTCATCTAGGCTGCGTGCTGCCCCTCTCCTGCCTGAGAGGCCCTCCTTCACGGACAGAGGCTTATCCCATGTCGCTTCACGTGCCAGTTGTGTACCCGCAGACACAGAGAAAGGGGGCTCGTCATGACCAACAAATAGTCAAATCTTATCCAACTTTGTGAATGGGCAATATGCACACGCAAAATGAAAAACATGCACATGCAATTTAAAAACATTTGCAATAATTAATGCAAGTCTGCAGACATATTTGTGCTCTCAATGCCCAAATGTTTATTCTTTTTACAAATTAAGAATGCTTGTTTGCTTAGTAAGCAACAAAGAGACATATATTTACTGTTTAATCGTGGCAGATGATGTTGATGTATAATCTATGTCCATTGCAAATATTTAATAGCAGAAATTGCTAATGAAATTGACTGAGTAAACAAAAAATGTTTAATTTGAATTCATTAAATAAATGAGTAAATGATAAAAATAAACAAAATCAAAGAGACAGACATTAAAACGTTAATATTTGTAAATGTTGTATTAAGTCTTTTATGCTCACCAATGCATTTATTTGATTTTGAAATACATCAAAAACAGCAATATTGTTAAAATTAGCTATTTAAAATGTCTGTTTTCTATCTGAATGCATTTATAAAATGTAATTTATTCCAGCCTTTTGTTCAGTCATTGTTCAGTCACAGTCATTGTAATAAATCATTGTAAAAAAAATAGTATTTTTAATGGAAAATGATTTTCAGGATTTGTGTTCAAAAGAACAGTTTTCATTTAAAATAGGAATGTAGCCTGTTAACTGTCACTTTTAATCAATCTAATGTATTCTTTCTGATAAAGATACACTTTAAAAGTGTAATATTTATTTTAAATGAAAATATTTAAGTATTTTAAATGTAGAAATTTGTCACACTGAGGAGCTAAAATGAGGTTTATAACCAAATCATGTTTTCAGTCATTAAAGCAACAGTTTCCTTTATTTTTCTTGAACTTACATTCTTAGTTTTGTAATATTTGAAGACACATTAAGAGATCTATACATTTATATGAAGTCAAAGCTTAACTTATCCAATCTTTTCATTGTCTTGTCTAAAAATAAATATATATCATCAGCTTACACACAAAACTACTGAAACCAACTAAAAACGATGTGTGACACATGCCAGACCAGTATATAGCACTGTAATTATTCCACAGAGATAAACAAAAAAATGAATCAATAAGTCACTCTCCAAAAACAATGGATTAAAAATGCCTATATTATAGAAAGAAATTGCGTATACCGCTAAACGTGTGGATGTGTGGACAGGGCCTAAGAGGACATTTTCTTGCATCAGACAGCAGAACGTGCTTTCATTGGCACTACAATAGGCCTAATTTTCCGATCCAATTCCATTTCTGAAGCACTTCTATTTTCTATTAACTTCAATGAGCAAGAAAAACAGCATAGAGCATTGCAAAGCCATTAAAAGAATATTTTGCCCCTGTCATTGTTTTTATTTCCTCTGTCTCTCTCCAAGTGCTCCTCCACACAACTCTCAGGCGCACAAACAAATGCAAATCAGTGCAAAAACTTTACATAATGTAACTCTGAGCTCTATTTTAGAACAGGCTTGAATGGCTCTTAAAGGGGGCCTAATTAATCTAAGTATAGAGGCAATGGGCCCTCTTGGATTTTTTTCCCCTTCTTTCTCTATGCAGAGAGAAAGAAAGGGATCAGGCCTCCCCTTTCTGTCCAGAGAGGAGTCCGCCTCATTCAGCCATTTATGTTAACATTGCCGAATGTTATACCCTGTGGGTGAGCAGAATCAATCACTCCGACTCTGTCCTCATTCCCTTTTTAACTGTTGTAAAATGTGCAGCGGTGCAAAGGCCTCCAAAGATATATAGCAATATTCTCAGTTGTTTTGGCCTGCACGTTTTAAGCCTGGTGCTAGAGTTGTCAGGTGCTGGGGTGACCGGAGAGAACAATGGGAGAAGAGAAGCAGAAGGCTCGAGATGAATGCTTTTGGTAAATCAGTAATAGAGCTAAAGGGCATAGCCTGTGGGGAATTTGCTGGCTTATAAAAGAGCTTTAAGAGGCCTTCATTCATATGGACCCAAAGAGATTTGAATTGCCCCCTTCACAATCACTTGAAAGGCAGAGCTCAGGGTGTTCCGAAACAAAGTGGAAATCACGCTGCCTTTCAATGGCTCTAATAAGCTTTTAACTATTTTACATTATGGCGTTACCCTCTTCATCTCCTCTCCACGAGGCATTGTTTTGCCATGTAGCAGGCCAACTTAAATGTCTGATTTATACTTTTCTTCATGGTGCATTTCAACAAAAACACAATTTCAGAAACCAGACGCACGGTGCTGATGAATAGAGTGATTCAGCTTTATTTTATATGCTAGAAAATGGCCTTCATTATTTAACCCACTCGGCTGGGAAAAAAAGGTTTTCATATTTCATTGGAAGTGCCATTTCTGGTATGCATGATAGTACATATTTCAGGCTTGCGCTTTATTTTTACAGAGGTAATTACTTCATTAGTGATGAGGTTAGGGTTTGGCATAGCACCTGTTTATTACCTAGTTTATATAATGCCTATGATACGTACATTGTAAATTCACAACAGGACTGTAAAATAAAGTTCTAAAATTATTTATTTATACTTTTTTGTGGATGCTGTTCTGCATCTGCAACCATTAAACGAAGGTTATTTTCATTATTGTGCAGATAAGGAAAATATTTGTTCAAACAGACATATTTGTGCACTTTTTGCTAAAATGCAAAAAAAAAAATCTTTTAGTCTATGTCCAAAAATTAATTACTAATTACGAAACGAATGACCGACTAAAAATATTTTCATTTGATAAAGTGCACATTTTTATCAGACTTTTCAGCTAAAATGAAAATTGTGAATGCAAATGCGCATTTGGTTACGAGAAAAAAAAGCCTCTCTACGGATATCAAGCGGTCTTAAAGGCCATGAGTCACAGACAGCATCTCTGTTGCCATGGAGGGTTTTATTGCCCTGGAAATTGCTGCTCTCCACAGTCTGCAGGGGTCATGGGTTCAGATGGAGCCCGACTGCACCTTCAACTTCTGCACCGCATCAGGGCAGAGCGAGAGACGCACAGCCAGAGCCCTCGCCCTCTGGATGACACTCTCAGATTCGGGGACCCCTCCACTGTGTGGACATTAAGAATTTCATGGTAATTGTTGAAGACAAGGAGGAGGGCTTGACCTCCACTGCCCTGATTGAGTTCTCATAAAAAGCCCATAGCCTGAGCCCATTGATAACGTCAGACAGTAAAAAAAAAAAAAAAAAAAAGTGGTCATGAAGGGGATCTGTGTCTGAAAACCCCTTTTACAGTTCTGTATAATATATCTTTATTTACAGATGCAGCTCTGTATTTGTGTGCATTTATCTACATAATTCTGTGGCCTGATTTAAAATGTTAAATGCATTTGAGAATTGCCTTAATGGATAGGTCACCCCAAAAATGAAAATCGAATAACTATTTACTCACCCTCAAGTGCTTCCAAACCTTTACAGGTTACTTTGCTTTGTTTTCTGTTGAACACAAAAGAAAATATTTTAAAGAATGTTGAACAGTGGTAGCCATTGACTTCTATAGTATTCTTCAATATATACGTGTGTGACCCTGCACCACAACAACTTAAGTTGCACAGGTATATTTGTAGGAATAGTCAACAATATATTGAGTTAAATTACAGATTTCTGTTTACCATTGAATAAACAAATGTGGGGATTTTTTCTTATTTGCATGCTTATAAAACATTTTTTTTTGTAATTTGATTAACAGTCAGCTCTTTTATTAATTGTCTACTTAGAAAAATGGACATAGAGTATTGTTCAGTCTTCAATGCTCAACGTGTTTTTGGAAAGAAATGTATTGTGTCCTTTAAGATTTCTTTGTGTTAATGTGAGTATTTCAGACCCATGGTTTCAATGTATTTAGTCCAGTCATTGCAAAACTGGGATTACAATGCTTATTTTTGTACACTAATGCATTTAGTGGGACAGGATTTCAATAATTATATGAAAAATTCAGTCATTCAATACAGAGCTTTAAAATGGGAACAAATCTTTTGAATCGTTAGTTGGTATGTATTATGTACACTGGTTTCTCTGTGTGTGTATTTTCATTTATTATTGCATGTTCTGCATAAACAAGTTTTAAAATGTGATATATTATTTGTTATATTATGTACAAATGATTATGTTTATTTTTGTATGTGAATGTATGCATGGATTTTTATTTATTTATTGTATAGCCAATGCAGTCTCATGGCAATTTGTAACTCTTTGATTAAGTGGCTAATTCGTATTAATTTGTACATTACATTATATTATTCGTATTAATCTCATTTGTACATTATATTACTATTTGCCCATCCCCCAGTGAGGGGTAGGGGTGGGGTTTAGACACATCCTCCTTTTTAAAAATCATACATTTTCATATGAATGAAATTGTATAAATGAATTAGACACTTTTCTGACAATATGTAAAATGTTTACATTTCCCTTTTAAATCAAGCTGTCATTGTCCGCTGTTAGCCATTTGAAATTTAAATACAATTAACTTATTTGCTACCTGTTGACTTTTGTGTTTGTTTATTTGTTTACAACATTATTATTGTTGTTGTTATTAATATGGTTATTATTATTATTATTATTATTATTATTATTATTATTATTATTATT
>CAIGQW010055024.1:5329496-5368227 GCA_903798125.1 Danio choprae
GTGTGTGTGTGTGTGTGTGTGTGTGTGTGTGTGTGTGTGTGTGAGAATGAGAGTGTATGGGTGTTTCCCAGTGATGGGTTGCAGCTGGAAGGGCATACTCTGCGTAAAACATATGCTGGATAAGTTGGCGGTTTATTCCGCTGTGGTGACCCCAGATTAATAAAGGGACTAAGCTGAAAAGAAAATGAATGAATGAATGAATGAATGAATGAATGTTACCGTTTATCACTCATCTGGTTAAGTAGCTGCTTTTAAATATTAATGCATTTTTTATTCATCTGCAGTGCCTTACCTTAATAGGGAACCTTATAGACAAAAACAGCTTAAATTGACGTGTCTGCATTTGTATAAAAATAAAATTCAGAATCCAGAATCAATGCATACGAAACCGTACAAAACTAGCAGGGACTTCACTTCTAGGGAATCTTAGGGCTTTTAATTTGCAGTCGTCTTCACCCGGAAACACTCGTGTGCTCGAGTCGCGCTTTCGTGGTTCGGCGTCTGAACGAACTGACATAAAAATCGGGGCTTTAAAGTTTTAATTCAAGACTTTTGGAAGCTAAACTACATTAAGAGATGTTTTATCACGTAAGTCAGTGGGTGTTTTAGGTTCACGTTTCAACTGAGTCGCAGCACTTATGAATATCTGTCAGTGTTTTCTATACTTACTGTTGTTGTCACAATAGATCTCTCTGGAGCATGAAATTCTCCTCCATCCACGATATTTTGGACCCAACCTTTTGAACACAGTCAAACAAAAACTGTTCACTGAGGTCGAAGGAACATGTACTGGAAAGTAAGTTCCTTCTCAAATGAATGAATGAATGAACGAACGAACGTTAAAGATCCGACTTTCTAATGCGTTTGTGTTGTTTCACAGGTATGGCTTTGTTATTGCAGTAACCACAATCGATAATATTGGAGCAGGTGTTATACAGCCTGGCAGAGGGTTTGTGCTGTATCCCGTTAAATACAAAGCCATCGTCTTCCGTCCCTTCAAAGGAGAAGTTGTGGATGCTGTTGTCACTCAGGTTAACAAAGTACGGTTTGTGTATTTATTTTCCTCCAACAACTACCAAAGAAACAAACGAAACACAATTTATACCTGAGACTATGACTCGTGACAATATATTTGTCTTTTGAAACAAAACTTGCAGTCTATGCATGAAACATTATTTATAACATTAGTACGGGGTAATTGCCAATGGGCCTTTTGAATTATTAAAACAATAAAACACAACTAATTACTTTAGCAGTGTGTTTATTTTAAAATAATTGCACACCTTATTTTTCATCAGTCAATACAAATCAAGCGTTCAGTAGCCCTGTAGTATAATAACCTTTATTCCACACCCTTGGCAAATGGCTCTGAGAGCTTTTATGTAGGCATAAGATGGTATCAGATTTTCTTATTGGGATAATTGCTGAAGCTTTTTATCACAATCTATGGTATTCTCACGATATTGACATAAGCAGCAAAAAATACTACAACAGTTATATTAACAAACAAACTCCACATTTTTGTGTATTGCTTTATTGTACTTAAATGTTCCCAGTTAACAGATGATACAGGCAAATTAAACTGCAAAGGGATTATAAAGTGCTATAGGTAACACTTTAATAAACAATCTCATTTGTTATAGATGTCAGTGTTAGTTTTGAATAATATAACTGAACTTTATTCGCTAGTTAAATTTACTATTAGAGTTATTAGTCATTAAGAATTTAACATAACCTAGGATTAAAGAATATGTAACAAGCAGAACTAATGTTAACAAATGGAGCCTTATTGTAAGGTGTTAATGAGCAATAGGTCTAAAGAATCTGAACATTTTCAATCAATTTCATTGGCCAGATTAATGTGAAAATGTTTGTTTGAAAATAAAAAGCCTCCTGTGATGGACACCACTGCCAATACAATAATCTGCATATACTTTTCTAATAATTTACATAACAAATATTCAGTGTATTTTTGAAGTGAAATAACTGAAGCCCATCATACCAATATTAGGATTGTTCATTATCGGGATATATTGTAGTGAACCTGGCCCATGTCTAACCGGCACTTTTAAGAGTTAAAACAAACATGCACAGGCAAAACAAAATGAACACTCGTGGCTCCTGACAATATATTGAGGTTTTATGAAGTGAAAGGAAACTGATCATTAATTTGTATTCTCTGCTACTGATTTTTCCAGTGTTCAGTGCATTTATTTATTTATTTATTTATTTTTCTCCCTCAGGTTGGACTCTTTACAGAAATTGGCCCCATGTCTTGTTTCATTTCTCGACATGTAGGTTTTTTTTATGGTAAAACATAATTGTGTTTTTGGTAAAAGACATGTGCAATTGTCTTAAATCTGTGTTTATTTTGTATCTAGTCTATTCCCTCTGAGATGGAGTTTGATCCAAACTCAAATCCTCCATGCTATAAGACAGTCGATGAGGTAGGATTGAATAATTGTTTTGGAGGTTGTTCTTTTTCAACAGTTTTATGCACAAACGAATGAATCATTTTTTTTTTTTGTCTTCAACAGGACATTGTGATTCAACAAGATGATGAAATTCGACTGAAGATTGTGGGAACTCGAGTGGACAAAAATGATATTGTAAGTCTTTTTTTCTCGAATATGTCGAATAATATTAACAGTAAATATAGATTTAAATCATTTCTGTTTTTTGTTAACAGTTTTTAATTACTTGTTTTGTTCTTTTATTTATTTTTATTAGTTTGCCATTGGATCTCTAATGGATGACTACCTGGGTATGTATTTTCAACAATTTAATCTTGATAAAATTGTGATATTTAAACCTTTTAATTATTGCTACTCTTTGTGTGATTTATGTTATGCTATCCAGTCATTGTCTAATTATCTCTCTTATTCTTTTAGGTCTTGTGAGCTGATTCTTCTGCAGTGAATATGGGAAATATGAGAGTTGTTGCTGTGGTGATAATACATAGTTTGTGTATATACTGTAATTATTTCCCCATTCATTTCAATTAGTTTGTTTTTCTTTCTCTGTTTTTATTGTCTCCTTTTATCTCTGTGTTGGTAGTATAGTTTCAAGTTCAATTTTGAAACAAAATGAAGTCGAATGGGAACAAAGAGTAGCTCAGCAGTGGCTCTACCTGATGGAAAGACTTAATTTATAGCGAGGCAGCAAAGAACAGGGTATAATAAATATGCCTCTTGAAAGATCTTATGAGCAAAACATATTCACATGCATGTTTTTGAAGAACACAATAATTACTCACCACATTGTTTTTAGAGTTCTACAGTCTCGTTATTATATAAGACCGTTTTATAATATTTTTTTTGTAAATGCCTGTCTGTACTTGTGTACTTCTCCTTTGTAATACAGCACTCACAAAATTTTGAACACGTCTCTGTCTTGTCTTTTTTTTAAAGATAAGTGTAGTGCATAATTTGCTGATTTTTGCTACTCTTGCGATGTCTTATAATGCATCAAAGAAAACCATTTTGGCAAGCAAACGCATTCAAATGGAATTTCCTAATTTAAGGTAAAGGATAACCCACTGATTACTGATCAAAACCTTTTTTTGGCAATTGTGTAAAACCTAGTGGTTTGAAGATGGAAAAGTATAAAGATGACAACAATGATTTGTATTTTGGGGCTACACTGTGATCCGTAACAAAAGATTTTTTTTTTAAATACATGACCCAGGGCCACAAAACAAGTCTTATGATGCACAGGAACAAGTATATATTTTGGTATAGCCTCATGAGTCAAAATTATAAACTTGTATTTTATTCCAAAATTCATTAGAAGATTGTTCAATTAAGATATTTTGTACATTTCCTCCTGTAAATATATCATATCGAAGGTTTCTGAGCTCAAACACTTTTTTTTAACATGGATTCAAGTATTAAAATGTGTTGTGATAGACTTCTAAATATAAATTAGCAATGAAATCAAACAAACTAATGTTGTTTCAAACTTGTAGGAATTCACTGGAACACAAAAACACGTGTCGGACAGAGGCAAATCAATTATTCAACATATATTTTTAGTGGAAAAATATTTAATATATTTTTTTATTATAGATGGTTGAAACCATTGTTAACAAAGATTAAGATGAAATCAATTTTTAGTATGTATCAATGTTTTAAAAGCAATGTTTTCACATGCATATTGCTGATGCTCCCTAATAAGTTAAGTGGAGCACGTCCAGCTCTCACTTTCACGCCCTTACTGCGTTTTATTTCTGCGACCGAACAGGCCTATACGTCAGCAGAGCGCCGCTCGTTCTTCCTTTCTCTCGTCCTGAAGATGGCGGCAGGGGTGAGTAAGATGGGAGAAAACCCTCTGACGCCTCATATCGGCTCATCTCCATCTGCAATCATTTCATAATCACCCCAATCCTTCTATCGGCATATGTTCTTTTCGTTCAGAATTATTTAGTGGTCTCTTTTGGAGCTGCTGCGATGATTATTTCTGTTGTAAATACTCCCCACACCCCTTTATAAGGTGGTTAGAGTGATGACGGGCAGAAACAGCGCTGCGCTCTTTGTGCCACGTTTCTTGTTTTCTTGCTCCCTCATGCCACTTATTGTTTGCTTTTTGTACTTTCTAGATAGCAAAGTGTCATGTTATTTGTTGTTAGTTTTATATTTAGGATAGTGCAGCCCGCATATAGCTGGCAAATATGCGATTTGAGTTGAATAACGAGCGCTTATCTAAAACACAAACAAGATTTTTCTAGTTTACTTATTAACACCTGTTTGTTAAGTTTTTGGGGTGTCAAAACATTTAGATATTGGTTATAAATTTAATACATTTTAAAAGCTTAGCACCACCGTAGGTTTATAAATAAAGGGCAATTCAGACTGTTCAGTGTTTTGTTCTGATAATATTGGTTCTGTATTTGAATATGCAAACATTGTTTACACACAGAGTGTGAAGTAATTTACTGCAGGGGAGTTAGCTGTCAGCTGTGTCCAGCTGAGGGAAAGTGCTGTGTAATGCTCTATGAGTGGTCTTAATGATTGGAACAGCTTCTGTTGGCACTGAGTTTGTTACAGGGCCGATGCCAAACAAGCAGCATCAGTTTCAGCAATTCAATCTCAAACCTTGTTTCCGCAGACTCTTTACACATACCCAGAGAACTGGAGGGCCTTTAAGGCTCAGATTGCTGCCCAGTACAGTGGGGCTCGTCTGAAGATTGCGAGTGCCCCCCCTGCCTTCACCTTTGGGCAGACAAACCGATCCCCTGCTTTCCTTGGCAACTTCCCTTTGGGCAAGGTTAGTGTCCTCCGGTTCCCCCCACCTACATATGTTTGTGCACTTATGCAGAATGAATTTATTAACGTGCTTCCCGTTCGGTTAGGTTCCAGCCTACCAGGGTGATGATGGCTTCTGTCTGTTTGAGAGCAATGCCATTGCTCACTATTGTAAGTAAGCTTTATTAAGGCATATTTACACTTGGCCATTTAACACATTTTCCTGTATAGTTATCTGATTTGAAAAGTTTGGAAATTCTGAAAGCCATCGTTGGTTTGACATGTTCGCAGACAGCTGATTAATTGCTCTTCAGATTTTCTCTCAGATTAAATTCTGGCAGCGTTCCAAGATTTCAGACACTTTCCTGCAGTGTGACTTATCTTGAACAAGCTATAATCATAAAGAATTATTAAAATTCGCACCGTTATGAGCCTTACGTGGTCTTGAGCTGAATGTACCCCTTCAGTTGGATATGCCAAACTATTTCAGATAATTAATTGTATGATAATGCTGTCTATGATGGATGTGGTTTTATGCAACAAAACCAACCTCTCGCAGACTTTAAACTTGTGTACTCGCATTGTTTCCATGTTTTTCTGCATTAACTAAACATTAATAACATCAGTATTTAATTGTCCATTGATAAGGAGTATCCTATTAAAAAGAATAGTAATTTCTAAATCATTTAGTTTATTACTGGCTTCTCTTGATGAGACCCATTTCCATTTAATATTAACAGCCTTGAATGCGTTTCTTGTGAGCTTTATTTTTGATTTTCTGAAGATTTTTCATTTGTTTACATTTTAAATTTTAGATACAGTTTGATTTTGAAAAAAACGCAGATTGAATTGCTACATGCATGAGTTAATGATGTTTAACAAAATGTTGCTCGTATGCGATTTTACATCTGACTTTTCGTCCCCGCAGTGAGCAATGATGTCCTTCTTGGCAGCACTCCACAGGCCAGTGCCCAGGTGCTGCAGTGGGTCAGTTTTGCTGACTCTGAAGTCATCCCTCCAGCTAGTGCCTGGGTGTTCCCCACTTTGGGAATCATGCAGTTCAACAAGCAGGTTAGCATTGAATGCCTGTAACACAATGGCATTAGCTGGCAGCAGTTGCGTTAAAAGTTTTGTGAGACCATACTCTGTCTGCATGTAGGCCACAGAACAGGCTAAGGAAGAGGTGAAACGAGTCCTTGCCGTCCTGAATCAGCACTTGAACACTCGCACTTTCCTGGTTGGGGAAAGAGTCAGTCTGGCTGACATCACCGTTGTCTGCTCTCTGCTCTGGCTCTACAAGCAGGTGAGTCTCCAGTGTCTTTTAAAAATCTCAGCCAGAGCTGGGAGATTATTATTTGCGTGTGTGTAGCTTACATTAATTAGTTTAAATAAAAATGCAGTTTTCAATCAAGCAAAGCTCTCTTCTTGGTTTCTGTAGTTCCCCTTGCTTTTGCCATAGAAACACACAAAGAACATGGCAGGGAAGAACTCTGAGAAAAGTTGCACTCTATGAAATAAAAATAAAAAAAGAAGACCGATGCAAGGAACCATTACCAATAGGGTTGTCACGATGCTGGAATTCGGTACCAATTAATACTGAAATTTTAAAAATGTCCATTTCCTGCTAATATTTGAGCACGTTCAACAGAAATGACTGTGATTAACCTATTGTTATTAGTGTTTTGTCATAGGATGAAAATGTTATGGATTTTCGTAGTTTGCTTTAGAAAAACATATTTTGCATCCATAATTTCACTTCTGTTTGAAGTCTACTGTTGGATTGAGCGCAGTCTGTCTTATTGGACTACACATGTCATGGAGCGCTTAACCTATGTTTTGCAATTAGACCAGGGTGCAACCTAATAAAGTGCAGAGTTATTTAAAACTATGTAGTAGTTACAAGGCCTCTAGTATAGTCCCGTTAAAGAACTTTAAGAACAGCTGATGCAACTCTACCCTGCTGCTCAATTGAGTGTGTATTCTGTGCATGTTTACCAATTTTAATATTGTGTTGATATTCCAGGTTCTTGAGCCTGCTTTCCGTCAGCCCTACCCCAATGTCACTCGTTGGTTTGTGACCTGCGTCAACCAGCCTCAGTTTAAGACTGTTTTGGGAGAAGTCAAGCTCTGTGAGAAAATGGCTCAGTTTGATGGTAAGTTCTCAAACCATCCCTCTGTTGTTATTATTACTCTTCATCTTTCACTTCCAGTGTTGAAAATCACTCTGGTTTCAGGATATTAGAACAGTGCCATGAAGCACATACAAATATTAAATCCATATGTATAGGAGCATCCTACCATAATTGTGGCAAATGTTGAAAGTTGTCAGCATTGATAAATCCACTTTAAATTTAGTGCATTTTAATAAAAATTTCGTGGCAGTTTATTGGGCTGCACTGTGATCATTAAAGACATTTTAGTCTTGGAACAAATGAATTGTTTAAATCATGGCTGCGTTGCTGTTTAAACTCCTTTTCATCTTTATCTAGCATGCTAACTAACTCTGAATGCTTTCAAAATTATTTCTACGATAAAACCCCTTTTAATCCTATAAGACTACTAACGTTACTTCATGTACTCATAACTCGTGCTGCATTATTCTTATTCACAACTTTGGATTTTAATAACGCATTAATGTTGAACTATGATTATTAAATGCTTTACAAGATTATTGATGCATAATGTTAGTAAATTAATGGAACATTATTCTGAAGTGTTACTCATTAGCACTTTACAAACACAGACACTAGTTAGAAATGTTCAGTGCTGGCTTTGGTTTTCACTTTTTGGTGGTCATTTTGTTTATCTGTGATTCTTTTTAATGTGCCATGTTGTTCACTTTTATAAATAAATAAAACGTGCTTTTGTAAAGGAGTTCTTTCTGTGATGAACATTGACCTTAATGTTGAGTTTCAGTATATCTGTGCTTATTTCTGTAGCTAAGAAGTTTGCCGAGATGCAGCCTAAGAAGGAGGCTCCTATCAAGAAGGAGAAAGGTGGCAAGGAAGGAGGCAAGCAGCAACCACAGCAGGAGAAAAAAGAGAAGAAAAAGGAGGAAAAGAAAGCCGCCCCTGCTGAGGAGGAGATGGATGAATGTGAGGCTGCGTTGGCTTCCGAGCCCAAAGCAAAGGATCCATTTGCTCACCTTCCAAAAAGGTATTTAATACACCTTCTCATTAGAGCTCCAGAGTCTGTTGGCGCTCTCCTCACTCTGCCTTTTGTTCTCCTGCCGCTAGTTCTTTTGTCATGGATGAGTTTAAGAGGAAATACTCCAACGAGGACACCATGACCGTGGCATTGCCTTACTTCTGGGATAACTTTGATCGCGAGGGCTTCTCAATCTGGTATGCTGAGTACCGCTTCCCTGAAGAGCTGACAATGGCCTTCATGAGCTGTAATCTTATCACAGGTACGCTGGGGTCACACTGACTGCACTCGTTTTTGTAATGAAATATAAAGTGCCAGGAATGTTCTCTGGTTCGAATTCGCAAGAGTTTCTCACTGCATAGTTTTTCACTGAATGTACGTGTACTCTCTTGCTCTGCTCCTCAGGAATGTTCCAGAGACTCGATAAACTGCGCAAGAATGCATTTGCTAGTGTTGTCCTCTTTGGTACAAACAACGACAGTCGCATCTCTGGCATCTGGGTCTTCAGAGGCCAGGATCTTGCGTTTCCTGTGAGTAATTTTACCAGCTACATGTTTATAGTTCCGTTCAAGGGAAAGTGCCTTATTTGTACTGTTCACACTTAAAATTTTGTTGTGGGTCAGACTGACCCTAATTGGGTTTGGTTCAAACCCAATTCCCCTAACATGAAATGCACTAAAAAGCAAATCATTAAATTAGGCAAAAACTCTAAAGCTTTTAATATTGTAATATAAAATCCCTGCTCTCATTCTTATTTTCATTGTAGTTGCATTTTTATATTCATCAACCAAATGTTTAAAGGCTGTCAAAAACCAGTTTGAAACCAAACTCATTTTCTTTTTGGGATTGATGAAAGTGCTGCTAGCCATGACGCTGCAGGGGTCCGTCGCATAAATGATTAGTCAGATCCTGGATGTTTTAATCTTGATAACTGATCTCTGGCTAATTTGATTCTTCAAACAAGTTCGTGAATCAGATAAAAATGTCTGGATGAACCGATCTGAGATCGGCGTGTGTTGTGAAGGACAGCTCTATCAATCTTTGAAATCAAGATCAGCAATGCTGACGGCACAGCAACGGCAAATGGCTGACGGCACAGCAGCGTGAAGAACATAACCTGTTTAATATTCAATTATCCATGTGAGCAGAATTACATAAAATTCGTAGTAAATGCTTTGTTAAATATGATTCAAATAACTTTTCCAAATTTGTTGTGGGCTGCAGGCTTTACACGTTCATGTGTCAAGAGTATTTAGCAATTTATTTAGTTTTACATTTTAGAGCAGGTTTTCTTTATTATAGTAGCCTAGGCCTGGTTTCTTAATCTGCATAAGGAATAACTGGTTTTTAATTTTGCATAACAAGAGCATTTTGATATTCGTAAAGGTGACTGCAACTTTTTTGCGTAGCATCCAATCCATTACAATGTTTGTATCTAAAAAGTCCATATTAATAAATGCACTCTTTGAACGCCTTGGGGAGAACCACCCTGTGAGTGCAGATTGCAAAAGATTTATTTATTTATTTAAACTGAAACTGCATATATATATATATATATATATATATATAATTTATTTTTTTTATTATTATTATTTTTTTTTACTATTTTCCCAAGTGTATAACTACTACTGTGAGAAAGTATCAGCATTTGGTACATACTTGCAGTATTACACTTGCTATTACAACTCTTGGATGAGTTTTGAAGAACGAAACGGTCCTGGATTGTGTCAAATCATCAATAACCAAATCCAGCTAATAGAGTGAAGAGCTGATCCCAGATTAAGTCTACCCATGAACATAATTCTATGCAAATTTCAGAATATCACACAATGTTCAGGTCAAAACATTGTTTAAGGTTTCTTTTTAAAAAAAAAAATTTAATTGTATAAATATTAATTAGTATTGTTATTCCACAGCACTAAAGTTAAACACTGGCCTATTTTTAATTCATGAGCAAAACAGAATTAATTCATTAATTGCAATTATTTGCTTTAGGTCACCTAAAGAATTTGTTTGTGACAGGCCTACTAAAAACATTGAATACTGAGGATGAACTCTTTAATGAGACACTGAAGCTTGTTTTACAAGTTTTGACAGTGCTGGGGGTAAATGTATCTGGTGTTGTATTATGAAGGGAGAAGTGTAAAAGATATGCACTTTTTTTGCTGCAAGTGTAATCCACACTAATTCTCACTGTAGTTTTTATTTTTTTGTTTTTTCTTCAATAAAATTGAATGCTAACTTGAAACAAACATGAGGCATAATTTCAGTCTCTTTTGTTTGACAAGTTTTGTGAATCTACGTGAGCCTAAGTTGGCTAGATCAAGTTTTAAAAACCTGCCAACCAGATTAGATCATTATTATTTTTATTTTTTAAATCCAAGGCACATGGTCAATGTTTAACTCCAGTGGTTTGCGTCATGTTTACACAAAGCACTGAATAAAAGGAACATTAGCTGTTTTGAGATTTGTCCAGTTGTGACCAATAACCAAACAATCTCTTCAACCCAACACAGCTGGAGTGATCAAACCAAAGCAATAACAAATGCAGCAGGGCTCCAGGAGTAAACAACTTTAACATCTAAAGTCTTGAACGTATTACAGAAAGAGAAAAATGGTGTTGTTAGATAAAAACCAGCCCATCACAGAAGATGTGTAAACAGTGTTTCCTTATCTGGATACCAATTCAATATAAATGGTTTAGCTAACATGGTAAAGGAAGTCTTGAAGTACGGTTGACTTCGGCAATCAACAAGATTAGCTGAGTTCAGGTGGGGGCGGAGCTAAAAACGAGGATGTCAGGTCGGACAGTTCGGAGCATTGCTCGGGGCTTGTAGTTTGCTGCATGATGACAGATCACATGGCGAGATCAATTTATTTATTTATTGCAACAACAAAAACGAGTTGCAGTACAAATAAAACCGTAGTCTCTACAAAATATAGTTCATTATCAACAACAAGAGAATTATTAATTAAATTTAAGTAACCTATAACAAAAAAAGTATAATGAGACCAATAAGGGGGAAACAAAAGGGCACATGAAAAGGAAATGAATATTAATAATTAATAGGCCTATTAAGCACAAAGCAATAAGCACAAATTCTAGGAGTTTAAACGTCACACTTTAGGCTACTATATGTTGAATGGTATGTCAGTACTGTTCCGGTTCTTATTTGAATATGCTAAAATGGGTTTACATTTTATGAATATAAATAACACTAGGTTTATATAACAAGGTGTTTGTTAATAAAAATGATTTTTATAATGAAAGCATTCACTTTAATCCGAAAAGATTGAACAAAAGGACATTACATTATCAGTTAAAATTTCACAGAAAAAGATATCAATGTTACTTTTAAATTTCTGTATAAACTGCTTGACAGAATAAAATTATTTTATAAATAAATTGTTTTAGAACTTTTTATAGAATAATTATTTCTCAATTTAAGAAAGCGTTACAAGTCTGTAAGATGTATTTGGTTATTCACTAAAAATATATAATTTAAATCGTATATGGAGCTGTATACAGTAAAGGGTCTGTATGAAAATGGTCAAATAAATCTATGCAAACAAATCTTGCCTTTTATAAACAAATTATTTAACAAAAAAGATGAGTTGGCCTACTGCAGTAAAATATATGAAGTCTTTTAATAAGCGTGATGTGTACAAGATAGAGATTGTTTGTGAGACGGAAGTTGTCCAATAGTAAACGCAAAACTCACGTGGTTGTTGTCATGAGGGGAATCCAGCCAATCGTGTAGTATGTGTCTTCATAGCAGCTTCTGCAGTTGCTCTTCAGATGCTGCACAGGCTAAATCAGTCATTTGATCTCAGAGCGATGTTGCTGTACTTTAATGTCACGTGGCATCGGCACAGCGTCAAGCCAGACAGTTTCTAAATGTCATGCACTGCTTTAAGACAGATTTTGATCGATCTGCGCAGTGCATGAAGTTGAACGCACCTATTCCTTTTTAACGGTTCTTAAATCCACAATTGTTTTGAAGTACTCCATGATTTTAATTCTCTTATTTTGTAGTTTAAACCAGATTATTATGGTGATTTTTAAAAACAGGCACTCTGAAACAATGTTCAACTTAATCACTCTAGCTGCTTTTATTTATTATTTATTCAGTGTTGTACATACAAATAAATGTGATAAAACGGAATTTGTTACAAGGTTAAGAACAGATGCAGAAAACCAATGATTTAACTTTAGAAGAGTTAAAACCATATTTGCTGGAATGATTATTTGAATATCAATTATCTGATCTATTTTATTAGAATTGTGGATGCTATTCTCAAGCGTTTCGTGATATAACAATAAAACAAATCTTTATTTAAAACCTATACAAAGGTCCAAAGACTTAAATTAAGATTTTTCTGCATCTGTACAGTCGTGGCCAAAAGTTGAGAATTACATAAATATTGGAAAAGTTGCTGCTTAAGTTTTTATAATAGCAATTTGCATATACTCCATATTGTTATGAAGAGTGATCAGATGAATTGCATAGTCCTTCTTTGCCATGAAAATGAACTTAATCCTGAAAAAAACCCAAAAAACTTTCCACTGCATTTCATTGCTGTCATTTAAAGGACCTGCTGAGATCATTTCAGTAATCATCTTAACTCAGGTGAGAATGTTGACGAGCACAAGGCTGGAGATCATTGTCAAGCTGATTGGGTTAGAATGGCTGACTTTTCGTGTTAAAAGGAGGGTGATGCTTGAAATCATTGTTAACCATGGTGACCTGCAAAGAAACGCGTGCATCCATCATTGCGTTGCATAAAAATGGCTTCACAGGCAAGGATATTGCGGCTACTAAGATTGCACCTAAATCAACAATTTATAGGATCATCAAGAACTTCAAGGAAAGAGGTTCAATTCTTGTTAAGAAGGCTTCAGGGTGTTCAAGAAAGTCCAGCAAGCCCCTTTCCGATTGTTTGGGGCATCTGGAAAAAGGCTTGTCCGGAGAAGAAAAGGTGAGCGCTACCATCAGTCCTGCGTCATGCCAACAGTAAAGCGTCCTGAGACCATTCATGTGTGGGGTTGCTTCTCATCCAAGGGAGTGGGCTCACTCACAATTTTGCCCAAAAACACAGCCATGAATAAAGAATGGTACCAAAACACAGCAACTTCTTCCAACAACAGTTTGGTGAAGAACAATGCGTTTTCCAGCACAATGGAGCACTATGCCATAAGGCAAAAGTGATATCTAAGTGGCTCGGGGACCAAAACGTTGAAATTTTGGGTCCATGGCCTGAAAACTCCCCAGGACTTAATCCCATTGAGAACTTGTGGTCAATCCTCAAGAGGCGGGTGGACAAACAAAAACCCACTAATTCTGACAAACACCAATAAGTGATTATGAAAGAATGGGTTGCTATCAGTCAGGATTTGGCCCAGGAGTTGATTGAGAGCATGCCCAGTCGAATTGCAGAGGTCCTGAAAAAGAAGGGCCAACACTGCAAATACTGACTCTTTGCATAAATGTCATGTAATTGTCGATAAAAACCTTTGAAATGTATGAAGTGCTTGTAATTAAATTTAAGTACATCACAGAAACAACTGAAACAAATATCTAAAAGCAGTTTAGCAGCAAACTTTGTAAACTAATATTTGTCATTCTCCACTTTTGACCACGACTGTACATAACGACTGTATGGTTCTTAATGCTTTTATTAGAAGTCGTTCATTTACAACCACCCCTGAAAATGTTGTTTTTGTTCTCTCCACAGCTGAGTGACGATTGGCAGATCGACTATGAGTCCTACACTTGGCGCAAGTTAGATGTGGACAGCGAAGAGTGCAAGACTATGGTGAAGGAGTACTTTGCATGGGAGGGTGAATTCAAACATGTAGGCAAAGCTTTCAACCAGGGCAAGATTTTCAAGTGAACCTTCTATGCCTAATATTTATCAACGTCAGCATCAATGGACATGAAATCTGTTTGAGAATCCCATGTACAAGGCTTTGAGCTGTGGTGGAAGGAAGACTTAAGTTGAGAAAAAATAAACTTTTTTTTTTTTCACAATCCCACTCTGTTGTCTTTTTGTTTGTAGGGGCATTTTAAAAAACTCCCAAATTTAGTTTTACTTTCAGATATGCCTTTTAAGCCTCTTGCCGTTCATTTAAGGAACAAATTGTTTACAATAGTTTTAAGGGGGAACTGGTAAGCTTTGAACAAGGTTGAAAGTATGAAATTTGCTTTTAATTAGGCAGTGCTGGTTTTAATGTTCCCAGAAAGTGTTTTTTATTTATTTATTTTTTTCCCCCCACACTGCTTGGCGCTCTCCTGGGATCTGAGATTGAGAAAGCGTTTAAATTATGATACACTCCTCAAATCTGGAAATCATTGTAGCTCTTGAAACAAAATGGCGTCTCAGCCATTTAATTAAGGGAATGCTTGCCTATTTTCACTCCAGCTTTTGGAAAAATTGGTAAAACTGAAATCCACCAGAGGGAGCCTAAGGTCACGCTTTAATGCCTCTCGTTTGGTTTTAAGTTAAAGATGTTGAAGTAGTTTATGGATAGTTATACTTGGTTCAAGGGAAGTAAAAACTTTGCAATCCAAAACACTTAAGTTTTCATGCAAACTTTATTTATTTTTTTTTTATTTGCTTCCCAAGTTGAGTAAATGATTAAATTCAAGGTTTCTTAAATTGAAGTTAGTCATAGCTTGTTTTATTCAAAGGTGACTGACTTGTAGAGGCTGAGATGTATACACCTTTTTTAATTCCCTGGTCTGTTGCTGTTTTGTCAGTCATGGGGGTTTTATTTATTTATTTATTATTTAGGCAGATGTGTAAAGTTAAAGGAGGGGAAAAATGACCAACAAGCATTTAAAGAGCTAGTTCATATGTTAGAGGGGCAAAACTACATTTGAGCTAAATTTATTTTTGGCATAGGAATGCCTGATTTGTAGTTTAAAGTTAAATTGTCAATTTGTTTGTCCAGATAATTTTAATGCAAGTTGTTGGTACTAATATATAAGGTGTCCAAATTAAATTTTTGGCTACAAAACTCTGGGTCAGTTCTAACAACTTTTGGTCAGTTGTAACATCAGTGAAACCCCAAGCAAATTTAACTATTTGTGTGTTTAAATTTCAGTATGTCTGGGCCTATGTCTTTAACCTCAAGACCTCAAAGCCAAAGAAGGTTTCAGTCACAAAGTTCAGTGTTTGACCGGTCCTTTTCTGTGGGCTTTTCTGTTCAATTGTTGACGCTGATGCACATTTTATTCAGCTTTGTAACACAGACAGACACCATCTTTACTGAAAACTCTTCAGCTGTCAAATCTGTTTTTTTTTATTTTTTTATTGTCAATTATTTTATAATACATCTCACTCCATAATGTTACATCTTACCCCAGGGTGTGTTAACCTAAAGTATGGGGTGACTTGTAACATTTCACTTCTCCTGTTTGAAACTAAACTGAGCATTCTTCTGTTTGTGCTGCACAGAAAATAAAGCTCATTTAATAGCAGACAGTTTGACACACACATTGAACACACTGGCTTAAAAGATCTCAAAGACATAAAGAAAAAGGGGAAAATGTAACTATTAGTCTCCCTTAATATATTTTTGCACACTGAAAAAATGATTAATTGGATTTTAAGGGTTGACAACCGTTTATATGGGCTAAAATTAGATTTAGGAATGTTCACCTTAATTTAAGTTCAGTCCGTATTAATTGTTTGCAACCACTTACCTTAATAAAAATGTAGTAAATCCAAAGAATCATTTTTTTTTTCAGTGCATATATAAAATCACAATTGTTTTTGATGCGAACACGAAAAACACAAGTTTCATGTTTGACTATATTCACATCTTTATATATAAAAAAATATTTTACATAGCTTGCCATAGGCAAAGCTTCAAGTTATGAAATTGACACATGCAGGCGTAGACTATTTGTTCAAACATGTCTGTCTTTGTTTTATTCACTAATTCTTTTCTTTTTACTCTGCCAGCAAGAGAGCTCACTCACTTGCTAATATCCACACACTTCTGTCGGTGTTGGAGTATGCTTGGGTTGTCGTGTTGGTTAACACACCTGAGGTAAGGCTGTGTAAACTTCACGAAAAAAAAGCCACACCCTGCCCACGGGCGTAACCCGTAATTTATCCTTTTTTGTTTTCCACGCTTCATTGATTTAATGTGCTGGAATCTGATCACTAATCCTCTGTCTCATATATGCAACAAAGGAACACAACCTTTATCCGTGTGGGAGAAGTAAACAACTCTGAAATGCGCTGTAAGTACATTAAATACACACACGGGAGAGCAACTTAATCAGAGCCGCCAGTTCTGGAAAAAAAGAGTGTTTCTACTCGAAGTGCAAAAGATGTGTTTGCTTCAGTGCTGAAATTTAAATTCTGTCATCATTTACCCACCCCCTACACTTTACCTTTCTTCTGTTGAATAGTCAAAATAATAGTCAAAAATATTTTGAAGACAGCTGGAAACCAGTAACCATTAACTTCCATAATAGTTCCATAATGTTTTTCCCTAAAATGGAGGTCACAGGTTTCCAGCTTTCTTTAAAATATCTTCATTTGTGTTCAACAGAAGGAACGTATGAAGGTTTGAAACTAGTAAAGAGTGAGTAAATGACAGAATTAAACGTTTTGTGTGAACTATCTGTTGAAGTGAGTTAGTTGCAGTGATCAAATTCCTGCTGAAGAGCTCAGTGTTGCTCAATGGTGGAGTTACACAGGGTGTGTCTTCAATGCTGCTGCTGGCCTCACTTAACCTTAACCTTACACTGTGTGTGTGTGTGTGTGTTCACAGGACATTCATTCACAGGCCTTTGAAGAGTAAAGACATTGATTTTACGCACATGATTCTCATATTAATTTGGGCTTGTGGGCTCTCATTTGAAGTTTTGCATGACCTGAAGGCTGCTGGATTTTAGAACTCTCAACAAAAGGGTTTTTTAAACATCACAAATGTTAAATTGGGTTATAGCTTGTATTTTTCTATGCTTTTTTGTTGTTGTTTTTTGTTAAATGACTGCTCTTGGCAAATAAACTAGGAGTTATTACCATATACTTCATCAGTAGCTAACATGAACATTGGACGAAGCCAGTTTTTTACATTTTAGAGTCAAAGATTTTACAGAGAGAATTTGGGGAATAATTGTATCCCTCCATAGTTTACAAAATACTGCAAACAGCCAGAAAAAAAGTTTATAGAATAAAATGCTATGTAAACATCCACCAAATCCTTCAGAATTTAGGTATAAAGCTGGAGTTTGATGTAAGTGCTGCTGAAGTGGAGGTTCATCGGTCAGGGCAGGAGGAAAAATAATATATAAAAAAAAAAAAACCTTTAAAAATGTGCATTGCCATTGAAGTCTATTGACAAAATGAACAGTGTTATAAAATAAATATTTAAAAGTGTATTCTGAATATTTTTTATCCATCAGACCAAAAAAAACACTGAAAATCCCAAAAGCCAAACATCTCAAAATTAATAAGTGCTGGAAAAAAAGTGTTTTTGTTACACCTCATATGAATATAAATATCTTTCTTTATGTGTAACCCTCAGCATAAATACAACAACAAACTTCTAATTTTGAAGTTGAAATCATTTCTATGGCATCCTGAAATAAAATGAAACGAATCTGGTTGTTCTTTCATTGGATTAGTCAGTAACACATGCAAAGTTGGAACTATTTATATTTCTAATATTTGAACTAATAACTAATCATTTCACTGTGAAGAATGTGTTAGGAGAAAACATAAAATAACAGTGTAATTAAGAGGAAAAGTCATGGGTCGCACAGAATAATATGTTTAGCTGAATTTGTTGTAGGCTGTAATTTACTGAATTAGTATTTAAATCTTTTGTTTTATATATAAGAATATATATTTGTATGATCACTTATTGCTCATTCTTTAATATATTTTAATAAGTACAAGTCAGAATAAGTTTGGTTATTTTTATTGATCTGTAACTCTGAATATGTCACTGAACGCATGTTTTGACTTTATTTCTAGAAAGGCCATTTGAAACGTTACAGTAAACACTTTAATCCATTATGCTTTTGTACATAAAATGTAGTAAATTGAATTGCTCGTGGATGCCATAAAAGCACATATTGTCTTCAACCCATATATTTATCTCACCAATGCCGCAATTATATTCTCATTAATACAGTAAAAACGGTAATATTATGAAATATGATAAAAACAAACTGATTAAAGTGTTTTCAGCAACACTTTACAATATAGTTAACATTAGTAATCTACATTACAAACACAAATGAACAACGAAAGAAAAATCCTAATATTCATTTCTACTTTTAGAATTTACACTGAATAGTTGTATTTTAAAAATGTATAAGCATTTATTTACTTTGCTAATATTACACATAAAAATATAAAGCAGAATTTTGAACAGAAATGACTCTAGTCATCATCATATGCTGAATTTGAAACATTATTTGTATCATAGTAATTTGTGCTTAATATTAATTAATGCTTAATCTGCTTAACCTCTTTAAGAAATAAATATTTCAATAGATCAGTTGGAAAATATCATGCTTTTCGTATGCTGTATATATTTGATAAACTCTTCTATTTGTACTTGCAAAGTAAAGTCATTAATTCCTTTAATAAATCAAATAAATAAAACATTCTGTTGCAATATTCTAACTCAATAAATGAAATCACTAGTTCTTTGTTTGTAATCCTTTAAATCTCTCTTTCCAGCCAGTGAAAATCGTATCAGTGTTAGGAAACGCAGAGGGATGTGAAAGTCTGCAGCTGGAATGTTTGCCAGAAAACCTCCTCTTCCTTTGTATTGGTTCAGAGACTGGGGAGCTAAAAGGGTCAAACTAAACCAGATTGAAGAACAATACGTGCTGTAATGCCAACAGCAACACTAAACTAGCTCTGCCAGCTCCCCCTGAAGTTCCCCAACGCTTCCTCGCTCTCCTGCTGTTATTCCCGAGCTCCTGTCACACACACAACTCTTCCGGATTCATTTTATTACCCTCATCAAATGCGTCTTACAGTGACCCGAGCTCTGCGTGCTGTACAAGACGCTGAGAAAAACGCGTGCCATAGGCCCGTGTTAGGAATCTGTTCCACACATCTGGAAAGAGTGAGGTTTAGCAGTGGTTAGGAAAGCAGTCAGCTTCGAGAAGTATTTAGAGGAGCTCATATTCTGGAGATGCCACTGGTAACTCTAGAGCATTGTTACAAAAGCCACGTTTCCTTATATGGGTCAAAGATGAGACTCGGCCCATTTTGGCGTCTGCCTTAAATTAGGTTTACAAAGGGATTTTATATACGTAGAAAGCAACTGTTCTTACGCTGAATAACATTTTAGTGTGTGTCTTCTATAAATCATGGTTAGTCTGCTTAGGGGAAAAGCAATCGGTGTGTTGTCAATACCTTCTATTCACAAAACGTTTTTGAGAGGTCTGTAAAGAAGCAGAGCCTTAAAATTATTAGTGATAAAGGCTACAATGTCCACAAGTATGCTTTTTTTTTATATTAACCCTGTGTTATCATTATTCTAAACACTGCCTTTAACCCCGGGTATAGATACAATTCACACATGTAATTTGAACGTTGTTTTTACCCAGGGTTATCCAGAGCAGGGTTAGCACTGCATTTCTGGTGTTAACTTCGCATTGCAGTCCTAAGTTTGTACAGTGTGAAATAGAGCGGTGATTATTTGTTGATGCTGGATGCGTGGCAACAGAAACACCCACTCACTCACTATCCTTTTGCTTAGTCCCTGATTTATCAGGGGTCGCCACAATGGTATGAACCATCAATTACTCTGGCATGTGTTATTTATGCTGCAGGCGTTTCCATTCGCACACGCATTCATTCACTGCTGCCATATTTTGTGTGACAGTGCTAACCACTGAGCCACTGTGCCACCCGTCAATTAGAAATTAAGCAGCGAGGTTTACATCACATTACGAAGTGGATGTGGTGTAGACAGCAGCCAGTGAGAGGTAGAGTTAAGTAAAAACTTCACAAGTAAGAAATGTCTAAAGATGGTTACCTGCTGTTCATCCAATCAGCGATAGTGACACAGAAAATATGCGAATAAGACATTAGGGGTTTAGAAATGTACAGCATGAAGCGTCTGTTAATGAGTACCCAGGATCATTCGTTAACCCCAGGTATAGAATTAGCATTGTGAAACGTGATCACAGGTAACCCAGGATTCATTTATCCTGGGTTAGGGAAGACCCAGAATTAACAGTTTCAAGTGTAAAAAAGCGCTAGTGAGGATGAGCTGACGCCTTCAGGGAGAAGATATAGGGTGCCAACTTGTAAGATAAATAAGTTTAAATCCTTACAGATTCCATTATCAATTCTATTGTTTAATATTAGAGCAATTCCAGGCAAATGTCAACCTTCCCATGAAAAAAAGTTAAGTTTTCAACAAAATAGCAAAACCCTTTCTAGGTTTTTTTTGTAGGCTTGTATTTTACATTACTGTAAAAATACTCAAAAATGACTCAGTCAATGTTTTCAGACAATTATATTTGATTTATCAAAGTTACACAAGTGCCGATTTCACATCTGTCACATCCATAACAAAGCTTTTTTTCTCATAAATGCAAAAATGTGAAATAAAAATATCAATAATAATTTTAAAATATCAATAATTTTTCTGTTGTTTTGTAAAATATAAACCGATGTTTCAATGTAATGTTAACATATACTTTCTCTGTGTATTTATGTTTTGAGGTTTTACTGCAAATCTCACATCCATAACGCTGGAATTGATTATTAGGAAAAAAGGATTGGGGGAACGTGAGTACTGTGAAATGTACTGTATTATGTAAGTGGAGTATTTCTTTTTTGAGCTGTAATTTATTGTGTGTTGGTAAACAGTTTTGTAATGTAAACCTGCTCTCTTGATTGCGCAGGAAAAATGTCTCTTGGGGGATTATAAGGCAATTTAAAAAATATTTTTGTTGAAGAATTAAATATAAATCTATTAAATTAAGATGCAGTTGTAACTTTTGATCAAAATAATATGCCTTGCTGAGTAAAGTAATTGATTCCTTTTAAACAAATCTCTTACAATATGATTACGCTATGTAAAAAATATTATAGTTATTTGTAATCCTTTTAATGGGCTGAGGCTGAAAAGCAAGAATTAGAGAAATGGGAGTGAAACATATTAAATCCAAGTGCCTATTAATATTTCAAATTACTTTTGTGGAAATTAAATATGTAAAGATGAAGCATTCTGACACAAGATTCTGACCTGTACTTCAAAAAGAAGTGATCATGCTAAGGTTTATTATTTTTTTAATGATAAAACAATCTTAATGCTAAAGCTGACAAATGGGTAAAACCCAACGGTTTTAAGGACAGTGGCAGAGTATAAGACATTGAAATGACTAATTAGTATTTTGTGTTCGCACTGTTTTTCTTTTTTTATTATGTCATCAAATGATTGTTATTCAAAATATTCCTGACAAGATTTATTAGTATATATACTATTTATGTAAATCATGATTAAAAAATGTTGGACTGTCATTCAAACAAAATGAAATGTCTTTAACACAATCTGATGGACAGAAGAAAAATGTGATTGTTTTGATGCTTGACAACCCCTTTCCGGTATTTGACCCACAGTCTGTACAAATAGTTTCATGGCAACAATGAGTCAGTAACCAAACCTTAATTTTAGATGAGGAACAGAAGAACAGAAACCAGGCTGTGAAAGCATATCTCTGAAAGCGGTTTGTGCTCCGTTGTGCTGATATGGGATTTTTCCCCTGGAGTCAGTCGCCATGCTCTTCTGCCAGGAAAAAATAACCACCAGACTCGCCAGAACTCAACACAGAAAATCTCTAGCACTTTAATGCTGAAATACATCAAAAAGTGTTTACGAGATGTGAAATTCAGATTTTTATGCCTGTGTGGACATGTACTTTGCCCTCCACTAATATTGGCACCCTTGGTAAATCAGCAAAGAAGGCAGTGAAACAAAGTCTTTATTGTTTTGGTAAAAAAACAACTCTGCTCTTGTTAAGAACAAACTGTTGCAAAACTTTGTTAAATATATGTGTGCCACATTTATTGATACCCCTTTAAATTCACGTCATAAATATACTACATTACCAAAAGTGTTGGGACACCCCTCCAAATCATTGAATTCAGGCATTACAATCACCTCCATGACCACCGGTGTATAAAATCAAACACCTAGGCAATCAGATAGCTTCTACAAACATTTGTGAAAGAGTGTATCGCTCTCACAAGCTCACTGGTTGCCACCAGTTTAATAAGTCCATTCATGAAATTTCCTCCATAATAAATGTTCCAGACTCAGCTGTTAGTGGTATTATAACAAAGTGAAAGTAATTGATAACAACAGCACCTCAGCTGATTCTGAGACGCATAGTGCTGAGACACACAGTGCGCAAAAGTAACCAACATTTTGTGATAGCTACATACCTCTCAGCTCAGACTATATGTGGCCTTCAGATTATCTCCAGAACGATGTGTAGAGAGCTTCATAGAATGGGTTTATGGCCTACACAGAGTCCTGACCTCAACCCAACTAAACACCTTTGGGATGAATGAGAGCAGACACTTCGACCCAGGCCTTCTCATGCAACATCAGTGCCTCGCAAATGTGTTTCTAGTATAAATATAAAATAAGTATAATAAACACTCCTAAACCTTGTGGAAAACCTTCTACAAAGAGTTTTTATAGCTGCATAGGGTGGGCAACTCCACATTAAATCCTACAGATTAAGATAGAAAAAGCAGATGTCCTAAAATTTTGGCAAAACCATCAATTTTTAAACAGCCACTAAATTTACATCACTTTTTTGCAATTAAATCATGACAAACTATATATCATTTGAAAGCTTAAAATGTCTAGCTGCCATGTCTGATGACTGATTGATAGATATTACTGAGCAATAGTTATTTATTCATTTGCAACAAGGATACTCATCAGAGTTTTAAAGCATTACTTTGCTACAGCAATCCACATGTAAAATTTTGTTTAGCTGTTTTTAAGAGACAAAATTCAAATCAAACACCACCAAATTATCCATACCACTATAGAATTTCATGTCTACTTTACAAATATTGTCAAAAGTATGAAAACATATAGTTCACGTTCCTCAAAACGTAGGTGGTCCCTTTGTTCGCCAATGGAAACTGGAGGTCATCTGGTGGTCATGTCTGGTACTGCGGCCAAACAAAATCATACCGAAAGCTAATTTTTTGAGATGTCAACTTTAAATTTGGAATATAATTTGTTCAGATATTTATCTTTGATTGTCTTTAGACTAAAACAGAACATTGGAAAACACACATTTCATGTATTATAATAACATATATAATCATTGTTTTATTATTTTCATAAACATTCATTCATTTTCTTTTCAGCTTAGTCCCTTTATTAATCAGGGGTCGCCACAGCGGAATGAACCGCTAACTTATCCTGCATATGTTTTACGTAGCGAATGCCCTTCCAGCTGCAACCCATCACTAGGAAACACCCATACACTCTTATTCACACACATACACTATGGACAATTTAGCTTACCCAATTTACCTATAGTGCATGTCTTTGGACTTGTGGGGGAAACCGGAGCACCCAGAGGAAACCCATGAGAACATGCAAACTCCACACAGAAACACCAACTGACCCAGCCGAGGCTCGAATCAGCGACCTTCTTGCTGTGAGGCGACAGCGCTACCCACTGCACCATCGCGCCGCCATTTTCATAAACATAAATTCACATAACTTTTGTTTAATTTAACCTTTTGAACCTTGTTTCACTGTTTCACTGCTACAATTTGATGTCTGTCTTCTTTAAATTGAGACTAAGCTTAAATCTATGCACCAAAGCATTGAAGATTGGTAAATATTTAAGTTAAGATATTTTTAAAAAGTCGGTGGGACAGTTAAGGTTTTTTAAATATCATTAAAAAGAAGTCCCAATGACATGTTATATTCTTTTATTACACCTGGGGGACGAGGAACAAAAGTATGAAAACATTTATCAACCAGGAGGAAACACAATGACCAAACTCATCCAGTTATTCATCAAAATTGTGATTTGTGGCTCCACAAAATGGGAAGTAGCTAAAGAAAATGGCAGGAACACTGAAAATTCCTATTTTTACCACCAGGGCAATAACTAAAATAATTTCAGTCAACAGGAAGTTTAATGAATTAGCCTGGAAGACAACCACAACTGCAGAAGTTAATTGGGTCTTGGGGTCAGAAAGTTTCCAAAACTATTCAATATCACCTACATCATCTCCACAAACTGTTCAAACAAAAAATGCTCTAAACCAAAGGCAAACACAAGGCATTGACTTCCATTGTATTTTTCCTTGCTGTGAAAGCCAATGGTAATTAACAGTTTAATCAATGGATATTAACAGTTCTGATACCAACATTTTAAAAAATATTTTCTTTTGTGTTCAACAGTTGAAAGAAATGCATACAGGTTTGAAACAAGCAGAAGGTTATCGTGAACTACTCATTTAAAATATTGAGCAAAAGGTCATATTTTTGCTCATATTTACCAAGGGAGGCGATATCAGTGATTGGACTGTATGAATCTGACTTCTAATGATGGCCTACATATTTTTCCCTTCTGCCGACACGTAAGAAGGAATTTTTGGCATTCCAGCGAAGGGGTTGAAGGTCAAAAGGTGCCAAAAGGAAGAATGTGCATGCTGCTGTCAATCACTGTGAACCACCACAAAAGTTCATTAGCACGACATCTGGTGATTTACACTCCACACATCCCTTTCTTTGCTTTCAGAAGTTTTAAAGTAGACCAACGCCTCTCGCTGTGTTTGGATAAGAGAGCTACAGGCTGATTTTCGTGCATGGCATTGCAGAAATAAGAGGGGAGAGTGAAAACACACAGCCCCTGCGTTTTTGGACATGAGACCCCATGCAATAACTGTGCGGGCTCAGATTTCCATTGGGGGAGGAGGAGCAAAGACACTGCTTTCATCCACAGCTCCATTACAATGCTCAGAAATGCCACGCAAAACTATTCTTTCAGTGTTCAGATTTCACGCAGGCGGCTGAGCCTGGAAGTATGTTGTATTTCTGGTAGATATGCCCGTGTTTTTTTCAGGACAAACATGGAAATTTTAATAATAAGAAGGTGTCTGAGTGCTTTAATGCTGTTGATACAGTATGTATATATATATATATATATATATATATAAGGTTTATTAAAATATTCTGCCTTCAGAATTAAATCTTTTAAAACCAAAGAAAGGGATGTGTGGATATTTGTAATGATAATTGAATTAAATGATGTTTTACCATGGCTGCACAGTGGTGCAGTGAGTAGCTTGATCGCCTCACAGCAAGAAGGTCGCTGGTTCGAGCCTCGGCTGGGTCAGTTGGCATTTCTGTGTGGAGTTTGCATGTTCTCCCCGTGTTTGCGTGGGTTTCCTCCGGGTGCTCCAGTTTCCCCCACAGTCCAAAGACATGCGCTATAGGTGAATTGGGTAAGCTAAATTGTCTATAGTGTATGTGTGTGAATGAGTGTGTATGGATGTTTCCCAGTGATGGGTTGCAGCTGGAAGGGCATCCGCTGCGTAAAACATATGCTGGATAAGTTGGCGGTTCATTCCCAGATTGATAAAGGGACTAAGCCGAAAAGAAAATGAATGAATGAATGATGTTTTATCATTATTTTAACAATACAGATGATTTACAGAAGATGGCCAAAATGTTTTGTTTTATTCAATGTAACATTAGTTTATATACAACAAACAAATCTTGTTAGGACTATTTAAAACAATAATCATTTCATAAATATAAATATCTAAATGTTATACTTTATCTTTCAGACCACAAGTTTTTAACTGAGCATTTTTTACAATTATTCAAAATACAAGGAAATTTAGAATAAGCATTTATTCTTTTACATTTTAAGCACAGGTCACATTAAGTGTTATGCTGATGTTTTCTAAATATTTGTAACAATGAATGATGATGAAACATTATTTCACCTATATTTTTACAATTACAAAAGTTATCGGATACATTATATTTGATTATTTAACATGCCGCTTATGTTTATAAAATCACTTTTATAAATTTGATCTGATCTACACCCCAAATGGGACGCCTATTGCTGGACTGTAGTCAAATACAAAAATAATATATATTTTTATAGTTTCTCCATTTGAAATAAAAAAGTAAACAATTTGCTCTCAGTGTTCTGATAGGGAAATGTTTGCATTACGAAATATTTGATACAATTTATACATTATTTTGAACAACAACAAAAGTCTTTTGTTATTCAGAGGGAGAACATCTGACTCTGTATAAATGATTTCACATGATCAACTTAAATGACTTTATTCCATTAGTTACCTAGAAATAGTGCCGAATCTTATTTTTGTTTTAGTAAGCATCATGCCATCGTTTATGTATCAGAGTATTTATATTCAAAACCTTACAATTTTCTTTTTAGCTTTTTAGCTCCAGCTGTAATGAACATTCAGATTGCAGAATGTTCGGGCTGGGTATATAAAAAAAATAAATGAAATAAAATGGTAAATAAGGAATACTGACACAATAAATAAAGCTATTTGAAAAAAAACAACATTTACATATGTTTCACACACACACGCACACGCATATGCACATGCACACGCACACACACACACACACACATTAGAATAGTATTAGATATCAGAGTTTGTTATGCAGCTTATTCTGGCCAGTACTATAATACTTAAACAGTACTTAAACGTCTTGCAAAGTATGTACAGAGTATGTAAAACTCCATAAAATGATAATGAAAGGATTATGATAAGTCATATTGCTGCCAGTAGATGTTAGTTTATTATATTGCTGGCTGTATAGCTGTAAAACTAGTATACTGCAGTCTTTATAGGTTTTTAGTTATTATTTTATTACCACAGAGTGTGATTCGCAGACATTTAATTGGTGAAATCAGAATCTGACTCTCGCTCTGACACCTGTGATGTTTGTACCATTTGTCCTCAATATGTTGTGTACATTTTAGGATTGACTTGTTTAAATGTGTTTGTGTTTCGCTGGTTTAAAGCAGCAATAACCATAAAACCACAGGAATTCTGGTGTGCCAACAAAAATGAACGTTAACACGTTTTGTAAGGTAAGGTGACACTCTTTATTTAAAGTATATACGGGTTGTTGTTCACTGATAATTCTGAATGTTTGTAAATTCAAATCAAATCTTTTTTGTAATGTTATTTTACGCAATAACAAAATCCAACTTTGTATTGTACAATTTTGTACAAGGCCCTAACAAAAATTAATATTATTTTATTTATATTAGTGTAATATTTCAGTTTTTTAGTAGCCCTATGTTAATTTAGTATGACTGATATACTAATATATTTTTGCCTTAGATTAGATTTTTATTTGTTTTAATCAAAGGTTAAGTAGATTTGAAGAGTGTGTTTAATATGTGTATTGTTAATATGTATATTGTTTTTAATTAAGTTTTAGATTAAAAAAAGCATTGAAAGTAAAAAGTCTGCCTTGACAGCTAGTCGAAATAAAATTGTAAATGACTATAGAATGTTTAAAATATTTACAAAGAAACATGATAGTAGTGCATGAACAGAACATTAAATTCTAAAGTTGAAAAACATTCATGTAAAACGTACTACAGTAATCTTTGTTTTATTTCCCTGAACTTGTGAAAATATCTCAAAACAAACAGTACAGTATAAATGTAATTCTCAAAACTGGGAGGTTTATTTTTTATTCATCTCAATTATGTAGGCTTTTGTTATGAGACATACTGTTAATGTACACATTGTTCTGTTGGCTAAAGATTGCTTGTCAGTCATGTATTAACATGTGCGGGAGGTTTGAAACTCGCACCGTAAAAGACTGTGCTGTCGGAACACTTCACAACTATGAGAGGAATGTAATGATCATAGGTTGCCTATGTGTCTAAAAACAAGACGAAAGGGTACAGTGAAGTGAACATAAACAGTACCGGCTTTTCACTCTTTCTTTTTCTTTTTTTATATGTAAATATAGCTTGGGGCTGAAATAATATGGACCTGTCAATAATTATAGCACAAAGTTTTCTCAAGGAACAAAAGCATATGTTTGGCTGTACACTGCTGCACTTATTGTAGATTTATATGTAACGGCATAAGTTGCATGTGTCTAAGAGCATGTCAAAAAATTAGGAGAACACTTGTAAACTCTCAGTTTCTAAGAATTTATTAGGTATGTGTTTGAGTAAAATGTTATAATAAACAAAGTGTTTTATTCTATAAAGCATAACCTTCTAATTTTTAATTACAAATTTAGAGGATTTCTATTCTCTGAAAATTACATTTTGTTAGAATAACAATTGCATCAGGGTTTTTCACACTGAAAAAATTAATAATTGGATTTACTCCATTTTCTTAAGGAAACTGGCTGCAAACTATTTATATGGGCTGAATTTAAATAAACAAATGAAGTTGAACATTACTACGTTTTATTAGTTTGTTTAAATTAAGTCCATATTAATTGTTTACAACCAGTTACCTTAAAAAAAGAAAAACCAATAAATACTAAATATCACTAAATATAGATGTTTTTAGCTTAAGTTAAAACATGGGATTGTGTTGCCTAATTTATTTATTATTTTGATCTACATGAAAACATTTGCATTCAAAATTTGGAGTGTTTTTTTTGCAGAACAAAGCCACAATTGTGCTATACTCAAACACATCATTTTAAGTAATCCATTTTTATTTTTGAGTTCTGAGAAATGTTAAGTGGTCTCCTAATTTGCCCCATAGCTTCATTCATGTTCATTTCAACAATTAGTTTGATTTATAATAAAATGAAACTATAATTGACTTGAAAATTGTCAATGAAAATAGCTCTGAAGCATTCACCTATTACTTTAACCTGGATATTTTTGGCTGCGTTGCCGTACTGGACTTGAAGTGTGAAGTGAAACAACGTACATGTAAACACAAAGCATCACCAAAGGCCTTGAGGCAAATTTAGCAGGAATTAAAAGAGTGTAAAGTATTCTCTCTTTGCTCACATGACTTTATGACGCCGCTCTACAGCAACTTACTACTTTCCAAACATTTTGACATTCCATATTTATATACACAAGGAGATCGCCATGGAAACATCCCTGTAATAACCTTCCCCCCTTGCTTATTATGTTGCTATGGCAGCCATCCCAGAATAGTCCTTTTCAGTTTGTCCCTCCCTCATGTTTATGACTCACGACCTGCAGGGGAAACCACAATTCAGGCTGTATCTCATGATGTTCCTCCCCAGCGTTTGTACTAGAACATATTGGATCTCAAAGAGGGGAACTCCATGAAAATACAGAAACAAATGAGTCTGTGGAGAGCATAGTGATCAGAACCATCCGGATGGGGGATGGGCACCATTTTTCATCCGACTTTTTACTGTTGCATGGTAGCGTTTACAAACAGCATATGTAACAAGGAAATAAACATTAGGTTATATGGGGAAACGTATCATGTCAGGGACGGTTCTAGGGTTTCATCCTTTTTATTTTGCTTCCACTACTGTTACTGATAATAATAAATATATAAATATCCAAGTTTTTTTTTCCAAATGTGACTGTATTAAATTTATGGTTTGCACTTCTGGTTTGGGGAACTTCCATATAAAAGAACTGAAACAAATGATGTCCAATAATAAGGCTGCGCTTCAAACTATTTATATGCATAGTAAAAACTGAATTAAAGCTATTGTTATGTCTTTGTGCTTTGTATGTGACAAAAAAAAGCATAATTCTTGGTATAACGTGTCATTTTTATCAGGATATCGGTGGCAAGAACATATTTGTTTCTCCAGATGAATTCCCTTTTATAGTCCATATATTGTGCTAATTTTATATTTAATGTGTCCATAATATTGCTGTTGAAAGTTTTGTCTGGAGGTTTTAGGTTATTTTATTGCAACTTTCTCTTGCAGCTCCCCTTGTGGCTGATTAGTGCAATTGTCTGTTACCGACATAGCAGATCCCACTCTTCTGCACTGTTCATTTTGATAGTCAATGGATGAACTGAGAATAATGCCACATCATTGTACAGTTTTTTAAACACTTTACCTAATGTTTACAGTTTAACAGAAGTTACTCCATTTTTTTTCAATAGCATTGTGGTGTATAAGGAAAAAATGGATGACATTAAAATCTTGTAAAAAAAAAAAAAAACCCAAACAAAAGTCTATTTTAGAAGGCACATTGTTCTTGTTGATCCAAAGATTATTTATTCAGTTAAATCATGGCCTTTTGTAATTTTGTCATCACATTCTGGCACATATCAATTCAAGGTTTTCTGTACCAAAATTATAATTTCAATTATAATTTAAATTTCCTAATTTAAGATAATTTCAAGACCTTTTCTAGTACCATTTAACGCTAGAATTACAGCTTTTATCGCTTTTAAAATTTGTAATTAATAACTTTGTTAAAATTAAAACTATATAACCCTGACTTTTCCTAAATGTGTGCAAATTTCATGCTAACATGGCTATTATGAAATTACAAAGCACAAAAAAGTTCAGAGTATTTCTACCTTGAATGACCATAATGGTCAAATTGACTGCATACAGTTCGGTGTCCGATACTTTTTCCTGTGGCTTCTAATATGTCTGCCTCTGTTTCCTAGCAACTTTCTGAAAAACATATCTTTCTGGCAGCAAAAACCAAACATGTATTTCAAACTGTCCAACACAACATTTTTGCAGCTGTGAAAAAACTTTTGCTCTTCTGCTTTCTGGACAAAGTGAGGTATGCACCTTCGTAGCGGTCTAGAAACATCATTCTATAAGCTGCAAAAAAATGTATTTTTAGGCTTATTGCTCCATAATATATGACGACAGACATTTAAAGGTTAATTTTAAAATAAAAAAAGTTTTAAATGTCAATATGACCAACACAAACAAAAATGCAATTAGTGAAGGATTCCAGTGTTAAGGGGGTTGTTTTTTTATGGTCTCATCTGTCCATAACTTTTACTTTTCTTTGTCACCAACTCTGTTTGAAAGCTCCAATGATCATCTTTAGATGGGTTGTAAATCAACACAGTTCCTCAACACTGATCAATCTAATGTTTGGAGGAGTTTGTGTGGCTGTCATGATTGCACAAGTGTGGATATTTTACTTACATCTTGGATGCACTGTATGATTTGGATGCATGTATGTGATTTTTACCAGATTTATTTGTTAAAGGCATTGCAATGTTGGTCTATTTTTAATACTTAATGTGATATAACATTAATAAAGTAATTAAGGTGTTAATAAATGATGATGAAGTTTGGAGTCAGCAAATCTGTATCATATTGCAAAATAAAGGATTTTAACCTGAATTGGTGCATTTTCTCAGGGGGTTGCATTTGTTTTTTTTTTTTTTTTTGTAGCAATATCTGGCAACACTTCATTACTGGCATTTGAATTGACACAATGATCGTCATGATATTATCTGTACAAAATCGTGTCAAATGCTATCAAAACAGTAGCACAATTACCCTCGTAAAACACTTTTAAATAATCTTTTAAAGAAAAATTATAACCTTTAAAAACTCTTTAGGTTAACACTAAAAACAGCCCCATCCCAACATAAAGTGCTGTGGCAATATATCCCTGTGTTCATACCGTTCTGAAAACTCTCCCATCCTCCACACTAACTGGAGAAAGGCAGATGTGCCAACTGTAATGATAATAATTGCAGTCTTCAGAAGTAACCTACATACACAGGTAGCACACGCCCTGACTCTGCAACAAGCCCTCCCATAAAGAACAGGATGAACCTATTGAAAAACTGCACAGCTCGTCTTTGTTTGTAGTGTACTCGGGATACAATAACATATAAGTCTGTTATGCCTCAGCAGAGTTAAAAAACACCTGGCACTTTGTGTGGATTTAATTTACATTATCTAAATAAATAAGCTCACCTGAGTGTTAATAGCACAGACAGATTGTTAAAGAAAGAATACAATACATTTTTTTAAAGTTTTTTTGCTACGTTGCATGTATGAAAATGACAAATATCACCTAGACAGTTAGTATATGTATTTTGGTATTATAAAACTCCAGATGTGTAAATATTAATTTTAAGAAAAAAATGTATGTGAATTAAAAGAAATCATTAATTATGTGTGTATTAAAGTTATTTAAAAAAAACGTACACATTTCTGTTTATAATTCATTAAAATTAATTTGTTAAATGTATTTTAAACTTATGCAATTATTAAAAAAACAACATTTAAATAAAAGTAAAACATCTTTTTAATACCTCACATGTTTGAGCAGGAAATTACTAAACCTGTTAGGAAATATCATATCACACAATCACTGAAAGTAAAGGTTAACTTTGTTTATGCACATATATGTGTATATTAGGGGTGTAACGGTTCACAAAACTTATGGGTTGGTACAATTTGACACAGTGGTGTCACGGTTCAGTATGCTTTCAACACAGCAATTAGTCTTAATTCACTTAAATCAATAGCACATACTTTAAAAAGTCATCTGTAACATTTGCATTTAATAAACAAAAAACACCGGTTAACTGATCACTTGAAAAACTAAAGAATAACCTTTAAAAGCACAACTATTATCGTTTGTCTGGACAGGACTATCATTTATGGCCATTGTGCGGCTGTGGAAAGCATCAATGAAAGCTTTCAAATGTTATATTAGAGACTACACGTCCTCCCTGCAGCACAACTAGCTGTTCTCTGATTTACAAGTACAAACACCAGCGAGCGTGCACATTTGAGATCACTTTGTTCTGCACTGTTTTCTTTAAACTTCAAATAAAGTGGCTCCTCGTATCCTCCAAAGTTGATCCCAGGACACACCCAATAAATTCATCCCCTCTGCCCCTCCTTATTCTTTTCCCTTCCTTCTCTTCTTGGTACAGCACTGCGTGTATTGTAGTCATACGGGATGACTCACCCTGACACACCAACACTGACTGCTGTTATTCACACTAGTTCATACAGGCAGACACACCTATGAGCCGCTCACCAGGAAACACCCGTTCCCACATATCCTAGAATTGAACTATATTAACCAATGTTTCATGACTACTCCGGCATCGTTGCTAACTCACTTTATCCAAATGAAAAGCATGAGATCCTCTTGTTTATATTACAGTGACTAATCTCTCAAATATGCATCTGCCTCAAACTACAGAGCTTTGTTGCAATTGCTGCGGCCATTTCACGTCTTTTTTTCTCCCCTCACATGGTTTTGGAGCTTTGCAGAAAAGCATGACTGTTTTGTTCCTTGACATTCTTCGCCTGTTTGTGATCCAAAAGTTTTTATTGCATCGGGGAGACAAAACTCCTACACCAAGACAGCAACGAGAGAACATACGCACATTGTTCCAGTTGTTTCTTTTTTTGTTTTTTTCAACTCAAGCTGTATTTCCAAAACGTTTGTTAGGATCAAGAGGTTTTAAGTACTGATTACTGAACATTAGAACTTACAAAGTACAATTCTGTTATCATTTACTCACTCTTTACTTTTTCTCAAACCTTTGTGAGTTCCTTAAAGAAGTTATTTTGAAGAAAGCTGGAAACCTCTAACCATTGACAACTATGGATGTCAGTAGTGACAGATTTCTTCAAAACAACTTACTTTTTCTTCAACAAAATCTCATAAAGGTTTGGAACCACTTGAGGGTGAGTCATTTTCCTGAGTTAAGTACATATTCATTTTTTAGTGAACTATCCCTTTAAAGAAGCATTAAATGCATTTAGTTGTTTTTATTAGTTTAAATGCCTCATATTTCTTTGAATATTTTTACTCAAAGCGACTTGCCACTCCTTTCATTTCTTTACAAGACAGAAAGTAAAATGTTGTTCTCATTTGGAGAATGCATCTCCTGTTCACCATTGCGCAGCTCTGAATATGGGTGTGACACATGGATTTGTTCAGCGAGCGCCTCAGGCTTCTCTCTCTGCCTGCCTGCCTGTCGGTCTGTCTGTTTGTCTGTCTTTCTATCTGTCTGTTTGCCTCAAAACCAACCCACCCCACAACCGCATACGCACACCTATGCTGTTTACCTGCATTTCATGGTGTGAGCAATATCTGAGGCAGCTGAAACAGCCATTAAAATGAAGCGACCACAGACGTCTTACTCAATCGAACGTGAATTAAACCTTGTGAAACCTATTTTGAGAGATTAGGGCAGGTTAAAACGAAGTAAAACCCTTGGAAAGAGCACAGTGAAGGGTTTTAGGGAAACATGTGAGATGCTTCGGGCTGCTTTTAGACAGGGACGAGTGATTGATTTGGTGGCTGCAGGGCAAGACTTGCAGCAACAGGAACCTTTACAGCAGACAGAATAGAGCACGAACTGAGAAACTATCAATGGCAGGGTAGAAATGGAAAGTCGGATTAGTATTCCAGGCCTTCCAGGTATCTCATCAGCCATGCAAATCCAGTGAAGTTCAGTTGTTGCTTCGGGTTAGGGATACATTTCACTTCACTTTTTTCTTAGGCTTGCTTGGTTGGGTGTGAAAATCCCCAGCCCAATCTCAGGAGGAAACATAACTACTTTACACAAAAGTGAATAATCCGTACAAATTCATATACTTTCCTTTATATAATTTTTTTTAAAATTAAAGGTAGACGTGCCCCCCAAACCCCAACCCTAACCCTCATTGGGACATGAGCACAACATACTAAAATGTACAAATAAGATAACCAATAAATATGAATCAAACAAAAATGTTACGATCTGATGTGGGATTGGACTGAAATCCCAGTGTCTAATACTAAGATCGTCCCATCCGGCACCAACCAATCAATCATGTTCAAGGTAAATGAAACTATCTTTCATTCTTATTCTGAAGCTCCTTCCTGTCTCATTCCAATCCAGTCAACTTGCTTAAATGTATTGGGTTTCTGCCATTTGATTGGCTGATTAGATATTTGGGTGAACAAGTAGTTAGTACACCTAAAGGTTACAAATCAATCATTATTTACTCACCCTCCACTTGCGCCAAACCTGTTTGGGTTTCTTTCGTCTGTTGAACACAAACAAACATATTTTGAAGAATGTTGAAAAAAGTGGTAGCCATTGACCTCTTTGGAACCTCTTGTGTGTGAGTATATTTAGATTTTTGGTTGAAACATTTAAACCTAATTAAAAGACAGTTGAGTGAATACTGAAATTATAGAAAGACTAAGACAAAAATTAAGACTTTTGAGATAAACATGCAAAGGCCATCACATATCATCTCTTCGCAGTTTTGCATATTGCAACAGTCTTTTGTTAGCTTGATAAAGGCGGTACATCTTTAAAGGCCTGTGCTCTAAACTGCACACTACTTGTCCTAGGAACTGCCCCAACTTATCCTAATTTAATTGCATACTGGGTTTATAATGTTCACAGCCTTTATTATATGAGTTAATTATGTCCATTGCTCTATTTAATTTCTTTAATAGTCTCTTTCATTGTGAGTGTCAGTAATTTAAGTCTGTTTTCTTACTAATAATTTAGCTTTCTCATTCCTTGATTCATAATAGTAAATATTCATTAATTTTCTTTTCGGCTTAGTCCTTTCATTAATCTGGGGTCACCACAGCGGGAAGAACCATCAACTTATCCAGCATATGTTTTACGCAGCGGATGCCCTTCCAGCTGCAACCCATCACTGGGAAACATCTATACACACCCATTCACACACATTCACTACGGCCAATTTAGCTTACCCAATTCACCTATACCGCATGTCTTTGGACTTGTGGGGGAAACCGGAGCACCCGGAGGAAACCCACACAAACACGGGGAGAACATACAAACTCCACACAGAAACGCCCACTGACCCAGCCGGGGCTCGAATCACCGACCTTCTTACTGTGATGCAATTGTGCTACCCACTGCGCCACCGTGCTGCCAATAGTAAATATGCTAAATATAAAATATAAGCAGCTGATAACATGGTTTAACAGCAAGTTTCATATTCTATACTTTTTCTACAACACTTTGGTCAGCTTAGGCTATTTTTAATAGAAATCGCATAGAAATAACTGCCTTATTGTAACAAACTTCTGTGACAGTATTCTGATCTTTTTTTTTGAAAGCAGGGTCTACCTTAATACTACATTGTAGCATTGTGCAGCAACAGTACTGTTTTGTCATTTAGGCCCTGTCTGTTGGTTTCATTTCTTCTTTCAAATGGCAAACTGAGTATTCTATTAGTAATCTAATTCAGTAAATTAAAAAAAGAGGGAACTGTCTGATCGGTTTGAATTGATTCCTTTTTTTCTTGTTTAAAATAAAATAATTTTTACTTATTATATAGAAAGTGGATTGACAAATCATTTAACTGCATGTTTCATCATTTCAATAGATAAAAAATATGAAAAAAATGCCAGAGATGTACACTGGATTTTCTGTTATGAAAACGGCATGGAAATTATGTTGGAGTGTCTCAAAGACAGCACTATGTCCATGTTTACAGACACAATGAACACATTATCAAATACAAGAAGCAATTCTTCAAATGTCAACAAATATTTGACATTTGTCAAAACATCTGCGCCTCACAGTGGCGCAGTGGGTAGCACGTTCGCCTCACAGCAAGAAGGTCGCTGGTCGCTGGTTCGAGCCTCGCCAGTTGGCGTTTCTGTGTGGAGTTTGCATGTTCTCCCTGTGTTGGCGTGGGTTTCCTCCGGGTGCTCCGGTTTCCCCCACAAGTCCAAAGACATGCGGTACAGGTGAATTGGGTAAGCTAAATTGTCCGTAGTGAATGGGTGTGTATGGATGTTTCCCAGAGATGGGTTGCAGCTGGAAGGGCATCCGCTGCGTAAAACATATGCTGGATAAGTTGGCGGTTCATTCCGCTGTGGCGACCCCAGATTAATAAAGGGACTAAGCCGAAATGAAAATGAATGAATGAAAACATCTGCCACAGAAATCTCTGAAACTAATTATAAATTAAGCCTGTATTTAAAAAAACAAACAAACAAACAAAAAACACTTCTCTGATTTAAAACTGTTCTGAATGTACCATGTCTGTGTGGCATACTTGTTTTCCAGCCGGTCCTGGTACTACATTTACATAAGTCTACAAATGTAAGTTGTGCAAAATGACAATTATACAGCCAGTTGTCACATGCTAGTCACAAGAACTATATCTCAGTAAGATTTAAAGTCAAGCTCCACAAATGTGTTTAGCTGGGAGGATTTTGTTTGAACATCTAGTTCAGAATTCACTATCATCCAGAATTCTGTTCTGCAAAGATCCAGCATCATCGTGTTTTGCTGTCTGTTGGTTAAACAACTGAGAACAATAAAACCAGACTAGTATCAACAGTAAAATATGTAATGAAGAAATTAGTTTTGCCCTTGCTAAGAGACAGGGTTTATATTATATTATATTATATTATATTATATTATTCAGATGCACAGTTGGTGGGGGCAGCACGGTGGCGCAGTGGGTAGCACAATCGCATCACAGCAAGAAAGTCGCTGGTTCGAGCCCCAGCTGGGTCAGTTGGCAATTTTGTGTGGAGTTTGCATGTTCTCCCCGTGGTTGCGTGGGTTTCCTTCAGGTGCTCCGGTTTCCCCCACAAGACATTGGGTAAGCTAAATTGTCCATAGTGTATGTTTGTGAATGAGTGTGTGTGGATGTTTCCCAGGGATGGGTTGCAGCTGTAAGGGCATCCGCTGTGTAAAACATATGCTGGATAAGTTGGCGGTTCATTCCGCTGTGGTGACCCCTGATTAATAAAGGGACTAAGCCGAGAAGAAAATGAAATGAAAAATTCAGATGCACAAAACCTTAAGGGTCAGTTTTCTGAAATTAAGATTTTTACATAATCTGATAGCTGATTAAATAAGCTTTCTATCGATGTGTTAGAACAGGAACTGTTTGAACATCTAGATCCTGAGGGTTAAAAAAAATACTGAGAAAATTGCACTAAAAGTTACCTAAATGAAGTGCTTAGTAATGTACATTACTATTCAAAAATTAATATTCAATGTATTTATGGTAGAAACTTTACAAAATATCTTTATTTTTTACTTATTATTGGCATTAAAAGAAACATCTGTAATGTTTTGCCAAAAATATACCACTGCAAAATAAATGTTTTGATCAAGGTCAGATATTATATTATATCATATTATTCATTGATTCATTCATTTTCCTTCAGCTTAGTCTCTTTATTCATCAGGGGTCGCCACAGCGGAATGAACCGCCAACTTATCCAGCATATGTTTTACACAGCGGAAGCCCTTCCAGCTGCAACCCAGTACTGGGAAATATCCATACAGACTTATTAACACACACACAAACACACACACACACACACACACACACACAC
>CAIGQW010055024.1:5373946-5388368 GCA_903798125.1 Danio choprae
ATATATAAAGGATCAAATGTCCTTCCTCCACTGGGTATTAGTAAATGTAAACCATGAAAGAGTACCCTGTTTTTGTACCCAGCTCAAACCCACTGGGTGAGATGAGTGGTTGGGTAGAGAGTAGGACATTGCTTTGGAGTTAGTCACTGCAGGAGAGGCTGGGCTCTCTTCCAGTTGGCCTGACAGCTCTATCAAGGAATGCGTGTGACTGGAGGCCTGGGTGGGGCTCGCAGCTCACTGTGCGGGCTGAGAGATGGTGTGCATGTAGTTTCTCTCTTATTGTGCGAAGGGCGTGCCTCCTACTTTGGATTTGCAGAGTTTGTCGACTGTGTTGTGCCATAAACTGTGCTCCTTTTAGATTTGCACAGTTGTTGCCAAACGACCTCTGGAAGGATTGTGGTGTCGTCTGACACATCCTAGACCTGTGATTATGGTTGTGTTTAGTTCTAGTACCAGTCTTTCTCATGCACGACAATACAAACTATATATACGTTTTTTTTAAGTTTTTTTTTACTGAGCGCCTTTTTTAACTTGCTAAGCTTTTTAAAGCTAGGTGACATTCTTTAACCTAGTATGTGCAGAAGTTAGTTAGTAATTATTACTAAGCTCGATTTTAGCAAACAATTTTGTTCTGTGAGCACCACCTACAACGAGGTGACAGCAAACTTGATACAACTAAGTACAGGGGCTCGTAGATGTCACCCGTTTGAGTGTACACAGCTGCTCTGCCAAATGTTGTTCTTTGCAAACAGTGTGACAGCATAGTCCAGACTGGCCTTTATCACAGAGAGCCTATTTCAGTCACAGCTCAGAAATAACCATCCGCTAATGAAACAACAGGGTAGTGAGAGGTTCTAGCAATTGTTTCCATATAGCATACATTTAGAGCTGGTGAAGTTCTTACTGATTTGACCCCCACAAACTCACAAACAAAGCTGCCTCTTCAGAATAGGTCATTTTCAAGATCTATTGAGCAAACTTCTAATCAGATGACTTTATTTTCCCTCTGAGAGCAATCTTTATTCAAAATGAAACAGAGATTTTCTTTGATTAGAGTAAATATGCAGTTTTCTAGGGGTGAGTTTAAATGACCCCTTTTGTTATGCCGTTTTCTTGTCAATAACAGTGGAATAGTACTGGGAAAAGTGATACCAGGGCAGGTCCCCGCAAGCATGTACCTGTCTGTGCTGATTCCAGCATTTGTTTGCAGTGCTAGTGTTACATGAAGTATTTTCTTTTCTTTTCTGCTGTAGGGAAAACCTCTACATTTCATGTAACCATATATGTAATCCTCATTTTTTAATGATATTAGCAGCACTGAAACCACTTTTAATATATCTTTGGCAAAGTGTTCACAGAAGCAAACATGCATCTTGTGTTGTCATGCATGCTTGCCTTAAAGGCCTGAAAGACATTTATGAAATGAAACAAATTCCTAACATTGCTCTGGGCATGACTGGAAAACTTAAAACAGATATCTCTTTGTCCTTGGCCTCCTCCATGCAGAAATTATCAAAAGGGGATGCTAAATTGGACCAGAAGCCACAGGACCGATTCAAAGTCCATGAAGCTCGAAGGACAATTTAACAATTTAAAGAATCAGAGACTGTACGTGAGAGTTGATGGCACTTGCAGATACACAAGCTCAGTCATTTCACTGGGCGATGCCTCTTTGAGTCAAGGGAGTATTTTATTTGGTATTTGGTAATAAGTCACTTGACTTGGCCATTTGAACAATTGACACTTATCAGTTTTAGTCAGCTAGAGAGGTGCATTATTAAAGCAAATATAGAGCAGAGCAAATATTGAACTACTTGACAGAGAATTGGTTTCCCACATGAACTGCCCATCTGAACGTTTAAATTAAATAAAGAAATTGACTTTTTACTTGTGTAAGATTAAAGTGGATAATAAAGTTTCATAATTTGGAATGTATGATATTAAATAAGCAAATTGACTGCATAGTTTAGCTTTGAGTGTCTTTGAACACATAATGTGAATTATGGGGCTTTTAGGAGATCAAATGAGGATTTGCACATGAGGTTTGCTTCTACTGTGAGAGAAACTTGCATGATCTTTGTTTTGCTTGTCAAGTTTCATGGCATTGACAACAATGAATGGCTTGCAAAATTTCATGTTGTTAATTTACAGTCATTCAATTATTTCCTGACATCAGATGCTGCAAACAAAGGCTTAGGTCAGAGTGTGGAGTTTTAACTCGCTTACATTTGCATTTAGAATTTTTTTTACGATGCTTGAAATTCCCATGAGTAAAATCTTAGAGTGACATTTGACTTTAGTCAGCAGCTCAAACAGTTTCCTAGTGATCAGACTGCAGGGTGGATTTTCAACAATGTGAGGATGAGTTTATTTTAAGGGAGTGATGCTGGTTAACAATAGCTATCAATAGATATCAAAATTTAAAGACAAACAAAGCTAATTGCGTGTTTCAGCTGAGTTAATGAAAACCAGTCAGACTATTATTCAACAGAAATGTCCAGAGGAGATGTTTAAGCTTGTGCAGACATGCGTAAGCTCCTGTGTTTGGTTTGGGCAAAGGAAAACTCCCCGTTCTGTGTGTTCTCATACTGTAACTGTTTCAGTCACTGTCGCCCTCTTAGGGCAAACCAAAGTATAAAACCAACTAGGGTGGGGCTGCATTTTTGAAGGAAAAGGGAAATAAGTTCTGCCTGACAAGACTAGCTTAAGGGCTCGAAACCACGTCTTCTAAACCTTTTTTTGATGAAGAGCTTTCGACCTTAACACATTGACACGTACGGTTTATTCCTTTCTATTGAAAAAGATTTAATATTTAGTTCATTTGAAAAGAATATATTGATATCCGATTTATCTCTTGCTTTGGCAAGTTCAGTAGGTTCTTTGAGTTGATGTATTTTTATTGATCAGTTTGTATGGAATGTTAATGATAAATGGACAGTGCATCTAGTTAACATGATTTCTATAGCATCATAAGCGGTATGTTTTAAATTGTTTGTATTAACTAAAGCAATGCCGATACAATAAATGCACAATATATATGCTGACTTATGTTCTTCCATTATCTCCAAAGTTTCAAAGAATGTTTAAATATAGAAATAAGCAATAAAAATAAGCAATTTTTACTAGTGACACGGACTGTCATAAAACTTCGATTTCTGTTTTGATTTTATAGAGAACAGGGACACACCAAAGACACTTTAATATGGTGTGCCTTTAATTAGACTTAATTAGCATTATAACAGAACCTAAAAATGTATTTAGTATAAAACCAATGCTGTTGCTCCACATGATCATGGACAGAAGAACTAAAAGTGGTCAACTGTGCTATAATAAAATAATCTGCACTCATGTCTCATCAGGTCTCTCGTTTTGCTTCAACGACTTTCAGTCTTACTCTGCTTCATGCTACCATGATAAAACGTCTTGAATACTTTAGCTCATCTGTGAACATAATTTCTACTCTCATGGTTACACACTCAGTCACAACATCATCAAACTACACCTTTGTTTGTTATTAATTAATACACACCCTCTAGCGGCAAAAGATTTGACCCATTATTGTCTTTAAAATACCCCCCCATCCCTCCCTCCCTTAGGTTTGTACAGCCCTACCTATTGTGACAAGTTTGCATAGTCTTTTTAGTGCTGTCAGACCAGCTGATTAGAGCTGCATGTTCTCAGAGCCACAGCATATCAAAACACTGTTTTTTCAAAGACTATCAAACGTTTTGCAAAGATACTGGAAAGATTGCATGATCTAATCTTGATGTACAGAAGAAAGAAACTGTCAGTATGCACGTCAGATGTGTGAAACCAGATCTCAGGAGGTGTGGGTAGCTTATAGTATGCATAATACATTACAAATATAAGGGTGCATTTACGTGACGATGTAAAAGGATTTACCCTGAATTCATGAATTACCTGCATATTGATGAAAATGGCTAAAACACTGTAATATAATTGCAATGTCAATTTAAGAAACGCTTTGCGTCTGCACGCATACAACCCTCTAATGTTGCTTTTGCTTACTCAACACGCAATGCACATGACCTGTTGCGTTTTCATGACCCAAAACACTGCTGTCATGTAAATGTATGAACAAAATGCATAAAAAGACTTTAGTTAAAAAGGGTGCAATGGCTTCTAAGATGAAGCTGTTGCCAGCCGGTCACTGAATAAAAGCATAAGCGGTCTTCCCTACATTGCTTGACTTTGAGCAGGAATTACTGGATAAATGTTATGTCACCTATTTAAGATTTATGAGCCAATCTGTTAGTTGTTAGTCAGGTCTTTTAATTCACTTTAAAAAATCTGGTGGTTTCCTTTCTGCTAGTTTTGTTTAAATGTTTCAGATGCTACACAGTGTTACTCGTCATTGCTAGACCTCAAAGGTTGATGTGTCTAAAAGGCACACAATGAGGTGTTCTATCCTATGTGTCTTATGATTGTGCAATGACTGGAGGCAATATGAAGTGTCTGCTTGCATTGGACATAGGAGATCATATGATTTTTGGGAAGGAGCCATTTGCTCTTAACAGTTACCCCTCCAAATAATGCTGTGATAGGGACATGGTTTATAATCTTGTGAAAGCCAAAGCCATGCTTACACTTGGAGGATTTGTGTTGATGTCAATGGTTTAAATCACAATGTCAAAATATTAACAGCTCTTATTGTTTATGGAATCATGTAGTATGGTATGTAGTATGGAATCAACTGTTTTTTAATCATTATTCAATATTACTTTATTACATGATTTCATTAATTGTTATCTCTTGCATGAGGGCAGGACTAACTTTCACTAACATGAGATCATAGCAGTGCAGAATTACAAGAAATATATCCATTCCTGATAGCTTGAATTCAGATTAAATCCTTAATTTGAAAAAGCAATTTCACTCAAATATGTCAGGTGGATAAAAGGTAACAACTTCTGTTTCATGCAGACTTGAGATAAAAGTGAAGACAAAAAACAACATGTTTTCCTCCTCTCTTACCCTCCCACTCTCAGAGTTTGCTTGTCTTGAGGCGCACTGTGAGGAATGTGTTAGAGCTGTGAGAACAACAGTTGTGTAAATACTCCTGCAGATCATATAGTTTTAACACACGGTGTTAACATGACATGTATGCATTGGTGGTGCAGGATTGTTGATAGAGAGTGCAGGGTGTGGTCGGCATCATGTGGTCGGCAGAACACAGGGAGTGAAAAAATAACCCTTTGCTTAACTTATGTGGGAGTTCTTGAGCATACAGCACTGCAAGTTTTCCTTTTCTCCTTTCCTAAATTCTGGTTTTAGCTTGTTGCAGGCTTGGGCTTCACATTTTGTGTCTAGCATTTTTCCAACTGTAGCCTTTGCAAATTGGTTTGCTGAAATGACATGCAAAGACTTAATATTTCTAAAATGCTAAATATTGTGCGTTATGCTTGTGCAAAAAATCACAAGTTCTTATTTGAGGCATTTAGAGTTTACAGCTTGTGATGCATGGTGACAATCAAATAGAATATAATGTATTAAATAAGAAACTACATTCAACCAAATTGTTAATTTACACTCAGGTTGATAAGTAGTTTGTTGTTGTATGATATATTATTTTGTTTTCTTCTGAGGCCATTTTCCCTTTAATATTCCCTTTAATATTCCCTTTAATGATTCTGAACACATTTGATAGTTCTTTAGCATAAGTAAAGTGAGAGACGCCTGTTTGAATCTGAACTGTTGTGTCTCTTCAGAACAACGATTGACTTAGATGTGAAACTAAGCTTCTTTTGCCTCAAGCAAATTCTCTGAAATATAGATTCTATAAAAAACGTCCAGACTATGTTTATATAGTTCCTTTATCACAGCTAAAAAGAAAATTAACGATTTAAAAAAATAACTTTATTTTATTATTTTCATGAATAGCTCAGAGTTCATACTAGCCTTCACAATTTGCCACATTGTATTCACATCTTTTATTTTGAGAGTGTACATTCCTTCAGTAACACTTTTGAATCAAGAAAGCATTAAGATTACTTTAACTCTCATACATCCAAATTCACGCGCTAAAAATTATTCCTATTTTTGTTTACTTATTTTTTGAATTGCGGGCAATGGTGCAAGGTTAAAAGGGGAAAACACTGCCCTTTAGTGCATTCTTTTCCATCTGTATGTCTATGCTTGTGCATAAATCTCAATTATATTACATGCACCTATGGAATATTTTATTTTGACCTAGCATTGCAACATAATACTACTTGACATACAATTCAACAAAGAAGGCCATAGGACAAATTGACTTAAGTTGTGCTACAATAATACGTTTCTTCTTTTTCTTAGGTACAACTGATTTTAAAATGATAGTACTAATGAAATATTTTAACTTATTACAACATATGTGTCCTGCAATCTTGAAAAGACCAGTTATTCTGAGCTCAAACATGAAAATAGGATTAGATTTGTTTATTAGAATGTTTCATGAAATATGCATGTAGGTGTTTTCCTATCCAAGAGGTCCTGTGTAATTGCAGGGTGGATGATTGTGAGGGGGTGATATCTATGAAACAAAAAGAACTTTCTGTGTTGAAAGCTGGAACGGCAGGCCCAAAGTTGCCTAAATAGCTCCATGTTAAGCAATGTTCATCAGTCAAAGACCTATAAGGTCCAATAGTAATTTTAAGGACAACATAAGGATGTTTCTTCTTTAATGACCTTGCGGTGCAGGTTTTGTATTGATGCTGGTGATGAGCATGATTTGCATATGTAGTCTTGCTAGAAAGATTTAGTGAAACTTTTGTGAGTTTCCAAAGTAAAATCATACGCTGACTTACTTTAAAGATCGTATTGCCATCTAGTGGTTAGAGCTTTATTTAGAAATCCTCATTTACAAATATTCAATAAGCTTGAATGTCTCGTTTACCTATTTATATATATATATATATACAAATTTAATTTAAAAGAAGACACTAATATTCTTTTTTTTTTTAAATTTGTCTTAAGGAAAGAACAAGGGCTGACACGGTCCACACTAGGGGACAGGTGAAGAAGCAACACATTCAGAGGTATGCAGAATGAAGTTACATGTCTTATATGATGTTATAGCCTATCCCTGCAAACATTTTCTATCCCTCAAACACATTAAGCACTGCTTTAAACACACATTGGTATTTTATTTTAAACAGTTTAATTGTATTATATTGTTGTTGTTTTTTTGTTTTTTTTTAAAGATGGATGACGACCAGGACACAAGGGAAGTACTTTTCCCACAGTGGATGGGCGCTGATAAGCATGGGCTCACCATTGAACAAAAAGGTCAAGGAGAGATTTTTGTCAAAGAGGTGAAAGACGAGTCACCTGCTGCTCATACTGGAAAAGTGCATGAAGGTATGAACCCAAAGTAACTCTACACATTCTGACTAGGGCTGGGTGATTGTGGTTTAAAATAATAAAAAAAAATTTAATCAATTACCAAATTATTGAGTTTAAGGTTATTAACCTATATAATTAGCTTAAGCATATCATAATTATATAATTATAGATATATATAATAAATACTAAAGAAAAGTAACTTTTCATTTAAAGATCAAATTACAATATAAACAAGATCTATTTACAACTTCATACAAGACTTCGATAATACTGATAATAATTAAACCATTTTATAAAATGACAGTAAAAGTAAACTCATAATGATTGTTAAATAGGCGACTGTTTTTATGATTATTTATTTTCTTATAATTTTGTACTGTTTATTTCAACATAAACATACAATCAGAGGTTTATTCATTTTTATTTAGCATTATTCATTCATTCATTCATTCATTCATTCATTTTCTTTTTGGCTTAGTCACTTTATTAATCAGGGGTCGCCACAGCGGAATGAACCACCAACTTATCCAGCATATGTTTTACGCAGCGGGATGCCCTTCCAGCCGCAACCCAACACTGGGAAACACCCTTACATTCCTGCATACACACACATACACTGGCCAATTTAGCTTACCCAATTCACCTATACTGCATGTCTTTGGACTGTGGGGGAAACTGGAACACCAGGAGGAAACCCACGAGAACATGGGGAGAACATGCAAACTCCACACAGAAATGCCAACTGACCCAGCTGGGGTTCGAACCAGGGACCTTCTTGCTGTAAGGTGATCGGGCTACCCACTGCGCCACCGTGACGCCCTATTTAGCGTTATATCAGTTTATATTAATTACAAATTAAAAAAATTAATTTGTGCATCTTGTCCATTACTTATCTTATTCATTACTTTTCACTGTGAGAAATACAAGGCGTGGCATGCAGGTTCAAATGTGTGCCTTTTTTTGGCGCATGTGCTTGTGTAGCTGTGTTGTATTTCATTTCATAGAGAGTAACATTTCTTCCCTTGGTCGCTGTAATGTTGATTGTGTGTTTCTATGGCAAATGTGGGGGGAACTACGGGAACCCAAAGGAGAAGGACACGTGTTAGAGTGAAAATGATTTTCATTCAGTCAAATCGATGTAAACTAAACACTTGACATAATCAATAAAATGTAATTATCGCCCAGCCCTAATTTTGACTCATTGCATAAAGTTTAGAAAACATGGTTCTCTGAGATTCCTAATATGTTCTGGTTCTTGGAGCAGCCTTGACAGGATTGCACTCCTTTTTGGCCTTAGGATTTTTTATGTCCTAATGATATTTCATTAGTTCACATTTAAGTTAGCCAAAATATGGTTATATAGTATAATTCAAATATAAGTTGCCTGTTGTAAACATTTTAGTTAGAATTTTCTATGTTCTCCACTTTGTCACAGGTGACCAAATTGTGGGGGCCACCATTTACTTTGACAACATGAGTTCAGAAGAAACAGCTGAGCTATTGAAGACTCTAAACCGACATAAGGTTGGATTAAAACTACAAAACAAGGGTGGAGACAAATCACCTTGCCGCTCTCCAATGGGGACGTTGTCATGGGAAGGACGTGGAAGTTTAGGAGGATCAAGTTCAGACATTCTCCTGGTAAGTTGACCTCACTTTTAATTCATGTGTTGTATGGAACTAGCACCATGACCATTTCAACCATGAATTTAATAAATTTTAAATGTTGTTATTCTATGTTGATATACAGTCGTGGCCAAAAGTTTTAAAAATAACATAAATATTGGAAATTGGAAAAGTTGCTGCTTAAGTCTTTATAATAGCAATGTGCATACACTCCAGAATGTTATGAAGAGTGATCTGATAAATTGCATAATCATTCTTTGCCATTAAAATGAACTTAATCTTAAAAAAAACTTTCCACTGCATTTCATTTGCTGTCATTAAAGGACCTGCTGAGATCATTTCAGTAATCATCTTGTTAACTCAGGTGAGAATGTTGACAACCACAAGGCTAGAGATCATTATGTCAGGCTGATTGGGTTAGAATGGCAGACTTGACATGTTAAAAGGAGGGTGATGCTTGAAATCATTGTTCTTCCATTGTTAACCATGGTGACCTGCAAAGAAACGCGTGCAGCCATCATTGTTTTGCATAAAAATGGTTTCACAGGCAAGGATATTGTGGCTACTAAGATTGCACCTAAATCAACATTTCATAGGATCATCAAGAACTTCAAGGAAAGAGGTTCAATTCTTGTTAAGGAAGTTTCAGGGCGTCCAAGAAAGTCCAGCAAGTGCCAGGATCGTCTCCTAAAGAGGATTCAGCTGCGGGATCGGAGTGCCACCAGTGCAGAGCTTGCTCAGGAATGACAGCAGGCAGGTGTGAGCGCATCTGCACAAACAGTGAGGCGAAGACTTTTGGAAGATGGCCTGGGGTCAAGAAGGGCAGCAAAGAAGCCACTTCTCTGCAAAAAAAAAAAAACATCAGGGACAGATTGATCTTCTGCAAAAAGTATGGCGAATGGACTGCTGAAGACTGGGGCAAAGTCATATTCTTGGATGAAGCCCCTTTCCGAATGTTTGCGCCATCTGGAAAAAGGCTTGTCCAGAGAAGAAAAGGTGAGCGCTACCATCAGTCCTGTGTCATGCCAACAGTAAAGCATCCTGAGACCATTCATGTGAGGTTGCTTCTCATCCAAGGGAGTGGGCTCACTCACAATTTTGCCCAAAAACACAGCCATGAATTAAGAATGATACTAAAACACCCTCCAACAGCCACTTCTTCCAACAATCCAACAACAGTTTGGTGAAGAACAATGCATTTTCCAGCACAATGGAGCACCGTGCCATAAGGCAAAAGTGATATCTAAGTGGCCCGCGGACCAAAACATTGAAATTTTGGGTCCATGGCTTGGAAACTTCCCAGGACTTAATCCCATTGAGAACTTGTGGTCAATCCTCAAGAGGCGGGTGGACAAACAAAATACCACTAATTCTGACAAACTCCAATAAGTGATTATGAAAGAATGGGTTGCTATCAGTCAGGATTTGGCCCAGAAGTTGATTGAGAGCATGCCCAGTCGAATTGCAGAGGTCCTGAAAAAGAAGGGTCAACACTGCAAATACTGACTTTTTACATAAATGTCATGTAATTGTCGATAAAAGCCTTTTGAAACGTATGAAGTGCTTGTTTAAAGTGCAGTTTAGCAGCAAACTTTGTGAAAACTAATATTTGTGTCATTCTCAAAACTTTTGGCCCCGACTGTACATTGTAGAACAGATTTTTGCCATTTGCTAATTATAGATTTTTTATGGTCAAAGTTTTCATATTTGGCGCTTTAATGTATTTTTTTTATTTGTGCATTTTTTACATTGTAAAGCACATTATGGGGGACATCCTATGTAATAATGTCTCATTTCTTTTCCCGTAGAGTGGGGATGATGAAGACTACAAGAGAATCTACAGTAAGAAGATTAAACCTAGACTGAAGTCTGAGGACCTTGCCGAGGGTGTTGATGTGCGCACAGAACGCCACAGCAGCACAAGCAGTGATGGTTCCACCATCACTACAATCACTCGACGAATAACTACCTACACTGTGGATATGCCTGGTGGCACTAGTCAGCAGATTGATCCCTCAAGCCCTGAGTTTAAAATTCAGGTCTTGCAGCATGAGCAGGCAGGGGGTGATTCTTCACAAATAGGATTAGCACACAGCAGCCCTGCTAGCAGTTCACACAGGGGTATAAATTCAGGGGACATATCTCTTAGTGGGCCCCATGTCACTGGCTCGTCTGTGAAGCACTGTAGCACAGGATCTATCAGAACAACAAGTGAATTAGATGGCAGTGGGAGAGAGATTACTATTAATGTGTCAGACACTGGACTTTCAGGGGGAAGAGGACAAAGAATTACAGAACAATTTGTAAGGACTGAAACTTTTCCAGATAGTGGTAATTTCTCTGGCAGAGTAACCACGGGGTTAGAAAAACAAGTTGGAAATATTTCTTCACCAGTAGAAGCTAGTTTTAAAGCTTCAAGTACAATAGGTGGAACAGTAAAGGGCCCAGTTCTGGAAACGCGTACTTCAGGCTTTTCCATAATTGGAGGATCTAAGGGCAGTAGTGGCAGAGAATCTTCTTCTGAAGTTCTTGGCTCTGATGATCAAACCAAGCTTTCTAAGTTTAGCATAGATGTTCAGAGGCCCAAGGTAAATATTAAACGTTCTGAAGCAGATATCAGCCAGGGTTCTGATTTTGCTATTCCACACATAGACAGTAAAGCCAAGTTACCAAAAGTTGAAACTAGTGGATCAGTTGTTTACTCAGAGGAAATTGGTGGTGGATTCAAGCTACCCAATGTGAAAGGCTCAAAACAGTTTACTGTAGAAGGTTCAAATGTAGAATTGAATTTTAACAATCAAAATCTTAAAGATGTTAGTGAGAGAGGTTTTAGCTTAACTGGAAACCAGGATTTACCATATCCATCATTTAGAATGAAAGGCACTAATTTAGAGGACTCCAAATTGGGTGCTGGTATGGACATCAGTGGTCCAGAGCTTCAAGTCCAAGGATCCGACGTTAAAGTCAAATATACCCAGTTTGATATGCCTTCAGTCACTGGTCAGGGAATTTCAATGCCAGATGTAGACTTAAATCTGAAAGGACAAAAGAGAGGTGTTAATGTGTGTGTTCCAAATATTGAAAGCAATGTCATGACATCGAAAGTTGAAATCAAAGGACAAAGTCTTGATGGTGTAAAGGATGGCTTTATGGTGAAGGGTCCCAATATTGATGCAAATGCCAAAATGGAGATTAAAACCCCAAACATTGCTATGAAGACTCAAGAGCTTAACATTGAAGGACCTGAAAGAAAAGACAAAGTTTCAAATGTCAAGGTACCATCAATTTCTGGTACATCTGTGCAAGATGTGAACATAACAGGCCCAGCAATGAAAGGAGACATCAGCATTTCTGCTCCAAAAGTGGAAGGAGATATTAAAGCACCTTCCTTTGGAATCAAAGGTCCAAAAGTGAAGGGTACTGATGTAGACTTGAATCTTCCTAAAGCAGAAATGGAAAATAAACAATCAGGTTTAGAAATTAGGCTTCCCTCAAAGCTTGACATTGAGGGAGCTGATGGAAAAATCATGTATACAGAATTCAAGAAGACATCAATCACTGGGCCGAATATTTCTATGCCAGAAGTAGACTTGAACGTCAAGGGTTCAAAACTGAAAGGCTGTGTTGACACTTCTGTTCCAAAAGTGGAAGGTCATATTAAAGAACCAAAAGTAGCAGTTGAAAGACAAGGTCCTGAGGGGGGTTTTGGAATGCCAACATTTGGGTTCAAGGGTCATAAAGTGGAGGGTCCAGGTGTTGATGTGAATATCACCAAAGCTGGTGTTGAACTTAAGGAATCAAATTTGGACATTAAAGCTCCAAAGCTTGACACTGAGGGATCTGATGGAAAAATCAAAGGCACTAAAATCAGTATGCCTTCCTTTTCTGGGCCAAAGATTTCTATGCCGGGTGCTGATTTTAACCTGACAGGTCATAAAGTAAAAGGAGATATTGATGTGTCTCTTCCAAAATTTGACGGAGATATTAAGGCATATGATATGGACTACAAAGCTCCAAAATTTGACATCGAGGGACCTGAGGGAAAACTTAAGGGCTCTGAATTCAATAAATCATCAATTTCTGGGCCAAATATTTCCATGCCAGATGTTGATTTAAACGTCCATGGTTCGAAACTGAAAGGTGAAGTTGATGTTTCTTTTTCTAAAGTGGAAGGAGATATTAAAACACCAAAAATTAAGATTGAAGGCCCAGACATTGAGGGTCCTGAGGGTGGTTTTAAAATGCCAAAGATCAAATTGCCGAAAATCGGATTCAAAGGTTCAAAAGTGGAAGGTGCAGACATGGATGTGAAAATCCCCAAAGCTGATATAGACATTTCCGTACCTGATGTGGACATCAAAGCTCCAAAAGTTGACATTGAGGGACCTGAGGGCAAAATCAAAGGCCCTAAATTCAATATACCATCAATATCTGGCCCACATATTTCTATGCCTGATGTTGACTTTAACCTCAAAGGTCCAAAACTGAAAGGTGATGTTGACGTTTCTGTTCCAAAAGTGGAAGGAGATATTAAAGCACCAAAAGTTGAATTGGAAGGCCCAGACCTTGAGGGCCCTGAGGGTGGTTTTAAGATGCCAAAGATCAAAATGCCAAAATTTGGATTTAAGGGTCCAAAAATGGAAAGTCCAGATATGGATGTGAAAATTCCCAAAACTGATATTGACGTTAAAACAGCTGATGTGGACATTAAAGCTCCAGAACTTGACATTGAGGGACCTGAGGGAAACATCAAGGGCCCCAAATTCAAAATGCCTTCTTTCTCTGGGCCAACAATTTCTATGCCAGATGTTGATTTTAACCTGAAAGGTCAGAAAATGAAAGGTGATATTGATGTGTCTGTTCCAAAAATGGAAGGAGATATAAACGTCCCTGGTGTGGACATTAAAGCTTCAAAAGTTGACATCGAGGGACCTGAAGGGAAAATCAAGGGCCCTAAATTCAGTATGCCATCGATATCTGGCCCAAATATTTCCATGCCAGATGTTGACTTTAACCTCAAAGGTCCAAAACTGAAAGGTGATGTTGATGTTTCTGTTCCAAAAGTGGAAGGAGATCTTAAAGCACCAAAAGTTGAACTTGAAGGCCCAGACATTGAAGGACTCGAGGGTGGTTTCAAGATGCCAAAGATCAAAATGCCAAAATTCGGATCCAAGGGTCCAAAAATAGAAGGACCAGACATGGATGTGAAAATCCCCAAAACTGATATTGACATTAAAGCACCCAATGTGGACATTAAACCTCCAGAGCTTGACATTGAGGGACCCGAGGGAAAAGTCAAGGGCTCCAAATTCAAAATGCCTTCTTTCTCCGGGCCAACAATTTCCATGCCAGATGTTGATTTTAACCTGAAAGGACGTAAAATGAAAGGTGATGTTGATGTGTCCGTTCCAAAAATGGAGGGAGATATAAGCGTCCCTGGTGTGGACATTAA